>JBAIZZ010000272.1:132033-279655 GCA_037355905.1 Heliconius aoede
TTTTTTTTTTTAGATAACCGCTAGAATGTGCTTATTTACGTAAGCACAATTAAAAAATTAAAATAATATCAATTTCACGCTGTATACCGCATATATAGCAGGGTGCACATATAGAACATAGTGGTAAGACACTCCGCTTCACAGTTTCCGCCGAGTTTTTCGAAACATTGCGCGTTGAGTGGCCGAATTTGACGCTGACCCTTATTATCAGAGAATTTGCCTAATTTGCCTGGTTGCTAAGAACGAAAAAAAAATATTAATAAATAATAATTAACGAAGAAGAGGAGAAGTGAGGCCATCGCGGCGCATTGGCACAAGGGTGTAACTGTAACGCGGCGGTTGTGGGTTCGATTGCCACTTGAGGAAGTGAAATATTTATTTACGTTTATATTTCCATTTTTCTTCGCTCTGGTGTTGAGGTAAAGCGCGGCGTTGAGTTCTGCCACTCAACACGCAATGCCTCCCAAAATTTTACACCCAATTTTGGAGGCATTGAGTGTTGAATGGCGGAAATGAACTCCGCGTTTTGTCTCGACACTAGGGCGTAGAAATGAAAATATAAAAATAAATATTTTATTTCCTCGAGTGGGGATCGAACCCACAACCAGTCGAGTGAACAGTAACACACTTGTGACTGTGTTTCAGGAGATATAAAAACGGTAAAGGATAAAAAGTTTCCGTTTGCGGCAGCGGCGCGTAATCCGACAGTTTTCAGATGTGAGTCGCGACGCCTCTGAACGACTCTGTGTCGGCTGTCGGCGCGTGGAACTCAAAGATACATGGAATACTCGTTTAGAAGTTGCGAAGGAAAATAGAGAAAAACTTATGAATACGACCAAAGTTTCCGTTAAGAGTCACTTTATGGTGACATAGTTTTTTATTCCCGATAAAAAAATAATTAAAAACCTTATAAACATTATAACCTCGTTGTTTGAAAATAATTATACTTTAAAAAATATTAAAGAAATTTAGACGCACATATAAAAGGCTTAAAAAAGAAAACTTTAAATTTGTTTTTGTATTATTTTTTATATCTTTTTAAAGATTTGTTATGTAAAAATTCATATAAGACTGTTACATTAATGAAATATTCTTTAACATCTGTCACTGTACATTATTACTATTAAATGATTTCGGTAAATCGTAAAAATATTCGACATTCACCACGTACGTCTCTGCTCTTTGTAAGCTGATATTCTATTAAAAGTGTCAAAATAATACATATGGCCGCAAATTATTTTAAATTGTTGTATAATTTGGTTACAATATAACAATAAATGTAAGCGGGCGAAGCCTTATAATTTTTAAGTTCAAATTGTTGAAAACTAGTATAAATGTCTAAAAGGAGTTACGGTCAGTTGGTAAGCTTTAAAGTCCTTAGGCGGCATAGTGGCAATCTGTATTCACAATGGGCGCGGACGGAACGTTTTAAATGAAAACACTCTTACAATAAGGTTTTATCGTCATATGGGTCATTGGATAAAAAGTCCGAACGGCTACTTTCATTTTAATTTCCATTCCATTCAATTTAGTATCATAGATTGACTTCTCTGTGTCTGTGTCTGGGTAATTCGATAATAATAAAAAAAATCCAATCGAATTAAATGTTCACCTTTTAAAATAATACTTTCTTTTATTGTTTTATTTTCCTTTTACTCTGTATTCCCCACATATGATGAGATAGAGAACCTAGTGCCACTCTCCACCGTCAAAACTCATAACCGTCACGTTGACAGTCACGCTTGTGCCACTGGGATACGACGGCCTCCACTTTGTTTATATAATTATATAACAACAAATAAAAAATTTAAAACACACAGGCCGTGCGAAGTAGACCTATTGTATATCACCACACAGCGACGGTGTTTGTTTCCAACAAATCATCGCGTTTTTGTCCGAATGTCCCGTAACAAAGCACGAAACGTGATTACTCAGGCGGCGCGGCTTGCATGTCACGTTGTACTGAATTACTGGTCGCCCTAACTATTTTCAGGTGTACTCCAAAAAATCGTATAGGGTTCCCGCTACCCCCTCCTCCCACTCGTGGTTAGGACTATGTTTGAAATGGAATAGGAATCTCCACTATATAGTATTTTGTTTGCTGAAAATTGCGAGGAGCTTTTCAGAATCGTTCACTGTTCAAATTACCCGGTAGCCTCTAGGTAGGTCTATTTCATTTTGAATTGAGTTCACCTTTTGGCAATAAAATGGTTGCAAGCGATTTCTCACTTTCAAAGCAAGATTAATTAAAATCTTCTAGATTTTAGATTTTTTATGTATTTCTATTTAGTGTGAGGCCGTAGTGGCGCAGGAGCATAAAGTGTGAATTTGTAACGAGGTTGTTCTGAATTCGGTGCTCACTCAAGGGAGTGAATTTTATTGCATTATTTATTAATAATTATAGTCTTAAGTTTTCTTACGTTTATTATTTTTTTTGTTATTAATACAGAATGCATTGGCAATGCAAATTTGGCGGGAAGTGGGGAACGGAGTGTCTTAACACTGGGTTCCATGGGCCTACTCTGCTTTATGCAGGATACAGCGTGAAGCTGATTTATTTCTCATGTCTATTTTAATAATTATATTTAACATGGTTACGATTGGATTTTGTTTCATGATTTGTATGATTACCATTTAGTGTGCAAGCGGGCGAAGCCGCGAGTGTGTGGTTAGTATAAAATAAATTAACGAAAAAATTAATCGACAATAGCTGGCTGAATTAAGGGACCTTCGTTTGATGTTAAAGCAAGGAGACATGCTGCACGCTCGACCCGGGACAGAGGTGTGCAGTAAATTCTTTACTCAGCCAACAAATCCACGTCGGATAGCGGTGTTTTATTTGGGTCAGCTTCGAGGAGCACAGTGTGCTGTTAGATAAGTGTTACTCTGAGAATAGTTGCCGTTACTACTTACCTAAAGTCCTTTTTCCAAGGATTTATTTTGATGTCATACGTGTCTCAGCTTGAGTTTGTGTTGGCTCGTGCGTGTTTTCTTTCTCTTAAACTACTAGCAAATTCATCTGATTCTATAAATAAATAAAAGTAAGATAAAGTACACTTGAAATATAAAAACGTAATAAATATAAATTTTAAAAAAATCATTAATTACCACACATATTATTATCCACATGCAATGCCACGACAGTTCGGTGGAAAGTGGCGAACAGAAATGTCCCAGGTTCCCTCTGCCTATCTTGCTACCTGCGAGATGCAGCATAAAGCTAAAACTATGGAAATTAAACGACATTATAAATAAATCTTGAGATCTCTACTCATAATGTCATATATTTCTACAGCCCTCAGCCATCTACTTCAATTATTATTATTGTATTATCCAAATCTCCCGCTGCGGAAGATATGGCGAAGTTTAACTAAAGTTAAGATTTAAGGGTGGAATTCTGAGGGTTTATTTTAAAGGGTTGTAAATCAAAGTAATACGTTCGTACTCAATTACGAGCAAGTAGACAGTTTGCGTTATACTCAAGCACATTGAGTGCTTGTCATCTAATTGTATTAGAGATAAAACCCTTTGAATGTTATTCTGTATAATTTGTTTGTATATCACGATTTGGTTTTTGTATTTAAAACTTGAAAAAGTTTATCTCAGTTTTTTAATATGTAGATTTTTTTATAAATGAATGTGATTTTTGTAATCTTATTTTAGTTTACAAATGTTATATCATTTTTATAGTGCCACTGTATGTATGTAGCAACTGTATCCATAAAAATCCATCCATATATCCATCCGAATCCATCTAAACAGGTAAAAGGAATAAATTATTTATTATAATAAAATATTAATATAGCAGATTCTTTCATTTCTTTAATACTTTGCAATATAAGTCTATTTCGTTAATAAATGTCAACTGGAAGAATACAAAATATCGAATTATTTCGTCTATTTCGATATTCTCTGAAAATGTAATACAATTATCTCAAAAGAAAATTTATTTATTGTTTGTAAACTGATAACTTTTATGAGAAATATTTAACAAATATATTTTATTTTTGATAGTGGCAGAGTGGTACCCTACATAATATTTCTTCGAGTTAAGTAGGAGATTCGTAGATCCTATCTCTGTGAGGTACAGTACAGTAAGATGTATGAATATTTCAATTAAAAATTTTCGCCCTTATTGTAAATTGTTGTGGACAATGGTGTTGTGGGTTGTGGACTGTCACTCGGAAGATAGATTATTATTAATGATTTTTTCTTAACACTAGATTCCCTCCACCTACCCCGGTATATGCGGAATGCGACGTGAAGCTGAAAAGAAAATATATTTACAATTAGCAGCAATTTACGTTCGTGTAATTTTTATTTATTGACATATCCGTCCCTTTTACGCCGCCATGAGTTAATAACATCCAAACAATTTCTACCTAATACTTACAAAGCCAACACCTACCGGAGAGAAATCCGTAAAAAAATGTCGGCGGTATTATTTTAACCCGTTAACAAATCTGGATTAAACAGCCGTGTCCGGGGCGTCCACCTTTATTGAAACAATTTGAAAACGTTGTTACGGCCGTACCGTACACGGGACGTGTACTCCGAATGTGTTTTTTGTCTGATATTTTTATAGATTTATGTTGTATTTTTATATTTCATAGTTTTATAGCTTTTATTTATATTTTACTATAATATAATATAGTATGAGAAGTGTATAATATTTTTCACTGGTTTGGCTTTTATAGACATTTTGAAAGTACTTTGTATATACTTTTTAATTGACATTACAGATAATATAAATGAATTCAGCTTTAACTATAAATTTACTGAACATTTTATTAAAATATATGTCTGTATGTTATCTTTCAATAACATAATTAAGATAAAATAAAATATTATTTGATGAAATTCTTGGCTCATTCGTTTCTGATACACGCGGATATAATGTATAATTCTGTTAATTGTAAGTGAACAGCTAATAAAAAGTATGACGTTTTTCAACAAGTTCATCGTTCGACGTTTTAACCTCGTTTCCATACAAATAATGCAATAAGCGGTATTGCAAAACAAGAATTATAAAATGTAAGTTAATCCAGAAGTCCCGTTTGACCTTTAGGTGCGGGGTGATGTTTGTTATATGCGATTCCTTTGTATTCCAGTTATTTAATATGAAACGTGACGTCATTTAGACGTACTTTATATTCCAAATTGTTCTGCGTAGGCTGTAACTCATGGTTTGCTCATTCGGTTACAGGCAAGTTATTTCGGTTTCTTAACATACAGACAGATGTACAGATTTATACAATGTGAGCTGCGTATTTTGGAAAATATATATATATATATATTTTTTTTTTTTTTTTAAATAGTGTTTCGTTTCTTAAAAGGTACCGGCACTCTTATGGAATCCCTTTATTGTCAGTTTGTCCATCTGTCATGGCTATTTATATTATTATAATTAAGATCACACATAGGTATCAAGTTGTAATTAATATAAAATATTCAAGTCTGTAGTCCCTTGGAGCGCAGCAAAAATCAAGCTTTTAAAGCATTTATGCGATGTAACCTAACCTAACCTAACCTAACCTCTATAAAATAAAAATAATTATTAATAATAATAATATAATATAATAATAATATAATAATTATTAATAATAATAATATAATAATAATATAATAATTATTAATAATAATTAGGAAAATAATTATTATTAACTTATATTTGTACTTCATTTCATATGAAACAATTGCTCGCAAACTTAAGTTTGTTAACATTTATTATTATAATCTATACTTCCTATTGACCTAAAATCCTCTAATTGGTACGGAATCCTCGGTGATCGAGTCCAACTCGCAATTGACCGGTTTTTGTATTTAGATATTTAGTTATATGTCCGTGAGGAAAGCAAACAAAGCATTTTAAAACATTGAAGTACAATTTTTAAATTACAAATCAAATCCAAAAGTTAGAATCGTTTTCTAGATTAAATGCAGGAAAGTGGCCAACATCGTCTCAAACAACAGCGTTATATTTTAAATGGCAATGAACGAAACAATGATAATTAGTGGTAAATGATAGTTTATTATATGCGCGGGCGGCGCAGATTGCCCCACTTTGAGACGGGCTCGGCCGTACTCATCTTGCAATCGCTGTTGCATTTTATTACTTTTCCATTTCCACTGGGGTTTCCATTTCCTTTCTCATAATTAATAGCCTTTCAGCGAGTTGCTGACGTTTTCTATTCCCGCGGTGGAGAACTTTGCCGTTCAATTTGCATTCCATCTACCGACCCTGTTATGGCGTACTCCGTTTGTTCTACGCTTCATTGATTCAAATAGCCGATGGTTTCTATATAATTTATAGAAAAGTATAAAAATAAAAAAAAAACAACTGATTTGTTCGTAATATAAGTTTAATATTTGAATTTTAATTTTAATATTTGTATAAATTGGAAGTTTTTTTTTAGCTCGACTCTGTACGCAAGCAAATGGTTTGCTAGAGGGGACCAGCAGGGTAGGCAGAGGGAACCTAGTGTTAAGACACTCCGTTATCATTAAGACACCTCCGTTCCACATTGAGTTGAGAGAAGCGGAACTCAACGCCGTGGTTTGCTTCGTTATCAGAACGAGGAAATGCAAATATTAAATATTTCATTTCCTCGAGTGAGGATCGCATCCACAACCTAGCACGTTTTAATTGAACGCTTGTACTCCTGCGCTATGGCCTATAAGAAGTAACTGACCTGGAAGTTTAATCACAAAAAATATAAATTACATATATTTTACCAAATTGTTTTTTATATTTTCAGTCGTAAATATTTAATACGGTACTGTTAATTAAGTTGATTACTTTTATATTTGAAAATATAAATTATATGATTTCTTGAAATTATTCTCATCTTCTTGACTACGAGACTGACTCGTAAATTAATTAATTTGTGTGTTTTTCTTTCAAGTTATAATATTTGATACTTGTCGAATATCCAATTTATTAAATCAACCATTCACAAGAAAGCTAAAGCGAGAGCGCAGAGACAATGAAATTTTACGCTTTATTTGGAGATTTATGGATCGTAAACATATTGTCGTCATTTTATGACTTGTGACGGAAAACAAGGAAAACTTTATACATTTTTACGACTAAATGTGCGTTCTTCCTTATTTCCAATGTCCTTGGGTTTTGAATTTATTGCATAGCGGAATGCTTAAACGACTTTTACAAGATTTATAATTGTCTCTTATTTTATTTATTTGAAATTCTTATCTTTTAATATAATTAATATCTTCTGAATTTATAATAATTGCAAAAAATTCACGGTGGTAGGCAGAGGAAACGTTTTTACCTAATTTTTGAGAAAAATAATATGCTAAAAGACGGATCTCAATGCCGCGCTCTGTCTTGTTACTAGAACGAGGCAAAAAAACTCTTCAAAGCCATTTTCATATAAAATATGATAGAGTCAAGTTTCAACTTTATGTACGTGCCTTAATTACGCTAACTGTACACTATAGTCAAAATGAGTGTCACGAAACTGGCTTTATATTATTATTTTTTTCTGGTTCCCCCTGTCTATTGCATATTTTTTCATAGCGGGGAGTGCAGAGGGAACTCAGTTTTATTTAGACCCTTCGGTTCGTCACCTTTTGTCGAATACTGTTGGTATTGCGTGTTGAGTGCGGAACTCAACACCATGCTTTGCTTCGACACCAGAGCGAATTCATGCCGTGTGATCCCGGCTTAGAATAGGATCACCCTGGTACGGTCTGTGTCGTAAGAGGCGACTAAAGTACGTGTGGTAGCGTAACAAAAGTGCAATTTACAATATTTATTATTTAAATATATCAGATATAACTGCAATATGCTATAAAAAATATTAAAAGAAATAGCAACACTTGTCAATGTGGAGAAACAAAATATATTTTTATGGTGCGGAATTCACATGTCTCAATGGTGTTTTATCGCTTTGATATTGACACGCCGTAGAACGGCTTACACACCTACCCTCTTACACCTTATTGCGTTTTTTATGTTCCTATAAGTTATTGTAAAAGTTTGAATCTTTGGCAAATAATAATTGTTTGTTTTAATTTTGTAACTAACTAGGTAACCTGTAACCTACCTACCCTACTAAATGCAGAATACAGTGGAAAACGGGAAAAAAAACTAATTCTATTCTGTACTACTTCTATTCTATATTTAATTCAAATCTGTTAAGAAAACGGCTATATTTTATCATCACCTAATATAATTAAAAACGGTATATTTAATGACAAAAGAAATATTTTATTTTCTCATTGAAGTCTTGGAGCAACGTTCATTACTCTTCTGAGGTAAAGAGAGTGAATTTTTAAACTAATCACTCGGATTTCCTGTTTCCCCCCACGTACTGTGACATTGTGTGTTCGGTGTGTATCGCCTTATACCTACATATATGCCATCTTAACGTTTTAATTTGCTTAGATATAATAAAGCCTAGTTATTGTTCATGTTAACATTCTATTCCTATTTCCAGACTTTCAACCGAATTCTGGGGCCTTTTAGTTGTAAGCGCCAAACGAAGAAACTCAACATCGTTAATAATAAAATATATAAAATAAATATAATAAAAAACCAAAAAGCTATAATATTTATTGTAATCAGATTATATAAAAGTTTAATTTAAGAAATAATTAAGAAGTATCATTGATTTTAATTTAGTTGTACCAAACTAAAATACTTCAAGCATCGAATAGACAACTTTGCAAGCACTCTTGAACTTTAAATATTTCATATTGCTTTGATATAAATAAAACTGGTAAAAGAAATTTATTATATTTCAAAATTGTTACGGGAAAAAAATATATATATATTTGGATATGTCAGTAAATATATTAACGAGAGCATCCTATCCGAAGAGTAACCACTCGAAGAATAACAAGTACACGCTTATATCTTATAATGGGCCGCCTGTTAAATTCCTGTTAACGGCTGTACAAACATATTATCAATAATGGGTACAACTTGAAAATTTCAACGGCAACTTCTTAATGAGGCCAACGGTATTCGCGGACGGGCGAGTGCTAAAACTTAAAGAGACATGTAAACTTTCATTCGACGTCATTAAAACTTCCGACAGCGAAGATTTGCGCCAATACTAATTAGCCAGAGACGCTCACGAAAAATGTTTGGCGTATTTTCAAGTCGATATATAAGTTTTTGAAATAATTTAATGAGCGAACGGTAAGTTTCAATTATATAGTTATTGTCATCATCAAATAGAATAGAATAGTGGACGGATTTGTTTACTTTGAAAGCTTATTTAAATTATCAGACAAGCAAAACAAGCGTATGGGCCCTGATGGTAATTGAACTGCCGTCCACTTAATAGATCAATGATTATTTCACTAGATATTTTCTTGTAGTGACTTGGTTCTTACAGTTTAGTTTCATCATGGATATTCATCAGATGTTCCAGATCTTCAATTTTTATACGTCATTAGAAAATCCTTATCATGCTTAAAAATTTTTTTTTATGCATTGGATGCAATTAGATGCAATTTAGAAGCAATTAGATGCGATTTAGAAGCATTTACATGCAATTTATTATATCTTATAGCTTAGCTAGAACGTTATGGTCATATTTATCAGATGTCCCGAATCTACATACATTTTATATATCAATGATATTTGATCTTCTAAGCTTTATTAAGCCGGGTAAAATTATTATTGAGAATATAAGCGAAAAATTCAATTTGGCAAATTGGAAATGCCTTATTAAAGTCAAATGTTCACAATAACAAATACAAAATAACGATGTTATTTATAATATTTGTAATCCATCGTTTTTATGAAATTAATTGGCTATCATGTTATAAATTAAATGGGTAGCGAAATTTAAGATTTTGTAAATAGCACTAAGATATTAATTTTAGGCTAGAATCTACAAGGTCTTATTTCTATTTTATATTGGCAATTTTTAACATATGCCTACCTACGGCTAGACAAGGCGCGGCGTTTGGTTCTCCACTCAAAATTCAATACCTTGAGAACTAAGCAGAAGGAGGAGAATGGAGAACCTAATATTATTTTTTTGTTTATAAAATGGTTTTTCTTTAATTTGCTAATTTTTACATACATGTGTATATTTTATATAATGTTTGTTTGTAACTAGCAGTTACTCTAATAGAGAGTAAGTTATTTTATTTTAATTTGACACTAGACAAATTCTTAAAGCATTGAGCGTTGAGTGGCAGCGAAACTCAAAGCCATGTTTTGGCTTGTCATCAGATCGAAGTAATGAAAATATTAATAAATAATAAACTCCCCCGAGTTGGAATCGAACCCACAACTGTCGCGATTACAATCATACCTTCGTGCCACTGCGCCACGACTGTCTAACGACAAGATTAAGGTAATATTATTATATATATTTAATAACGTTCACAAAATTAATTTATAAAAACATTATTCATTTATTTAAAGGCTCTATATCTTATATACAATAAATAATAAAAAAACATTAAAAATATTAAAAGCCTTGCCTAGAACAGCGTTTACGTGAATGCACCGATATTTTTACAAAACAAAGCGATGGCCAGCACTAGTGCAGAGTCACGATCGTCTCATAATTCCGAGACGTGCCGGATGCAGCCGCGCGTACTGGTACAAAAAGTTTAATTGTTCCTTCACTAATGTGCGCAGCGGAGTTCCAGCTAAACTATTATAGTATCACGCTGTTTCCCGCACATAGCAGGATAGGAAGACACTCTTTTCCCCATTTTCCACCCAATTCTGAAGTTCTGAGTAGCGGGACTTGACGCACTTTGCCTTCACACCAGAGCGAAGAAATGAGAATATTGATTCACTCATGTACTGGCCTCAAAGTCATAGTAAAATATAATAAATCTGTAATTTTTTTTTAACTCTACCGTACACGTCGTGTTAACCTACCACAAAATATGTTTCTCATATGAAAATATAACGCCGTTACATGAAATTAAATTGGCCATTAAAACAGTCGTTTACGGGCGCGGAAATATATTATGCTCGCTGTTGTAATATTTTTAATTTCGTAACGTTTTTGTGTTGTTGTTTTAGTAATGTAATTTGATTAGCGACTCGTCTGAGTGGTCAGCCCTATATTTGTTTATTAAAATATTTCGTTTATTTATTTTGACTGGCAATGTATACATATGCGGGTAGGTGGACATATCCATGTTGCGTGTGTAGGTACGAAACGTCCACTATATAAGCCAATATAAGGGTTTTTTTCCTGTTTCCGTAGTTGCCAAAGTTGACAAACAAAGCCAATGATGCTAGGTTAATGAGAATTTTCTCTTAATGAACAATATCTAAAACCATTTCGCTTCTTCTATTTTGTTTATAGCATACCTCCATATATAAATATATATTTCCACCTTCACGCTATTTCTACGAGTGTAGAGATCGCGTGACCTTTCCGTTTGCCACATTCTTGAGGCATTGGGTGTTAGAATAGAATGGGATTCGACCACCCAAAACTGTTTCGTAGTCAGTCACGCGCTTGTGCCTCTAAGTCACGCCGGCAACATATTATATACATATGTACCCATAATTATAATATGTTTATTCTTGCTCAAACAGTATATGGACAGAGAGAATCTACACCAGGTGATCTCTGCCTAAGATATCGGCTCTCTCCTGTCTTGCCGAATTCATGACATAGTAATAGAAATAACAATATTTCCTCCAAATCTGAATCAAACCCACGAGCATCGTATTTACAAAGACTCACTTCTTTACTGATGACACTATAATAAAATATATTTTTTTACTAAAAATAATATCTTATACGAGGATCTATACCGGTCGTTAGCTGGCTACAACGATTGATGCAAGTAAACAATTTCGCTCCAAGCGCCCCCAGGGACATTTGAGCAAAAACCTTGGGAGAGCAGCAGCTGACCTCGCGTAATGACTGCAGGACCCAAATGATAGCTTAAACGTTTTGCTATCATCATGGTTCTCCTACAATATATTGCTGTACATGGACAAGATTGTTTGATGGAGTTCTTTTTCAATGATCTCGAAAGGAAAAAATTGAATCCATATAGGCTCTCTTTTTTTGTTTGCTTGTCAAACAATCGAAAGATACGAGCTTTTACGCATAGTTTTTATTGATTTTTCTTTCCGAAGATAAACGATAATAGTTCATGAAATTGGTACAAGACTTTTTGGTTTGACGGCGATGACTTAGTCTGACTTGTACTTGACGAAAATTTTTTGTACAGTAAATATTTAATGTAACTACAAAGTTAGGAACAAAATACGACACTAGTGTATTAGGTACATATGCTACATACAGTTATTGTGGTTAGTTAACACGACATACAAAAACAACTTTTGTAAGCTTCAATATGATGACTTATATTTGATTAAGCGTTAGAGTTCCGAAGTAGTGTGTATAGAAAAATTTAACACTACAGATCTGGTTTTCGTTTAAAAAGCAAATCCAAATTAAATTGTTTTATTTAAAAATATTCACATTCCATATTTTTTATTGTAAAACAAATTTATTGGCGTTATAATCATAAAAACAATATTTATATTACAAGGTTAAGCCAGAAAACCAATTATACAGCAAATATCACTTAACTATAAATTATTATATCATTCGATCTAATAAAATAATTAAATAAATAACGCTCAAATAACTTAGTTACTTGAAAAAACTTCGATTACAGTGTAAACAGTATAACTAACATGTACAAGGAAATAATAATTTAAAGTAAATTAGTATAGCACTTCATTTGAACGAAAGTATACGTGCGCGGACTGCGCTCGCAGTACATACAGGGTATACTCGTAGATAACGTTGAGACTTTATTAATATTTACCGACTATGAACTCTGAGTGGAAACTGCTTTTCTCAAATAATGAAAATGAAAAATATGTCGGTTAACCTGTACGTACTCGTACCGCGCTGTAACTCATCGTCGCGGGGCTTACTAGTGTTTTATGACTTTATTATGTGTTTCTAAGCAGTATTTGTATCAGCCAGTCGTGGCGCAGTGGTACAAGCGTGTGACTCTTAACGGAACAGATTGTGGATTCGATTAATATGTTTTATATTTACATATTATTTTTTCGCTACGGCGTTGAGGCAAAAGCGCGGCGTGAATTCCGCCACTCAATACGCAAAGTTGAGTATCTTAACTATGCTAGGCTCCCTCTGAGAAAATATTATTGTCTTTTTTAAGTGCTCTCCTATATTTGGAAAAGCTTAAATAAATTAACTAGCGTATAAGAATTTCGATGTAGCTTGATGAGAAGGTATGGCTTAGACGCAGATTCAATCCCACTATACCCAATTTTTTACGGTTTCTAAAAAAGTATTTTTTTTATCAAACCACCCTAAATACTGAAATATTATATCGTTGTTGTATGAAATCGCATATTCGATTTTCCATATTATATAAGTAAACATGTCTGATTTATTATTAGTAGGTTATATAAATTTTTATATAATATTTCATATTTAGTTCAATATTAATAAAAAAATTTTATTCGAACAAGGCAACGTTAATGCTTAAAATAAAAGCTTTTACAGCCACCGGAGATTGTATTACTAAAAGTTGTTAAAAAAATTAAACTACTTTCCGTTGCTTCGATACAGAACAGAAATACCCGCAAAAACTGCTTTGTAATGGCTTTGCAGCTAATGTTTTAAAATTCTAATATTTAATTTATTTTTAACAATTAAATGATTAATTATTTACTTATTATCCTGCTCAATACTTTGTCGTAATGAGAAGGATATACACTATCCGTTCACTTTGCATGAAATGAATTCCACATATGATTATGGAATTATTTTTATCACGCTCGCCCCGGTGGGCCGAGGGTTCCGTTCTAATCTAAGGAGGAATCTAGTTTTTTCTGAAAGTCAGGCTTAGTTTTTTTATTTTACTCATAGTTTCAAACGAGAACATAAAACTATAAACGATATTTTTTTAAGTGTCCGATGTAACGCAGACAATGGGGCTTCCTCAGTAAACTCATTATCAAAGATTAAAATATTTTTTCAATTCTTGAGTTTTTGACATAAAAAGAACCTAAAATAACTTAATTGTAATAACAATTAGGTATATATAAAACTGACGTACTTAGTAGCACTAAGTATATAAATGAATTCTTACAATGAAATAAGTTATACCACGTTCGCGCGGGAGCTTCACGCTGTATCCCGCACACAGTAGGGAAGGCGGAGATACAAAGTAAATAAATATTTCACTTCATCGAGAGGATTCGAACTCATGACCAGTCGCTTTTACAGTCACACTTTGAGCATCTGCTCTTACTATGTGTGTAATATATAACGTGTACAATAGTAATAATACAGTGTTTACTCTATATACAGTGTGTTACTACATTCATTTATCTTATAAGGGTCATGTCATGCGATATTTGAACTTCATTTTATTTACTGGCATAATAAAAATATTATTATTATTGTAATGTGGCGTGAATGCACCACGTTAGACATTTTCCCGTAACTATTTCCGGAATTAGGGCGATTATTCAATGTAATAATTGTTGTTTTTATTGGACGAATTCCAACATATTTTGGCTGTATTGGATTATCTCAGCTATTACGTTATTTGTCTTTGATTATCACATGTCATTGAGCAATCAGCAATATAGAAATATTGGTTTAAATGAATGCTTTTGTTCTGTTAATGAAAGAAAATGTTATAAATTTCTTTTAACTATTTTCGAAAGCTATTATTAAATTAGAAGTTAAGAACTTTTTCGGTTTTTAGCAGACCTGACTTTAATAATATTTTTTTGATATACTTGTTGTATATTATATGAAAATTTTCATCTACCTAATATTTGTTATCTCCTATATTCGATTACTTTATAAAAGCCATAATATAATATATATATATAAATATGTAATATAGTATATATATAAATATGTAAAATTGCATTGCACTTTTTGGTCCACGTAAAGTATTATTTTAGTTATTATATAGATTTTGATTACGCGCTGAAATTCATAAAAAATGCAACAAACTCTTGTTTTTTCGTCCTTCAAGGGACCATAGACCATAGAAGCAGCGTGTTCTGGTCAGATGGGTAGGCGGACAACAAATTGAAAACAAATTCCTTTAAGTGTTACGATTGGTTTTTTGAGGAATGGAAAACTATATATATATACAGAGAAACCACTTAACTTGTATAATACAAGATTGTATTAAAAAAAAATCTCTTATTAAATGTCACACCTCAGGTTTTTGTCACCTCCCCTAGTTATCCATAAAAGGAGCTACCTCGTAAATTACATCGCTTCTGTAAAAAGGCTACATTGTCCAAAGTTAATTGTATCGTGTGGTAAGGCGCGCTAACCGGATTTATGTCCCGCGCGTGCTATTTTTTTTCCCTCGAATGCTGTACCTATATTGAGAAAACGTTATCGATTTTTTTTTTGGTTTCTATACAGTCATCTAGTATAGTAGGTACATTAGAAGCTCAAACGCGGCTTCGCTGGCTTTGATTTGTTTCAACAAAGGACAATATTTTTCTATAAATGAGAAATTTTAATATAATTCATTAAAAAAAAATTAATAATTAATGCAATAATATTTTATTTTTTACTGTATTTTTCACAAATAAACGATAATGATTTCTCAAAATAAAAAAAAAAATGATAGATATAAAACTACACCATATCTTTTAATAATAATAGGTAAGTTTTTTTTATTTTTAATTTTACGTAACTCGCTTTAGACTGCATTTTCAAATGGAAATACCTACGTGTATTCAAAGTTCCCGCACTCGAATCAGTATGCGATAGAATGTGAGCTTCCACATTGTTGTTTTTATTATTTATCCTATTTTAGTACCTGTCTGGAAAAAAAAAACTTAGCGTTCACAGCGAAAGGTATTTATGGAAAGGCTGAACTAAATCCATAAGTTGAAACATTTTCACATTTTTCTCATGTTGCTCTCAAATATTTATATGAGAATTTCCCTTTGAACTGAACGTTTCCGTTGTCAGGAATTTTAGGTAGGTAGTTACGTCATTAAACGCACAAACAAAAAGGATGAAAAAAAAATGTTACCTTGTTATTCGTTAAATCTCGTTACGTTAGGGCTACGCTTCAAATAAATGTGTTTAGTTTTTACGTATGTACTCAAATGATTATAAAGCAGAATATGTGTAATATATTTATAAAATGGCAATTTAAAAATGCAATTCAGCTTCATGCTGATCAGTCCCACATGTTGGAAGGTGGGCAGAGCACTCCCCTGAGTGGGAATGAAACCCATAAACATAGCGTTGTGACACGCTAGTGTTACTGAGTCACGATGGCCTATAAATGTCATATCGCTTATTTTAAACTTATATTGAATTTTTTTTATATTCGCGCTTCTTCGTTAATTAATATAGCACCACATAGCTTCACACAGGTTATGCAGAAAAAACTTAGTGCTTGATCACTCCTTTCTCCACTTTTTACCCGAAAGTGGAGAAAGGACCTCGTCAAATAAACTTGTGACGTGTACTACTACTTTAGTTCTTCTTTTGCTTTTTTTTCATGGATTATTTCACTAATATTTATTTAACTATTTCAATTATGATGAGATAATAAAATATCGTTAAGTAAGACAAACATTAACTAACGACTTTGAACTTTTCGTGTTATATTTATGAAGAGTCGAGTCAATAGAGTAATCAGATTCATGAAAATTAAAATATTTAAATTGTTCGCTAATCTGCGTAATTCGAAGTTCGGTCGCGTCGAGTCGACCCCGTAACGGAGTTTACCTACTTAAGAGTTTAAGGCCTACGTTAAGATGGCCACTAAACTTGAGTTTAACGACTGCTTAAGAAGTTTCTCATCACATTCGAACGGCAAAGTTATCTTTTGGCTGAAAGTTGATTTACTTTTATATAATTTCGCTTATTCAGTAATATATATGAGGAAAATGTTCAAAAAGCGTGTTTTCTAAGTTTTGTATATAATTAAATGATGTAGATGGATTATTTACAGTTAAAGTGAAATACTATATATAACAATAATCGCGCGTTCTGTCAGTTTCACTATATATGTTAATCTTGAACTAGCAACACACAAAGATGCTTGTTCTGAATGTCTTAGTGGTGTATTTATACATTTAGAAGCTGTGGGTCATTGCTTTTTGCCGTCTTTACCTTTACCATTGTCTGTTTGTAGATTATAATTAATTACAAACTGACAATTTCGTTGATGTTGTAGAATTCATTTTTGAAATACTATAAGCTTTTTAAAGTTGAAAAATTACACAAACAAACAAATTTTAATAAATTTATTTATAAGGGTTTGCTTCTTTTGTAACTCCTATAGAAGTCCGTCGACGATGACGTGGAATATGTTTACTCTGAAATGGTAGGTAGGTAGGTAGGTAGGTAGGTAAGATTCTTATCAAAAGGTAAGCCCCGTCTAAAACATTGAGGGCAGAGAGACAGAGATTTTATATGGGAATTCTAGATTTCAAGGGTAAAAAAATTTGAAACTGAGTTATCCCATCACCTGTGTTAGTTTATCTTCCTTTCTTTTACTTTTCTAAAATAATTATTTTCAATAAAAAATAACTAATTTAATTACCTCCAGTTAATTGGAAGTTAATTTGTGTCCGTTGTGTTGAGCCAAATGCATTGAATGATGAACATAATGTGATTACCGGCGCCGCCATTAGTACCACTGTTTTGTGTATAATCAATAACAATTAGTATTGGACAGTTACAATTCTGTTGCGGTTCCAATTCCGACTCGAGGAAATTAAATTTAATATATATATTTTTTCTTTGGTCTTGTGTCGAGGCAAAGCGCGGTGCTGAGCTCCGCCACTCAACCACGCAATGCCTCCAGAATTCGGTAGAAAGTGGGGAACGGAGTGTCTTAACACCGAGGTTCCCTCTGCCTACCCTACTGTGTGCGGGATACAGCGTGAAGCTGAAAATTTTTTAGCTCAATGGTTGTGCGTGCTCAAGAAACCGGTTAATTTAATTTTAATATAATTGTCAAGATTTACAAATTATTACTTTTTTATATTAATAAGTTTTATATACAAATAATAGGCAATAGTTATTAAAATTCAGATTGTAATACATAATTTTCCTAGAATTAGCATTAGTTAATCTTATTTATTTGCAACAATGATATAGTTAAAATAAATTGACTGTTGAGTTTCTTGCCGGCTCTACTCAGCAGAAGTGCTTTCCGAGCCGGTGGTAGCTTTTTGTTTATATGTTCACTCGACGATTCAAAAGTGCTTACACTAGTCTATTTGAATAAAGAATATTTTGAATTTGAATTTAAGTTAATGAAATATTAGATCATATCGCTAACATAATTAAAATTATTTAATAATTGCAGAACAAATATTAAATATTAATTATTTTAATTACAAAGTTTCATGATTATGTTTTATATAGGAGGTAAGAACAAGGTTCTCTTAATATAAGGATATAAGGATAATAAGGATAGACGCCGTAGGTAACTGTCACGCTTGCAAGCACCAAATACAGTACAACATTATTGTCGCAATAAAAGAAAAAGGACGGGCCAGATTAAATACTGATATAGTTATATTTGCATTTATAGAAATAAATACATTATACAAATATTAGTCTAAGGTCTTACAACAGTTCTTCGTTCCGCCACTCTCGGAAAGTGTGGAGCAGAGTGTTTAAACACTAGGCGTCCTCTACCTACCCCGCTATATGCGGGATAGAGCGTGAAGCTGAAACAAAAATTCTTATTCAGTGTCGGGAACCAACGCCGCACTACGTAAGTCATTCAGTACGACTGTTTGGTACAACCAAAGCAACAGGATACCACTTTAAATATATCACATATTATAAAGTAATTTCCATCTATAAGCTTAAGCATAAAGACTGTGTTCTTGTCCGGTCCCTGGAGACGACGTCGGCTGCGCGTAATGGGGCTCGGAAACATAATACCTAGATATCGGCCATTTTCTTATGGGGAAATAATATAAAAGATACCTTTACTAGCTTTTAAAACCTGCGGTTAAATTTATTTTGTGATTTAGATTATGTACAATATTAATTTATTTTTTATATATAAAAGAAATAAATTTATTTGTTTAATGAAAATTGTTATATTGTGGCGTATCAGTATTATATTAGATATTAGAAAATTAAACTTATATTTTCTTTGTAATCGATCGGTATCGATCCCCACTCGAGAAAGTGTAATATTTAATAACGTTTATATTTCAATTCCTTCGCTCTGGTATCGAGGCATAGCGCTGCGTAGAGTTCTACCACTCAACACACAATGCCTCCAGAATTCGGCAGAATGTAAGGAACGGAGTGTCTTAAGATTAACTTCCCTCTGTCTACCCTGCTGTGTGTGGGATACAGCGTGAAGCTGACATTATTGTTCTCCCATATAAATTGATATGTTTTTTTGGTAAATTTCTCTAAATATTCAATTCACATAAATTTGAGATGAGTATGTTTATGAGCTTAACTTTACTCGTGAGTGTTTTGCCCCTGCAGGCTTCGGAACACATATTACTGTCAACGACAAAACTTTTCAATAATAACCGTTTTTAAAGTAGGGAATTACAAATTGTTTCCTTCATTTTATGTCCGTTTTGAGTATGACAATGCCAATTGGTATATTTATTTTGTCACAGCAAATCTATACTAATATAATAAAGCAGAAAAAATATTTTTTTTCGTTTAAACGCTAAGATCCCTGGATTTACTCGTCTGATTTACTTATTTTTGGTTTTGTATGAAGGCTTCATTCTTCAGAATTTTAGAATTTTATAAACTACGGAATTTTTTAGGCTACGTTGCTTGAATTTTATAATTAAACATATATTATTATTTTATTTTCCACCCAATAATATAAAATTCATATTTATAACGTTTTTAATGTTTAGGCTGGCTATATCTTTTCCAGTGCAGCTAGTACTGTAAATCCATATATATATTTAAAACAAAAGCACACTAAGTTATATTATAATCAGAAATGTAATCCAACACTACTATCGATTATGTTTACGTTGGCTTGTTTAATATTATTGCAAAGAACGTCCCTCAAGGGGCGTCTCGAGGGACGGCGTCGGACAGACAGACGGTACATGCGATATCAAGTTCTAAATGTCTTTGTTACAGGTAAAAGAAAGTGGCTTTTGAATAAGGCAAACATCTTTCAGTTGCAAAAGTTAATTTTAAGCAAAAGATTAATTTAAGTTTTAGTATATTTTAATTGCGATTTAAATTAAATATTGAATTTATTTTTATGTTTCTTGTTTTATGCTATATAATCGATGGCTCAAAATTATATTTGTTTCGCAGGGGAGGCAGAGAGAACCCAGTATTAAGACATTCCGTTTCCAATTTTCCGCCAATTCCTGGAGGCATTGCGTGTTGAATAGCGGAGATCAACGCCGCAACAGAAGAAGAAATAAAAACCACTCGAAAAACTTAAAATATTACATATTTCAATTCCTGTAGTGGCAATCGAACCATTAACCGTCACGCGGCCTCCGAACAAACAAAATCTTCACATTTGTAATATAAAGTATAAATTAAATGCTACATATATACTATATATATGTAAAAACTAAAAATATATCCAAAAGTAATTTAATTTTAAGATTCAATACACGCTAAACAAACAAAATAGTAGTGGAGCCAGCAATTGACTAGTTTGCCGTATCACAGCCGTGATCTGTAGTCGGATGCACAATGCATACAAAGTGACCTGGATCCTGTGATTCCTATATCGTCCAGATATACTTGTAGTAGAATAGTGGTGGCAGTAAGTGACAGTGAATAGGCAGAGATTAAATACTGAAAATACGTGTATTGTGGAGTTATTTTATATTAATTATTTATGATTATTTATTATCTATGAAGCCATCGTGGCGCAGTGGCAGGTGTGACCGTCGGTAGAAACTGTACCTTCGATTCTCAGTCAGGGGGATGAAATTTTTATTTTATATTTTCATTTCCCTGCTCTGATAACAAGAGGAAGCGGGAAGCTAAATTAAATACCTACTACATTATGATACTTACTTGGTGACTAAATTGAACTTACATTCATATAATTAGTGCTTATTATGTGCATTATTATTCGTGTTGTCTTTAAGTTTGTATAGAAATTACAGAATCGGTTTCCTTAACACAAACAAGTAGATGAATATTAAAATACATAAAAAAAGCTTGTTCTTGATTTTTTAAATGCAATATTGACCGAATTTATATATTCTCGCCTTTGACATCAGAAACTCCACTATTAATTGACAATCACCGGTCGGCATAAAGTATAAATTGGAATCATGTCAACTTTTGTAACTACATATAATATTTTTTTACCACTCACCAACTAAAAATAATTGAGCAAAAACTCAGCCACATGTTCAATACAAAACTAATAAATAATTGAAAATTCATTACAAACTTTGGTCCAGATTTTAAAGGTAGAAAATACTGAGCTTAAAGTTTATTAAGTAGACTTAAGCTCGCAAACCTGTGTACATTTATGTACACGTGTCGATTGCAATAGCACACGCTCTGATAAATTATTTATTAATGGCGAATGGGTCGAATGAGTCTTGTAGAGCATAATATGTTATTTTATATGTTTGATGGCATAAAGTGTGACTGTAAACGCGACAGGTTGTGGGTTTGATTCCCTCTTGCGGAAATGAAATGTTAAATATTGTCATTTCTTCGTTCTGGTGTCGAGGCAAAATGGGGCGTTCAGTTTCACTGCTCAACACGCATTTCAATGAGTGGAATGAATATGTCGTAATGTTGAACGGAGTGTCTTTTCACTATGTTATCAGGTTTCCACTAGTTACAGTCGCACTATCGTTTACAATCACACGGTTGTTCTTTTGTGCTACTCTAGTGTCATATATATGCATTATAATAATTAATCACGCAGCTTCACGCTGTATCCCGTACATGGCATTTATTTATATAACAAATAAATTTTAAATATTTATTTTATTTATATAACAATTGACATTTGAACCTCATTACTTGGTAAATTGAACTCACGATACTTATAAAACGAAGTGACCGAGTTTTATATTTCAATCTGAGACGGAGGCTGTTTGATAGGTTTCCATTTAGTACCTGACTACTCTACTGCTGCTAGCAGCAGAATATTAGTTTAAAGGCTAACTTCACTCTTCGCTTTTTACCTCTCAGAGTTATAGATTTTTGCATTTAATTCCGAGCCAGGTACATTTAACTGCATTCAGATTTCCATTTCCCCGTGTAATGAAATTGTTAATAGATAAATCTATTAAATCGCTTCTGGCGATTTGAATCGCTGTAATTCAAGAATATTTTCTTCGTCACTTAATGTATAAATGCGTGTATATTACGTTTTTTAAGTCATAGAGAGTTGCCAGTTTAATAAACTTTTAATATTTTTATGCTAATATGAACAATACGTTTAAGCCCTATGTAATGTCGATAACGATCTCTTAAAGCACGCTGTTAATATCAATAAATTATAATATAAGTACCTATTTATTTTTTTCAATTGTAGTCTACTAATAATTTTTATACACATATTACGACGAAGTCGCCAATTTATTCTGACTTAGAAACTTATGTAATATAACATTGAAAGTAATATTGAAATCGTCATTCATTAAAATATATAAATTCAGTCTGTGAATCGTAAAATTGCTTAACGGAATGCAAAATTTTTTCGGTCTAGTAATTTGTTATAATTTTCACATTTACATTCTGTTTTTTTATTTAATACTAGCATCCTTTTAGCGTCTTCGCTCGCTTGTACTACACAATTGTTTATTTTATAAGGTGTAAGGTTTCGGCCAATTCAGTAAACCACTTACTTTGTAGCAATATTGTCGCATGCATACTTTATATTAACATAATTTTTTCATTTTATACTAATTGAAATTAAACAAACACTAAAATTAATAATATAATAAAAAAGAATAGTTTTCCAATATATAATAAAATTAAAAAAAAAATCACTTAAGCCGTTTGTTTAGCTTGAGCGATAGATTAGCGTGAAAAAACGTACAGACAAACAGACGAAAATTTTAATATCCATATTTTGAAATCTATTCCATTAATAATTTTTTGATGATCATATATTTTCCATGTACAGACAGCGATCAGTTATAATTTTATTGTATGTATAGATTAAACGTATGTATATAAAAAAAAGTTATATATTAAATTAGTTCTACATGAAGGTTAACATAGCGGGATGTAGTCAATTAGGTTAAAATTATTTGTAATGAATGTTAAAATTTTTTATACATATAGATTCAGATTATAATGCTACTATTATTCAATACGTTTTAAATTTTTATATTAAATTTCTTATTATTTATTAATTATAGTCCATTGGTTCATTCCTTAAAAACTTAAAGAATTTAATGACTTTTATTGTAATTTGTTTCATATGCGGTATACCCTCTAGTTTCTACTTTGGTCTATTTATTGGTCACAACACGGGAGAATACTTTATAAAGCGGACCGCGAAAACTTCTATATTTTACATATTCCCACAAATGAGATTTAAATTACACATGGTGGAGCAGCAGGACACAGGTTAACTATAAACCTAATGGTTAGGGGTTCGTTCTTGGTCATTGAATTAGCACGGAAAGTGGAATGAAATACATTTTGATACTAAATAATTACTCATGAAAATAATGAATATTTCACTACCCTGAGTGAGAATCAAACCCACAACTTTCGCTTATACAATCACACGCTTGTGCTCTTGCGCCATAGTGACCTCTATATCTTGATAAAATATTAAATACAGATTATTTGGGTTCTTATAGTTGACAATTCCAAAAACTTCAACATGTTTCGCTCCTCTCGGCGACGTAACACGTTAGCTAATGATCTACGTCAATTATTGAGAATGACTGATGAGTTTTCGAACATACTTC
Source organism: Heliconius aoede (assembly GCA_037355905.1). Classification (NCBI taxonomy): domain Eukaryota; kingdom Metazoa; phylum Arthropoda; class Insecta; order Lepidoptera; family Nymphalidae; genus Heliconius; species Heliconius aoede. The sequence continues at coordinate 155,933 of JBAIZZ010000272.1, forward strand.
GCTAGTTTAGCAAAATATTTTGACAATTTCTCTTTGAAATTTCGTATCAATTTTTTATCTTGTACATAAGTTATGATGAAGTTTAATGTCTATGTCAAGATCAGTGTTGGTATGGTAAGATGACAATGGCAAGATATTAGAACAAGTGAATGGAAGATACGAGATGGATGTGGAAAGGCGGTAACAGGGTTAATGGAGTTGCATCGATGAGACGCGGATATGCGGAGTCAGCTTAGTCGATCGAATCAGCACTAAAGTTGTACACAGAAGGGCAGGTACTAGCGAGGATGTCACGGTGAGAATGAAGAAGAACGAGCTCAGCTGGCTTGGGCACGTCGACCGAGTGAGTCATGAAAGAATGGCAAAAAATATGTATGACGGGAAAGTGAGTGGTAAGAGAGGTAGGGGGAGACCTCGGTTGACCATTGAAAACACAGTATGAAAAGTGCTGGAGGAAGTTTCGGTAAAAAGCATGAGGACCTCCCGGAGGGCGTGTATGAAAAGATTGATGACAGGCGAATGAGCTATGTAGAGACCGAAGCATTTGGCAGTTCGTTCTCTCTGACTATCTCGCTAAGGATAAAGTGTGTCATCATACTATATAGAAAAGGATCATAAGAATATTGAGAAGGTGATGTTGTGTCGACACCCCCCACCACGTGATTGTGTGATTTTTCAACTCTTACTCGAATAAATGCTTATATATAAATTAGTAAACAATATAGGCAATATGCCGTGTTACATTCCGCCACTTATGGAATGACTCAACATTTTTCAGATAGTTGTAAATGTCAATGTCAGATAGTTTACAGAAAATTATATAAGAATGTTGTATAGACCTCCATGCAGAGCAAAGAAATGCTAACAATTAACGAATAAGTGTTGACAAGGGCAAAATACTTTGGATTTAGGTCGAAAACAACATATGGGTCAGTGTTAGGGAGCTTGGATGGTTTCCAAAGGGCACGGGTTCAAATTATCAATTAATTACTAATTCACCATTACATAATAAACTTTTCTACTGTTGAGAAAAGCATAAAACATTTAATTATTAGGTAAATAGGTCTTTAATGAATAAATAGACGTGGGATTTTTGCGAGTATTTTCGCATGCTATACATATTTCATCAAGCAATATAATGTTGAAATATGAAACAATGTTACGAGAGTATTGCCAATACGAAACAATACACGAACAATCACCGTTAATATAACTGTTGGGAGCGCTAGTGTGACCAATGGAGGTAAAGGTTGGCCTGCGTTCAAAATCTACTTACTTATTGTTCGACGTTTTACACAATACATCGCATGAGTTTTGAATATGCTTGAATATATAATCTGGTATTAAATTAATTTGTTATACATTATTACGATTTTATATAGATTTTTAAATAAAAAACCTACGTGTATTGTAACTATAGTAGTTGCTATAATTTTGCTGTAACTTGCTTGCTCTATCGTGATTTTACAATTACGATAGAGCAAGACAAATGAAAGAAGACATGAAAAAAATAACGACGAAAATTTTAATATTATGTTAAAAGTTTTAATCTAAAAGAATTAAGCTTAAAAATAATTCTCCAACATTATTTTCAAAATATTAAGCGCAGCGGCACAAGGTTGCGACTGTAATGCGACGGTTGTGGGTTCGGTCCCACTCGAGGAAATGAAAGATTTATTTACATTTATCTGTTCACTCTGGCATCTTCGCTCTGGCATCGAGGCAAAGAGCGGCGTTGAGTTCCGCCACCCAACACGCAATGCCTTCAGAATTCGGCGGAAAGTGGGGAACGGAGTGTTTTAACACTAGGTTCTCCCTGCCAGGTAGGCATAGAGCGTGAACTTGTACTTATCATGTTTGACATTGTACAGCGGCTTTATGCATATAATGCATATTAAGTTCCTAGAATATAACATGCTGTTATTTGAATCAACTTCTACTTAGTAAGTACAAACTATATTTTTCTTGTGATTAAAAAAAACAATTACGATTCAATTTAGTGAATCGATTTTCTGTGACCTTATTAATCGTATGTTACCGTTAAAAAAACTTATCCAATGCGTCATTGCCATACAGCAGACTATCAAAATACTTACCCTCACAATGTATAAACAAACCCCAGTGGTATCTGATTAAATGTCAGCAACTTTTGACATTTAAAGCTCATGTATTTTGAACAATATTCCTTCGTGGTAGAGCTTTATTTTGCTTGTGTTTCAGTTGCGATATTAGCTGGACCGAGCAGGTAAATGGAAAGGCGTGGTAGCGTTCTGCGATATAATATCCATTTTATTAGTAGTAAGGTGATCTAGTTATTGGTCTCCAAGTGTGGTGGAATGCGGACGCCCACGCCTTGGAACCTTGGGCAGCAGGAAGTTGAAAGCAACTTTTATGTTCGGTTTTTTTTTGAAATAACGATTTAATAATAGTTGTAAGGTGAAATAATAGTTGTAAGGTAAACAGATATTATTAATCTTTTCACTTTTTTTGGTCGCCCTTCAATTTAAAGATTTTTTTTTATTTTGAGACACTTTAAAGCTTAAGAATGGATTATTTAAGAAAGTCTTGATTCTTGGTTTGATTTGTTTGGTTTTGTTGGTACATTGTTGAATTTGTATCATTTATTGTTTGGATTAAGTTATTGTCAATATAATAAAAACAACTAAAAAATACGTTATTTCTTTAATTTAGTTTTAAATGCATAAAATTGTTATCCAGATAATAATTACATCCAGATCCATCAGATACTATCGTATTGTAAATTAGTGTTACAATTGCTTTAATATTTATAATTTATACACGAGGAGTTTGGACGTAATTCTTAGGTATTTAGGTCACAATGTCACGGGTGTTTACAAAGTCATGGTAATTAGCTGTGTTGAACGTTTCTGATAAGATTTTTTTTAAAATAATCCATGTTCCAAAATAAAAGAATTAGCTGATAGTTTTTTCGAATAAATAATTGTCGATACAATTTTACATAAATACGATAAAATTCATATTTTTATGTAAAATATACAATGTTACTATATTGAAAGGAATGCTATTGTATTTTTGTCTACTATACTAATATGAAGATGCGTAAAATTGTGAATATTAAATAAAACAAGAATTAAAAATAATAAGATAATAATAAATTTATTTACAGACTGCATTCATTGCTTCAGACACTTGAGTAACGATACCAACAACGTTATATACTTTGTCCATTAACACACAATATCACAGCGAACAACAATTAAGAAATGCTTCCGAAGCAAGGAGGCACGTACCCTCAACTACCCTCTGATGACGCAGCGATTTACTAATTGATGCGAGTTTTTTATGTTTCAGGCATCACAAATCGCCAGGAACCCTTCTTTTAAGTGCGATTTATACTTTGTGGAACGAGTAGGTGTAACCATCGGGGGCACGGTTTAGACTGAACTTGCCCGGAGGGAAGAAGCGTGCTGGAGGTGGTGTAGTCGGTTCGTAGTAATCTTGGCGGGATTGCTGGGGCGCACTGTATTGTTGGTTTTGGATACCGCTGTATTGAGCTTGCTGCACTCCGGGATAGATGTTGTTGGTGTTGTATTGGGGCTGGGGAGCAGGTTGGTACTGTTGTTGTGGGGCAGGCTGGTACTGCTGTTGTGGGGCAGGTTGGTACTGTTGTTGAGATTGATAGTCACCACGTTCGTAAAGTTCAGGGTAGTATTGACCGTCGTCCGCGCTAGATTTTCCACCGTAGTTGCGAGGTGCGACTGGGGCTGAGTATTGCTGAGGAGCGCTGTACTGTTTGTAATCTGGAGAGTTGTAACGGGGATCAGGGGTGTATCCTGGTGTAGGTGCCACGGGCTGAGGTGCAGTGGGGATATGATCTCCGAGAGCTTGGAATCCGTTTTTACCCGCAATGTAATTTACGGTCTTCCTTTGTCCGGTGGGGTCAATGTATGAGTAGCTACCTCTCCTGTTACCCTCAGCATCTGTCTCTTCTTTAAAATTGATACCATCTTCTTGCTGATAAGCGGCTCCGAAAGCACCGTTCCCACTGAGATACCGAGCTTCTTGCACAATTGCAGCTGTTTTGGGGTCCCCCGCGTATTTGGGCACCCGTCTAGCACCCTCGTGTTGCTGACACGCGACCGCCGCCACAAAGGCCAATAATATGAGCCTGAACATTTTTTTAAATGTGCACTGCTCGCGTGAAAGTAACAAAGTGTGTACTGGCGGGCAGGTGAACTCGTTTTATAAGACAAGTAAAGGCCTTGACGCATATTGGAAGGGCTCACGGGTGGAACTGCCAACATGTAGGTGACTACAATATATTGATATTTTACAGAGCAACGGATACAGGTGGGTACATCGAGGAAGTAACGTTACATTGACGGCTGAACATGTTGCTATCCTTGGAAAACATCTTTGGTCTTTAAATGTTGATGCCAGTAGGAACTCAAAGAATTTACCTTGGTGCCATAAGTAAACGCGACTGGTTGCTGGTTTCATCCCCACTCGAAGAAATGAAATATTGAATATTTTCTTTTTTTCCCTCTGGTATAGAGACAAAGCGCGGCGTTGAGTTCCGCTACTCAACACGCAATGCTCCCAAAATTTGGTGCAAAATGGAAACGAAGTGCTTTAACATTAGGTTCCCTTTACCCACCCTGCTGTATGCAGGATAAAGCGCGAAACTGGAATAAATATGAATGAATAACATAAAAAATTATAAATATAAATAAATATGAATATCTTAAGTCAGTAATTAAGTAATAGGTCATTCCGACTATGAAGGTTATGAGAATTTCAGATAAGGTTATGGTGGTCTTTTTTTTTGTGGTTGACATCATTAACTTTAATGTTATATAGTTAGCATATACTTATTAGATTTTCTCACTGGATTAATTTATAATTATGCAATTTAATTATAGTAACAAATTCTAGCTTCTAAATTAGATTCAGTATTTTATTTAATACTAGCGGACGCGCGCAGCATCGCCTGCTTATTTGCACCCGTAGAGATAAACTAATAAACCATGAAACACGTGTTTCTATTAAATATTTTTAAGAGTCTAGATTTCAAATTTTATAAAAATCAGTGGCGAAAGCCTTCGCTTCACTCGCTAGAACTAGGAAACTATTTTCAATTTAGGGGATGATTTCTAAAAACCGAGAATTTCAAGTTTTATAAAATTACATTATTGTATTTTTATTAGGGATATCAAATTTTTTTGAAAATCTAATATAACTCGTAGGTCAGTAAAGATTCAGTTTTCTGGTAATAAAAGAATTTTTGAAATCAGTGCGGTAGTTATTGTGTGAAAACAATTCAAGCATACATACAAAAATACAAATGTTTCCACTTTATAATATAGATGATTAATTAGATCCCTTGAGATAGGAGTTCGATTTTGGCTTCGATAGGGATTATTTTTGAAGACAAATTTAATATGAAGCTGCAAGATGTAATAAATAGATATGATTGAGGCAAGTTAATATTCGCGAGTTTAGGTCAATGGCTGCGAATGAAGTAACTTTGTGAGGTACTTAAATGTGGGGCACACGAAATATAACTTTGTTTCCGTGTTAGATAGCTTTTATATGTAACAAAGTCGTTTACGAAATATATAATTTTTGTATATTAGGATTTTTTTATAAATTATAATTTTAACTTATAATTCTCAGATTTTCTTTCACATGAATTATTTAAAATGAGTTGTTGAGGCCGTCGTGTCGCAACGGCACAAGCATGTGACAGTCTGTCGCGTTTATAGTCGCACCCTTGTTCCCCTGCGCCACGCCTGGCCTATATAATTGTAAATTTATATATGATTTTGAATATTATATTTTATTTATCGCAAGTTATCAAAAAGTTGCGGTTTCTCTATGATATAAATAATTACAAACCGAAACCTCTAGTGCGTCTTTTATTACGTTACAATATATAATCAGCGACCTAGATTACTTAATTGTACATAAACATAATTTGAAAATAGTTTCTATAGAGAATTGTACAAAGTATATTGTATGAGTATATATAAATTATATATAATTTGTATATAAATATATTTTATAGATTTTCGTGTTGTTGTTCAGAAAATGCAAATAAGCTATAGCTTACTTTTAGAGAATTGTGTAGTTCTTTTTTGAGAAATAAAAGGCCAGTTGTGGTGTAGGAACACAACACTATAAGCTTAACAGGTTGTGGGTTCGATTCCCTCTTGAGGAAATCTGTCTCATCTTTAGGCGGAAAGTGGGTAGGTTATGGTGGGTAGGTGGTAGGCTTTCAGGTCCGTGGTGTTTCCGTTTGTCTAACCTGCTATGTGCGGGATAACAGCGTGAAACTAAAAAAATAAATAAACATAAGTACACTCCTACTTAATAAATAGGAAATTTGTATAAATGTTGTCCGAATATGGGTAATTGATTTCCTTGTAGATCAGTGCAAGGAAGTTCCTCGTTATATAAGATGTAACAGGAAGTATATTGAAACGCGTTATATTATTCAAATTGGTATTAGTACAGGTTTGAATCACATACCTACGACAGTTAGTCGTCCCTAAATTTAACGTGCTGCATGATCAAAATTTACTTATTTTATTCATTTTTTAAATATTTAATAACTATATAAGAAACGATATTAAAAAAAAAACCTAAAATATTTTTGAGAAAATTTTAAATATTCTAATTTTATAGCTTACATTTTATTTTGGACCATGTTTGATAAAATGATTACAGGAATTTTTAAATACCAATACATATATATTGAGAAAGAACTGTATGGTGTAATATATAAAATAATAATGCAATATAATATATAATGTTAGCGTTACAGTCCCTAATGGTTACTTCAAGTGTTTTTACGAAATCATTATATATAATATACTAAGCATTATTTTTTTTATTTATTAATATGTTCAAGATCTATGTTTGTAAGTAGAGGGAGCCAAGCGTTAAGACACTTCACTCCCCACTTTCCTGCGAATTCTGAAGGCATTGCGCGTTGAGTGGCGTAACTCAAAGCCGCGTGTTGCCTCTACACCAAATCGAAGAATTGAAAATATTACATATTTAACTACCACGAATCGGAATCGAACACACAACCTGTCACATTTACTGTACGTGTTTATGTCACTGCGCTACATTCGGTCTCATTATTTTGAAAAGATTTTGAAGAGATTCAATAAAGTCAATAAAAATATAAAATAAAATGACTTATATATATATATAAGTTATATTCAATAAAGTATAAGCCTCATCATGTAGAAAGGTTACCAGTTGCCCGCACTCAAGGCCGTACCCGATTTGGTATGCGAGAGCGATGGCGGCATGAACGGACTTTGCTTTTGAGTTTAATAGAAATCCACCATTACTTCTGATCCCAAGCCGTGGGAAATTCCTTTTGGAATGGTTTTTATTTTTTCAAGTAAAAACTTATTTTTGGAATCGAATAATCTGGACGTGTAAACGAGCGAGCGAGTTAACTTTCCGTTCTATATTTTTACTAATATATTTAAGTATATCTATATATTATATTATTGATAGTTTCATATAATAATTATGTCAAGTGGATGCCACTTCAGTCTACATATGACGACGGACTATTATAAAGGTTCGAAACGTCGGGCTTCCTAAAATGTATAACACTCAATTATCTGATGGTAAGTGGTCACCGCCGTCCACGACCCCGCGCAACACCAGTGAAGCTACAGGTGCATTGCCGGCCTTTGAGGTGGAGATAAACGCGCTTTTTGAAGGTACACATGTCATATCGACTTAGAAACACCGCCGCGGGTAGGCCATTTCACAGTTGCGTGGTGCGTGGAAGGAAGTTCCTACCTAACTCTACAGTTCAGTAGAGTGCCACATATCCAGGTGGAGTGGATGATATTTGAGCTCGTGACGTACTGTACGATTTGAAAATTTGGGGGCAGGTAATAGGTCAAGCAGGTCTGCAGAACACTCCCCATGATAAATGCGCTAAAGAACGCACAGCGAGGAGACGTCTCTACGCAAGGCCAAAGTGTCAAGCCTTTCACAGATCATTGGGTCCCCAATGATTCGAACGTCTCTACGTTGTATGCGATCAAATGGTTCAAGCTGATACTGGGGTGCACCAGCCCAGAGATGAGAACAGTACTCCATATGAGGCCTAACCTGGGCCCTATATAGGATCAATCGGAATTTGGCGTGAAGTTCTGTCTCGTTCTGCAAATGACCCTCAGTTAAAGATTTAAGATAAATATAGGTTTAAAATAAATAGAATTAAAGAGTTTTATTACATAATATATAATAATCGCAAATATCAGCCACATTAAATTAAATATTTGTATAATAAACGACTCCATACATTTTGGATGGAAATAAAAAAGAAATTTATTTGAAATTTGATTATTCAACTTCCAAAAATACTGATATACTTATTATCTTTATATCTGAAATATGTAAATAAAGACGACAACCCTGATACATATATATGCACGTATATACACACCTATATGTGAGGAAGAATTGAAAGTCATTATACCAAGGTTGTAAATCTTAATACTTTTCCTGTCAGCAGCCCCAACATGAGAATGTTGAAAGAACAAATTATACTTAGAAGAGATATATATTTTCCACTACACAACATGCAATGCATCCAGAACTCAGCGGAAAGTGGGAAGCAGAGTGTCATAACCACTAGGTTCCCATTGCCTACCTGCCAATTTCGTGATAGCGTGAAGCGGTGTAAATGCAGAAGAATTTATAGAAGAAAGAAACATATTTTAAATTCTTTAATCCAAAAGTTCATGAGCCGTACGTTCTAGATGCGATTGACGTCATCAGACGGTATTTCACGTACGAGTAACTCTAAAGAAAATTCCTTGAGGCGAGCAAATTGACCTTTATTACTTATTTTTCCATTACATCTCTCATAATAAATATTGTCTAATAAATCATAGGTAAAGCATTGAGTTACACGCTGTATTTCGTATAAAGCTGGGTGGGCAGAGGGAACCTAATATTAAGACTCCCCGTTTCCCACATTCCTCGGAATTTTTCGAGGCATTGTGTGTCGAGTGGAGGAACTCAACGCCGCTTTTATATTGATATTAGGGCGCAGATATGAAATTTTTAAATAATAATTCATTCCCTCGAGCGAGAATCGATCTTACAGCCGTTGCGCTACAGTCACAAGCTTGTTCCCCCACGCTGCAACTTAATATAAACATTACAATAAGTTTCTAATATTCTTAATATTATATAACACAGATCAAAATTCTTTCTCTTTTTTAACGTCTTCTATGATTGTGATATTTTTACTTCGCTTCGTAGCATTACATAAAAATAATTGATATTTAAAACGTGTTATTTTTTATAGTTCATGCAAAGTATTTTTTGTTAAATGAGTGAAGGCGGAAATTATATGGAATGAATAAATTATTTGTAAGCCGATTTTAAATATCTTATATATTCCTTATTTGACTAGTAAATAATGAAGTCAGTCGTGGCGCAGCGTGTGATTGTATACGCTACAGTTTGTAGGTTGGATTCCCACTCGAGAAATTGACATATTTATATATTTTGACTTCCTTGTTTTGGTACCGAGGAGGGAAAGGGAGAAAAAGTCTCTAGAATTTGGCGAAGAGGGGAGAAACAGCCTCTAGAATTTGGCAGAAATTTAAGAACGGAAGTATCTTAACGAGAACGGATGCAGAACTTCCTAGCGAACCGGTGGTTGCTTTTTTGTTTATATGTTCATTCGACGATTCAAAAGTGCTTATAATAGTTTATTTGAATACAGAATAATTTGAATTTAAAATTTGAATTTGATTCCCTCTGACTACACAGGTACGTGCGGGATATAGAGTAAAGCTCAAAATTTGGTTTTTTTTTTTTTTTTTTTAACAGTGATAGGTAAGCGTTTGACCACTGTCTAACCTAATCGTAGGTAAAGACGAGGTCTAAGATGTAGCACGCTTACCTAGAAGAACCCTGTTCACTCGACTCTTAAAGATCCCCAGATTGTAGTTATCGGGAAACACGGCCTCAGGCAGCGCATTCCATTCCTTGGCAGTACGTACGAGGAACGAAGACGCAAAGCGCTTGGTACGGTGTGGTGGAATATCTACCGTGAAACGGTGCCGTCTACCCGAGAGTCGCGTTGTCCGATGATGGAAAGGGGAGGGCGGAATAAGTTCGAACAATTCCGACGCACACTCACCAAAGTGTAACCGGTAGAACACCGAGAGACCTGCAACTTTTCGCCTGTGCTCAAGGCTTTGAAGCCTGGCTTTGACCAGGTTATACTTATTTCACAATTATACATAAGTTCTATAAGCTATATAAGTTCACAGTTCATTAAGCCACTTCGCTATCATTAAGTATTTGCGAATTTCATTAGTGTAGTCGAAGCCCCTACACTAGTTATAAAAAGTATTCTTTTACAAACATGATATATTTTACCTGAAAGCAATGTGGATGCCGAAGTGCTAGTAGGTACTTACTATACTTTGTTCCCTCCTAAATTAACTTTTTGTGGAGAGGCATTTGCTCATTCTTAAAAGATTTTTTTTCAGGTGATTTATTATTATCATTTCTATTGTTCGACCGCAGAAGGTAAGAAAGTGCAAAATGTAAAAATTATGGAAAATAATTCTTTTTGTTTTAAGGCGTAAGTTTTAATTGTTAAAAATGTCATTATAAATCAAGCTGTACGTTCACGGTATAACGGTAGCTTTACGATAGACAGAGAGAATCTAGAGTTAAGGCACTCTACACCTCTCTTTCCGCTAAATGTCTTGCGTGTTGAGTGGCGGAACTTAATGCCGCGTTATTGCCTCGACAAACACACTTGGCAACACATCTCTCTGGTGTTCTCTGGTGTTGCACAGGGTCATGGGCGGCGGTGATTATTTACCATCAGGTGAACCGAACGCTCGTTTGCATTGTCTTTACCATAAAAAAAACCTACAGTCCAGTACAGTTTACAGCGTTTACAGTTACACTTTGTTCCCCTGCATCACGAGTGGCCTCAATAACAATGACAGGATCAGATACAATCTTATTTTAATATACTTTTTAATATAAATTGTATAAATTATTTTATATTTTATTAAATAAGTATAATATATTGCAGTAAAAAAATAAAAAAGGAGTACGACAACAAAGAAAAACATTAATCTATTTCTATTTTATTGCTTTGTAAATTAAGGACTTCCAATAAACTAGTAGAGCTTTAAGACAGCTTGTATTTGCAATACGTATTATGAATTTAACTTTATAATTTCGATTTAAGCTTCGATTGGAATTGGAAAAGTCCTTTAAACTTAAGAGAATCTCTTAATGGATTGTTCTTGGTGAACTATTCGGCATCCTTCCAAATTACAATCAAAAACTTACTTACTTAACATATATCTATCTATAAAGAGGTTTTAGTTTTAAGCTATATTATGATCGTCTGCCAGCAAAGTTGGACTTAAACGTGATAAAAAGCTAAAATACTTTGTTCCTTACAATTTTTATTATATATTGGCTCAGTAAAGTTTGTAGGATAATGGTATACGAGTATTGTCGTGGCAAAGTGGAGCACGCATCTGATAGAAGACTGAAGAACTTAAAGAAGATGAAAAATGAGGCTAAAAAAAACCAACGTTCACGTGCAGTCTTTTCAAATAAAAAGGCGTATATTAAAGAGTTCAGAGAATATGAAAAATATATATATATTTTTTTCAATATTGTTTATATTTTTTTTTACCTTGCTGTTTATTTTTTGTCAATGACTATCATTTTAAGCTAATAATATAGCCAATTAGTCTACATATATAATATTATACTTAGCACATTTGTTAATTTTAATTGGCTATTTTTTAACATCAGACAACAAACTAAATTTCCACCTAGAAGTCCAGTACAATCAAGAAGTAAACTCACTTATTTCTAGAAGTAAAAAAAGTTTCGACTGAAATTTAGAGCTTGAATTTTGTCCCGAGTTAACACAGAACTCGACGCTCATATGAGACTTCCATTCTTTGTCACTCACATTGAATTTGAGGTCGTCGTGGCGCAGTGGCACATGGGTGCGCTTGCGGTGTGCGGTTGTGTGTTCGATACCCACTCGAGGAAGTGAAATAATTATATCCATTTCGAGGCAAAGCGCAGCGTTGACTTCTGCCACTCAATATGCAATACCTCCAGAATTCGGCAGAAAGTGGGGAATTGAGTGTCTTAACACTAGATTCCCTCTGCCTACCCTGCTGTGTGTGGTATACAGCGTGAAGCTGATTTTTTTTTTTATTTTTCTGAAATAAAATACAATAGAAATACATATAAAATGTATTGAAATGCTTATTTTTCAGTAACAAACAACTCATATAACACAATAAGAGAGCAAACTTACTTTACTACGCTCGTACAAGACAGAGAAAAGTTCATATCGCGAATTGAAGACTTCTCTTTGTCTTCCCACTGACTCCAGGACAGAGTGAATTGAGATTAATTTATTATATAACAAAGAAAACATTGAAAGCGGAACGGTCTCTATTAAGAGTAGCGGGCGGTGGCGAGACTATTAATTATTATTTCTTTTAACGCCCGCGGACAGCGCGCAGATGTGGACCTTATTTCGTGTTTTAATGGGAACTGATTGATGGAAATTTGTAATGTCAAATACTTGTTTTTTGATCTGTGGTATTTTATTATGGTAAATTAATTCGATTTTTATTTATTAATTTAATGTCTTCTAAGTTATTATTGTTGATTTAAGTTAATTGTTATTGTAAGAATCTCGTAATGTTATTGTCATTTGTTTAGATTTAAATTAACCAAATATATACGTTTTTATTATTTTCATTTATATTAAGTGAATTCTTTATTCGTTCTGGTATCGAGGCAACGCGTGGCGTAGAGTCCCGCCAATCAACGCGCAAGGCCTCAAGAATTCGGCGGAAAATGGCGAACGGAGTGTTTTAACAATAGGTTGCCACACACCCTGCCCTGCTGTATGTGGAATACAGCGTGACGCTAAAAAAATATTGATTTTCATGGTATAGGTGAAATTGACTTCACTATCGAATCTTTTTGTGTGCCAAAATGGGGGTTTGTTCAAATGGTTTTCACTATAAATATAAAAGCCAATGGCTACCGATTGAGCTGAAACTTTTATTACACATGTACAGTTTCCGGTTGAAAAACCTTGAAAATCTGTCTACAATGTCCGCGTTGCCTGTAAACCTAGCGTTGTGCAGCGTAGCTGAATTTCACAATAGAATAGAACTCAATTTAATTTAATAACATTCAATTCTGGGGCCAGTCGTAGCACAGGGGCGCAAAATGTGTTTGTAAACGTGATAGGTAGGAAGTTCTATTTCCACTCGCGGAAATGAATTATTATTTATTAATATTGTAAATTTTTCTCTATGGTAATAAGGCAAAAGCCTTACTCAACCTAGGTTACTCAACAACAACGCAATTCTCCAAAAATTTATCGGAAAATGGGGAACGGAGTGTCTTACCACTTGTTTGCCTCTGCCTCCTTCCCGTGCTACATGTATAGCGTGTAGCTGAAATAAATATTTAAATATACTTCAGCCGACAATGTATACAAAAGCATTTAAAGAAATATTTTAATGGTTTTATGTGCTTAAAAAATATTTATTTTTACTAAATTTAACTAGCGACTAAACTACTCTATAAACAAAACATTTTATTAAATTTCCACTGGTATTTCCGTTAATGTGATATTATATAAATAGTTTTATCTTATCACGCAAGGTAAAGCATGAGAATTATAACTTACTTATTATAGAATAATTTTAATGTTCCAAGATATATATGTATATTCATGAATATGCAAGTCGATAATATTTACATTAGTTATAACTTATAACAACCTACGTATTAGCTTGTGCTAACAAGTAGAAGTGCAGGCTAAGTGCAAACATTGTACCTACTTTGTATGAATTATAGAGGATACGGGCGCAGACTGTGACTGTACACCGACTGGTTGTTGATTCGATTTCCATTCGAGGAAATGAAATATTTATCTAAATTTATATTTCCATTTTCTTCGCTCTGGTGTCAACATGCAATGCCGTCATAATTCGACGAAAAGTGGGGAACGGAGTATATTAAAACTAGGTTCCCTCTGCCACCCTGTTGTGTATGGGATACAGTGTAATAAAGCTGATTTGAATTCGATTTTAATATTAACTACATGAGGGCGTCATGGCGCTGGGGCACAAGGATGTGACTGTAACGCGACGCTTGTGAGGAATTAATCATTATTTATGAATATTTTCATTTCTTCGAATCAGAACAGTGAAATATGTCACTAACTTAATATTTATAATTGTTAGGAAGAAGCGCTTGGACCGCATGTTTATAAACCACAATAGTGAATGACTTGTAAACGTTTATAAGTCTTGTTGACCACTAAGCTTAAAGTTTTTCTATTTAACGTAATATATACTTAATTATTATAAAAATATAGGCAGTATATGTTTATATTCATTAAAAACATACAACTTTCAAATGTTAAGCTTTATTTAATACATAAACATATATTTTTTCTTATTTTTTACCTTCTCGCTGTATTCCACACACTGTAGGGTAGGCAGAGGTAACCTAGTGTTGAGACAGACCTTATTTGCCGTCGAATTGACGGACTAATATCAATTTTATTATCACTAACTAATATAATATAAAATATAAATATTATTTCAATGAACACTTAGCGAAGTAATTCGTGTTAAGTGTACCATTTAGTTGTTATTCAAATTACTTAATTCGCGGACACTATATAAATATTTCAATCAACACATGTAATTCAAACGTGTTCTTCAACCTGGTCACGAGACGTCACCGTCGTTTCTTATAATTACTTTTCCTTGCCCTGAACAGCCTTAAGATGAATGCCTCTTAATTATTTATGTATTTAATAAAATAAAAAGAGAATTCTAAACATTTTCCAGGAAGTCCTAACTACATATTCATATAATTTATGCTTCTTTAATTTTAAATAGAAATAGATTTTAAAAGGGTTTCTTTCTATATGAAAGCAGCCATAGGGAAATTATTGCTGGCCCTGAATGAGGATATGGAGATGTGATGAAATCTTATGTTGGGATATAAAAATAGGGGTGACAAATTAATTACTGTAACATAATACACGCCTGTAAGCGTTCCCCGAGCGGTGGAATTTTAATTACTATCGGGTAACGTCTTGAACCTATTAAGCTTATGAGTCAAAGTGTAAAAAATTATTCCTTTCAAAGCATGAAAATCACGGATACTCGAATCTTTATTTTATAAATAAACTAGCTTTTACGTGCGGCTTCGCCCCCGTAGTGAAATGGAAATGAACAAGAGTTGAGTGTGACACATTTCATGCGCCCGAGGCAAACCAGTCCGTAGGTACGGTGGGTTATATCGGAACAATTAACAGGCTGTTCTATAGCCTATAGCCGTCCTCGGTGAATGGACCAGTCAATACAAAAAATTTTTTTTCAATTAGCACTAGTAGTTTCTGGAATTTTTTGCGTTCAACCAAATAAACTATAAATATATATATTCAATTAAACTATATATATAATTTTATTTCTTTTATCTTTTTTTGTTCGAGACAAAATGAGACATTCTATTCTCCACTTGTTCAATTTCTTTGTGATACATCAAGACCAACATTAAATATTTGCATAGTATACTTATTATTTATAATTGATCTTACCGTAGGATATTTACCTATATAATTAAGAAAAATTATAACATATTAGGTATAAAATTATACCTAATATGTCATTTATAAATATTGCATTCACTTATATATCATACGTTTTAGCTGTATTTTTTATCACATACGATTAGGTAACAAAGTAACCTTGGCTCGCAAACGTATTAAAGTTTTTAGAGGAAATTAAATATTTAAAAAATCAAATTAGCTTCACGTTGTATCCTGCACACAGCTGGGCAGGTAGAGGGAACTTAGTGTTAAGACACTCCTTTTTCGATTTTTCGTCGTGTTGAATGGCGGAACTCAACGTTGTACTTTTTACCTCGACACCAAAGCGAAGAAATGGAAATATAAATTTAAAGAAATAATGAAATATTAATTTAAATTTTTATATTTTATTCATATATTTTTATTTTTATATTATGTATATATTTTATTACAGATTAGAAACGACAAATCATCTAAATTGCTCGTCTATTGCAGTTGCTTTATGTGAAAGAATTTGTCCCACTTAAAAGTCCAAAGTACTACTCTATAGCTACATATAATTTAGACGCGCACAGTTATAGCTGTTTATGCTTTCGTGATTCATAAAAAAATTATATGTTCAATATAATTTTATCTATGTCGTAAACACGCCAGTGAATATTGTGTTTTATTTATTTATTTTATATTTAATAAAAATAATATATAATTTATTTTAAAATATAACCGACATATAAATGTAATAAAATTACATTGAATTAATTAAATTATTTTATGCATGGCATACCACTAACGATTCGCCCTTGTTTTGCAAACGGGTCGATCCGATAGTTTTATATCGATTTTATGATTTTATGAATTAAAAAGAAAATTGTGATCTGATATAAGATAGAATTTCCAAAAACGATTGTTTTAACTCATTTTGTCTACTTTTCCCTTATATTCAGTTACTATTTCACAGGTAAATTACATAGATATTTTATTAAATATTTCAATTACTAAAATTAAGAGGTTTTTTTCGAAGTGATATTTATTAAATAAATTTAATTTGTCATGTTAGCTGTGGTCATAATATAATAATAAGTTTTTACATGTCTGAATAATACAAAATTAAAACTGACAATATTTTTATATACTATTCAGAAAAAATGTTTTTTTTAAAATAGCAACTGATGATGATGATGACTTATGATGATGAAATGCTTACGTTTTGCCTTCTAGAGAAGAATATATGAAGAGCACATGTGAATAAATATGTGTGTGTGATTGATATTGATGTCTAAAGTACATAGTATTTGTAGTAAAAAATAGAAAATAGAGAAATACTGCGTAAAATTCAAATAAATATAATTTTTTCAGATTCCTTAATCACATGACCCTAGCAAGACACAAATGATAACATAATTAGTGCTCAGTTCTTTTCAGAATTATTGTTCGCTCGAGCACTGTACTCACGAACGCTAGACACTTATTTCAATAGAGAGGCTGCTCTCAAGATGGGTTTTACTGTGAGAGAGACGGCAAATATTGATCTACAACCCCTCGATACAGAAATGGAATAAATTGGAATATTAATTTCGCACGACAATGCTTGCAAACAAATTAAAGTGTGCCAGATGTCTACCTCAGATATCTTCTACTTCCTTTCATGTTTGGCCATTTATAGAAGAAAACATGCCCAAATTAATTTACTTTAATTACGTAGCTAAAGATATTATTACAACTTATGTATGTGTTTGTAAATAAGGCTTCTATATTATGGTAAAATATTTATTTTAGCCTTAAAATCTATTGTTAAGACACTTCCCCCACGCTCCCGTTCTCCACTTTTTACGCCGAATTCTGGAGGCATTATTTGTTGATTGGCGTAATTGAACGTTGCGTTACTGCGCTGAATTTCTTTAATTAAGACTAAATTAGAGAAATATATATATAATATAAATAAATTCGAAATCCACTGCAAAAATGTAGCACATCGTAATACAAAGTACAACAGCAATACCTGTAAATGGGATCGAGTGTTTACACATACAAGTAGCTACAGAATAAAGAAACCAATAAAATGTTAGATTGTTAAAAAATCTGGTTAACCTAGATCTCACGTAATACAAATAAATACATATTAGTGATTATTCAAAGGACTTGGAGGCCATCCCGGTGCAGTGGCATAAAGGTGTGACTAAAACGTGATAGATGTGGGTTCGATCCCCACTAGGGTGAATGAATTATTATTAATTTAATATTTTCATTTCTTCGCTCTGTGACCTAGGCAAACGCCAGACGTTGAGTTCGGCGGAAAGCGCGGAATTGAGTGTCTTAACACTAGGTTCTCTCTGCCTACCCTGCTACGTGCGTGATACAGCGGGAATTTATTTATTTATAAATTGGAATTTTTGAATTAACATGTACACATTACAGACGCAACGGCAGCATAAAAATATTTACATAAATTAAATAATTCACATAATTAAAATAATTTCAAAATCAAATCCGTCACTTGTTTTCACACCCCACAAAATTCAATATTATAATGAAATAACGATATTACGAAATTAATATAATGTTTAATGTGACGCGGGGCGCGATACGGGACCTGATTTTAATTACTGGCTCAAAAAGCACGCTTCTATCAGCGTGGCGCGGACACGGGGAATAATTACATTATCTCGTTGCGTACGTACATACAGTCATTTTGTATATTTATATCTGAATTAATATGAATGGCCTGTTCTAGGGTAGATTTGGTTTTTTTTTCTTCTCTTTTATTAATATACTAATTAAATTATTTCTCGGTACAGTGCTATTGTAGGTAGGCCAAGAGAGCCTTATGTTAAGATACTCCGCTCTCTCGATTCCGAATTTTAAAAGCATTGCATGTTGAGTGGCGGAACTCATCGCCGCGTCCTGCCTCGATATCAGAGCGAAATGAAAATATATATGATATAGTTGTAATGATTTAATATAGAAATAAATCTTAGATTGTATTAAAAAACTTTTTGTGTATTTACTCTATTTGTTTTATTTACTTGTAATTGTGTTAGATGTTGTATTTACTAAGTCTACTAAGTTTCTGTTTAATTGTGCTATATGTCCTTTACAAATATCTATAGAGTTTTGCCAATCAACACGCAATGGCTCCAGAATTTGGTAGAAATTTAGGAACGGAGTGTCTTAACACTAGGTTCCCTCTGCCTATCTTGATACTGTCAGTAGCAAAACAGATCTGTTAAAGAAAATAGCACAAACATTTTGAAATATTCGTAAGAAATTAATTATTAATCTCACTAGTGAATTTCTCTATTAACTTCGAAGATTCCAAATTAAATGTATATTATTATATGTATATTATTGAAATTTCACAACAATAATGCAACATATAAACTACAATTTTAATAAAGATTTTGTATAATTTGGTAATTTAATGTAATAATCCGTTTAAGCAGACGTAGTTTTGTTGTTTTTCTAATGTTACTTTATCACTAATTCAGCTTCACACTGTATCCCGCACATAGGAGGGTAGGCAGGTGACAATCTAGTGTAACATTCCGTTCCCCATTTTATGCCGAATTCTGGAGGCATTGCGTGTTGATCAGTCGAACTCAACGCCGCGCTTTGTCTCGACACCAGAGGCAAGAAATCGAGACGGGATCGAACCCACAACCAGTTGGGTTAACTTGACCTCATTATTACTATTATACGTAAATATAATAAATCGACAACTAAATGTTTCATTTAGGCTTATAGAGACATGTCATATATTTAAACTTAGTAATAAGAAGTCTAGTCAGTCGTTTGTACAACGCGACTAATATAATAAATATGTAAGCGAAATATACAATATTTATTGCAGTTTTTCACGCACGCGTACACTAAAAGCGAGGCAGTTCAATCACAAAATCAAATTTGAAACGGTTGAGCCTGCAAGAGTTTCTAGCGGTTCGATTTAATATAATATTTATAAAATAATACAAGTAGGTACGTCGTGTCGCAGGAGTACAGGCGTGTACTCTAATGTGTCAGTTGTATGTTCAATCCGCTCTTGGGTGGTTAAATTATTATTTATTAATTAGTTCTTAGTTTTGTTTACTAGTTTGGCACCAAGGAAAATGCCTGGTGTTGAGTTGAAAATGAGGAATGGGAACTGTATTCGGGACACAGTGTGAAGCTTATTTATTTTTAATTCAAGTGTAAAACTTGGAATTGATTCTATCGTCGTTATTTCATGCGTAGCTTAGAATTACTGTAGACAGGTAATATAAGAGTTATTTATAATGACGCCATACAAAAGTACACATAATATTACAGAATGCCGTGAGCTTAATGAACACAAACAGCGGAACTTCTAACTTTTCACCATCAAAGTTTTTCTTTAACTATTTACTCATTAGTATTTCATTCAAAGTTAAGTTGGGTTCTTTCATTCATTATGAATAATTTTATGGTAAGACCGTAAAAGGGCTTGAAATTTAATGAAGATAATTGTAGTGGCAGAATTTAAATCAGCTCAAATAGGCAGGAGGAGAGTTGTGTAAAGACACTTCCTTCTCCACTTTCCGCTTAATTGTGGAGGCATTGCATTAATCACAATGGCGAAACTCAACGCCGCGAAGTAAACAAATTAATATACAATACATTTCCGTTAATTCCGCTGAATGGAAATCGAACCACCGCCTTTAATAGAACCTGTAGAGTTTAAATGAAAACATTAAGCAATATATATTATAAATACTTGAGACAAGCTATGGCTATAAATCTTGTAGCAAATTCGACGCACTAATGAATTGTTTGCGGAGTCGGGACGTCGTGTGCCAGTTGGAACAGTGCCTGTGACATGAGGCCAGTCGCTGGCCAAGATAATCTATTGAACAGTTCTACTTATAATTGACAATACAAGAAATGTAGAGAGAGGGAAGTTCTTTTAAGTTCTTCGGGTTATTAAACTATTAGTAGGCGAGTTTTGGCACCAGAGTACAAGCGTGTGACCGTAAAGGTGACAGGTTGTGGATTCGATTCCCATTTGAGGAAATGAAATTGTGAGTATTTTCACTCCCTCACTGTGGCAAGAAGGCAAAGTGTGGCGTTGAGTTCTGCCACCTACGCCAATAGACAATGGATGTGTCTCCATGGTAAAGGAGTATCTTGACACTGGGTATATCAGTCTACTTGCTATGTGTGAGATGCAACGTGAAGCCAAAATAACTATTGAAAGCATCTATATAATCTACCAGATATATTTTATTAAGAAGTATATGTTTATTAAATAGTATATATAATATTTGTTACATATAATGTAATGTGTTAATAATTAATATATACCTCCCCTACCATTGAAATTAAATCTGGCAAGTTTTACTTCATTTGAAGCACCACGAAGCAGATCGATGCTAACAGAGTTTTGTTGATTTTTTTTTTCCACATACGAGTATTGCGATGGAAAGGTAACAAACACTTCCATTGAAAATCCTAGACCGTGAACACTCCTCAATGAAAATAGTGTATTTGCTCGTATATCGTCGCATGCTATATTAATATTTCAAGAGACGTGCGAGTGATGTGTGTAATAGTCGATACATAGACTGAATTAATATAATTAAATTTTCGAAATCTTAAGTAATTCTATCTAAGTATTACTTAAGTCTTCGAAACTTAAGTAAGTACTTTAGGTACTTAGTCTTTAGCGTTTGACTTTTTTTTAAAACTTAATTATTGCGATGTTATTCTGACCTCATTCTAACCTTCAAATAAATTATGTAATAAAATATTTAAGGTAAGTCTAGCATTTTTAAAAAGAAAAGTACTAGAATATAATCCTAATGGAGAATGATTTTTTATATAGTTGTTTGTTCTTATTTTATAATTTTTATTTCTTTATGGAAATATAAGACAAATAATTATATTAAAATTCATAATTTTAATACATCCATTTATTTAGATTGTACCAAGTCGAAAATAAAGATTGTAAATTTAAATGAATTAGACAATGTAATACGGCACAGGCCGTCGTGACGCAACGGCACAAGGGTGTGACTGTAACACGACGGTTGTGGGTTCGATTCCCACTAAAGGAAGTTAAATATTTATTTACGTTTATATTTCTATTTCTTCGCTTTGGTATCGAGGCAAATCGTGGTATTGAGTTCTGTCACTCAACACGCAATATCTACAGAATTCGGCAGAAAGTGGGGAACGGAGTGTCGTCACACTAGGTTCCTTTTAGGGTAGACATCCTGCTGTGTGCGGGATACAGCGTGAAGGTGATTTATTTTATTTTTTAAATACGGCACACGTTTAACTTAATTATATATTATCGTACCAGTACCATCCCTATTTTTGTAAGTTCATGGTTGACTTGCATCTTGATGAGTGCATTTGTATAAGCGTGTTAAATTGTTAATTTATGTTGCGATTCGATTACGTTGATTTTATTTAAATGTCTCGTGTGCATTAAGTGTTCTGCGTATAATAAATATATTCTGTATTTTTTATTAATTCGCATAATTTACTAAGTAAGTCTTCACTTATTACCGTTCGTGATTTCCCATAACTCTAAGAGTACTTTTTTCACAATTATTTTTTTTAAAATTGCTCGAATATTAATTTTAATGGTGATTTAATTTTACGTTTCGTTTATATTTATAGAAAAAAAAATATATGATTAAAATTAAACACTTTAGTTCAATAACTGAAGAGAGTAACAATAAACTTTACCTCCACATAGCGGTAAAGAAATTTACAAAACTCAACCCAATATCCGCATATATGAAATTCTATGGATTTTTTTTTTATTTCCTAGAAACGTTGTCGGCGTGCATCCGACACCCGCATTTTACTTGCAAATTGTTCATCCATCGATATACACTCATATGCATAAGAGCGCCTATAACAGTTTTGCCTGAATATTATCATTATAATAAATATCGTATTGATTTAGCAACCCGCGGCTGTTCGAAGTTTTCGATATTTATAATTTATTTTAGTATTTTTTTTTAAATAAATTAAAATACAAAAACTGATAAATTTAAATCTTAAATAGCTTAAATAGCTGGTCGTGGCGCAGTGGTACAAATTGTGCTGCACAATCGACTGGTTGCGGGTTCGATTCCCACTCGAGGAAAGAAAATATTTATTTATGTTTTCATTTCTTCGCTCTGGTTAAGTCAGCCGTGTGGTCCCGGCTTAGAATAGGATCACCCTGGTACTGTCGGTGTCGTAAGAGGCGACTAAAGTACGTGTGGAAGAGTCACGTCGCCAGTAATGGCAACACGCATGGGCAGACTCGACCGGATTTAATACCACCCCCGGCATCTTAAACCGGCGTGAAGTAGTGGCCCTTGCCACTGCGTTTCGCATTAGGTAATGCCGGGCCCCGGTGCCCTTCATCTCCACCTTAAAAAGGCTGGCAACGCACCTGTGGCTCCTCTGGTGTTACATGGGGTCGTGGGCGGCGGTGATCACTTACCATCAGGTGACCCGAACGCTCGTTTGCCTTGTCCTCTCCCATAAAAAAAAAAAAAAAAACAATATTTAAATTTTTATTCATTCCATTAGGGGAGGTTTTGAGCTTAAATTTCCTGTCAGGGGGAGCACAGGAACTTGTCGACTGTGTGTACAATCGAGAATTTCTTATTCAGTTATTTCTTGAGAAGTGTTTGGGATTTCCTTTGGAACTTTTAAGCCGGTAGTAAATTATTCGTTCGACAGGTGAGGCCGTAAAGGCAAGATTTACGCTTACGGGCCAGTGCAGGTGAACCCTTGATAAGATGTATATTACTTAGGGCCAGACCTACAGGGATGGACCGCGAAGTTTTACAATTTTACTTAACGATAGAAACTTCATAGATAAATTGGCAACTTATCCAAACTTAACTAACAGGTAACGGCTTTCGAGTTTGCACTTTATGGCCTATGAATAGTTTATTATTACTTTTAGTTGAAGCTTAAGAGCTAAGAAAATGAACATATATTTAGTAATGTAATTATTATTCGTATTTTTACTTCTTGAAATCAAAGTTTATATGTAACTTAATTAAATATCCTATAGTATTCCTTAAATGTCTTAATAATAATAATAGTTTAAACTGTAATATTTCAGAGATTTTACGTACTCTAATTTTGTTATACCTAAAAAATCCCGGTATATATTAATAAAACTCCAAAATTTCAAATAAGTGATTTTTTCTTATTTTATTTTTCAATAATCCCTGATGATATTATATAAAATAAAAAAATCAATCTCTCTACATAAGTAAAACGAATAAATAACGTTTAAAACGTCGCCATCACAACAAGGCACCCACATGGCTTATGCTCTTATTATTTCGTACAATAAAATCCGTTTAAGAGTTGGAGTAGATTCAAATCGTCGAGAGACTGGCAGCGCCGGTGCCATGCTTAATCATTGTTAGCGTTATTAGGGCCGACTGAGGAGTTTCGTGCTTTTATGTTTTATAAACAAGAGCCTTAATCTTAGGTTTATTGCTGTTTGAAGCGTTGAATTTGTGTTTGGTCTTAATTAATATTTGTTTTAGATATTTCTTGTGTATATATGAGACCATCTGTGGCGCATGGGCACATAGTTGCTGTAAAAAAGGTTCTGGGTTCAATTCTAACTCCAGGAAATAAAATATTTAATGTTTGCATTGAGTTGTCGTGCGTCGTTGAGTTCCGCTTCTCAACGCGCAATGTATACAGAACTGACTACCATGCTGTGTGGAGGATACAGTGTGATGTAAAAAAAGTATATATATATATAATATCTATATATGTTTTAGAACCAGTGAATTAATATTTACTTTACTTTAGTCGCTTTACGTTGTTCTACTTTGAATTCATTTTAGAGAAAGCCTCACTTTTATTCGGTTTTTCAGCTTCAGAAATTTTAATCTCGAACAGCGTCACTTCGTCCATGTTTGAGCAGCTATCGAATTTTGGAAAAGCTAAAGTAAACTTGGGCGTGGCAGCTGCACAATCAAAGCAAGTTGTCAACTCGATTAGCATAAACAAACGGAAAGACTCTCCTTTTAATGATACTATTTTAAACTCGTCAATATATAGAAATAACAACGTTAAGGTTCTACATTAATAACTTTACCATGGCATTTAGGCCAGTCGTGGCGCAGGCGCATAAGAGTGTGACAGGTTGTAGGTTCAATTGTTACTTGAGGAATTCCCTGTCTGCCCTGCTTGCTCTGCTTTGTGTGGGATACACAGAGTTAAGCGGAGAAAAAGAACTTTACCATCCAAGTAGCTGTCGTTAATTGATTATATCGTAAAGCTATCGGTAATTGATTATAGTTAAAATAAGAGAGATGGCATATGAGGAGATTACACGGATATAAATGGGAGAGATGCTTGTTCTTTTTATAGATGGAAAACAAAATAATAAAAGTATATGTAATTTTATTTTTTATTCAAAATGTTATCATCTATATTTGTTTTCATATATTAAAAAAAAATCACTTAAAAATCAAGCGTAGGTTGGATCTACTCACATTACGTCATTAATTACTGGTAGTTATTAAAAGTATAAGTTTCTATTTCCCTCAATCAAAAAGAGCGAACAAACGACCTCCTCTCCTACTTTTACCTCACATTTCTATTAAAATTGAAGACGTACTTA
The DNA here is from genome assembly GCA_037355905.1 of Heliconius aoede. Classification (NCBI taxonomy): domain Eukaryota; kingdom Metazoa; phylum Arthropoda; class Insecta; order Lepidoptera; family Nymphalidae; genus Heliconius; species Heliconius aoede. The sequence goes on from JBAIZZ010000272.1 coordinate 181,222, forward strand.
TTAGATCAACATGGAATCACATTCAATTGAACAAAAACTTGACCTAAATCTTATATTAAATCAACACAATACAATCTGAATAAAACTTATTTCACTTCAATAAATATTAATAAAATAAAAATATAAGCGCATTAACGTATAAAAGATTGTTATCGCTAAAAGCAATCTCTACGAAATTGGCATGTGAATATTATTATTTATAAAATTTTTGAATAAAGTCCGTTAAATTATTAGATATTATAGATATAGGGTATAAGTAATTGGTGATAGCGATATGGTCCTGTGCTAGGGTTGTTACTTCAAATCACGTTTAGACGTGAAGAGGGAACCTAGTGTTAATCTGTTTCCTATTTTCCATCGAATGAAGCATTGCATATTGAATGGCAGAAATCTTACGAGAATATGAAAATGTCAATAAATAATACTTCATTAACCCGATTGGAATTCAAACCCATAACCGTCGTCGTTTACAATCAAACGCTTGTGCCACTGCGCCACAACGACCTATAAATTATTTAAATAAGGTATTAAATATAATAACAGTTTAATAATGTATAATAAATATAAAATCGTCTTATTTTTCCTGCTTATTGAAGATATTCCATTCCCCGCTTTCCACTCGATTTGTAAATATTGTGTGGTGTGTGGCGAAACTCAACGCCTTGCTTGGCCTCGACACCGAGCCTCGGCCTCGGGGCCGAGCGAACAAAAGAAAATATTAAATATTTTATTACCTCGAGTGGAAACCGAATTCACAACCTATCATGTTTATAGTCAGACTTGTGCCCCTGCATCACGACTGGCCTCAATTAAAAGTTGTTATAATAAGTAAATGAAAGTCAATCGTAGTTTATTAGAATCGACCTTACTCTGCCATATAATTGCAGTTGCGGGTTGGCAAGTATGATATGTTACCTAAATTCCTTTTAAGCATACTTGCTGCCTCACGATGTTTCCGTTTATCGTGGGAAACGGACAGAATTTTGAATACAAATTTAACATTTAAAATACAAGGTTGGGCTTGCACTTGTAATTCTTGACTTAACACGGAACATCTAATAATATCTATAATATCTAATTTATTATACTTTTATATATATTATGTATAATTATAGTAAATCTCTCCAGATTTCAGCGAAAAGCGGAATGGGAACGGAGTGTCTTAGCACTAAGTTTCCTCGTTCTTAGGGAGGATACAGTGTGTGGAGGGATACAGTGTGAAGCAAAAAAAAAAATTTTCGCAATTCATAGCTTTCTTATAAGAAGCGAAGTTTAACTATACTTGTGGCTACAATTGTTCCACGCATATTGTATACATGATTATTGAAGTTGACATTTAAAGAAAATTTAATAGAAAATTGATAACTGCTTAGAATATAAAATTAACCAACTACACTAGATCCGAAACAAGGTCTAAACGCTTTGTCCAATTTGCCACACGGCCGAATGTCCCCTTTAAACTGAGACCATTTTGCTTACAAACGCAATTCTCTACCTCGACAATATGCAGAAAATGTTCTGTTACAAAGGTAATAAACATTCGAAATTTACGAAAACCTCCACATGCCACAAACGAATCAAAATTTTCATATTAAAGTCTTTTTGCGACAGAAAATATGGTGGCCGCCGTCGCATGTTTAAACTTGAACTTGTCAAGTGGTTTTAAATTTAATGAAATATGAAAATGTAATCACAAAGACTGTGATTAGATGCGACAACCGCCGCGTTATAGTCAAGCTCTTATGCTTAGTAAATGATAAATATAGTAGCTATATTATAATGATATATAGGTTTTTTAAACATTAATAATATAGAAATAAATAATAAAAATATTATAGATTAATGAATAATAGTCTAGAAAATATATTTATTAATTTATTTATTTGATCTCTCTAATGTAACATTTTAAAATGTTGGAGATACCTGAGGTACTGAAAGTCTTACTCTAAATTATATATCAAAATTGAGTGAGAGTGAGTGAGAAAAACAAAAAAAAATATTTTTAATATGTCTTTTATGGCATCATATCTTCAGTTTCGAATTCCACTCGAATGAAAATTCGTCTGTACAAAGCTTGAGCTTAAGCTCGTAAGCTAGCAAAAGTTTGCGTGTAAATTTTTGAGCTTTATGCTGAGTCCTGAATATATCAACGAGGAAAACTTAGTGTCAAGACACTCGTTTCTCTACTTTCTACATGAATTAGAGACATTGAGTTTTGAACAGTGGAACTAAACCCAGCACTTTGTATATTTCTATGATATTATATTTGTATAATATTTTATAAACACAAACAATGGAAAGTTTAAATAGAATGACATCAATTTGCATTTTTTCGCTCTGATATCGCGGCGAAACACGCAATGCCTCTAGAATTTGGCGAAAAGTGAGAAACAGGATGTCTTATCCAAGACTAGGTTTCCTCTGCCTACTCTGCTGTGCGAGATACAGCATGAAGTGATTGAAACACTTAAAAGAATTAAAATAAAATTAATAGCTATTTAAAAAAAAACAGTCATAAAGTAAGTTAGCTACACTGTATGAAATACGAACACTATAGAAGATTCAGTATTGCGTGAGAAAATATTAAAAATTTAATCGTGTTCGGAAACGGTCGTATTATTGGCGGCGTCATATCGAGCTGACGGGCGCGAGGCCAGTTCGGATGGAGGACTTTATTACGCTTGTGAAACACAATCATGAATATCCTGCTGGTATATTAGATATTTGTTTCTTTTTCTTTGTGTTCATAGAGCGATATGTATTAAAATGTTTTCATTTCCTTTAGAAATTAATAATTATAATTTTTTTATTACCTGAACGCTTTTTATTACTATCACGAGCGTCAGCGTGGGCAGAGAGATGCTCAAGGCACTCGGTTTCCCATTTTCCACCCGAAAAGCGAAACGATTGGTAAATGAAAATTATTTGTTCCCCCGAGTGAAGACCTAATCCATGTCATCCATGGCATGACATCGCTTGTAGTCAGACTAGTCTCATTGCGCCACGACAGATCTTTTGACGATTTAATGAAATTCATATAATTATGTATGAATTACGTAAATATTGCACAGGACTATCTGACAGAATCTGGTTCACTCCCTTAAGCAATAATTAATATTAAAAAAAATCAAATTAAACATTTTAAATAAAAAATTTGAACAGCAGGTAGGGAGTTAATAATATAAAATAAAAAAATGGTAAATTTCTAGTCACTCAAAATTTAATAATATTATAAATAGAAGCAATAAATTTTTTTTATAATAAATGATATTTAATTAAAAGAACACGAATCGACAAAACAATAGTAAATAAGTAAGTTTAAGTTCCGACCTTAAAGTCAAGAGTCCTGTAGATCCTTACCAAGTTATATTAGACTGGTCACATTGGATGGGAAGCTCGACCGCATAAATCGTTGTCCGTTTGATGAAACGCTCTGACCACTCGTCTCTTCATTTTCAATACCTTCAAAATGTAAAGGGTTTTCCTGCATCAATATAGATCTATTCTTCAGCGATCGCTTTATTTTACCAACTCTTTCTCTTATAATCTATAAAAATCAAATCTATAAATATATTTTAAAGTATTTATATACATAACATACATACATACATAATCAAAAGGAACGTAATTTCTGCAATATTTTTATTTAAAGAGTTTTTCATCTCAATGTACCGGAAGTAAGCTATTATTATAAATCATAAACATGTGAGTTATAAAAAGTTAAAGTTATATGTGATACTCTGATTAATTTTAGTAGATTCTGCGGGACGCTTTGTTGACTCAAACTTTGTTGTCATACTCGTGTTTTTAAGCTCTCTACTATAAATATATAAACGACCCTCGCTCTAATCCGATTTACTCTAGAGTTTTGTAAAAAAATGTATTTTGTTTTACAATTTCTTAAGATATTTTTACTAACTTAATCTATTTTGTAAACATTAAGTCCATTAAAGACTATCCTGATATATTTTAAGACTTTGTTAAAATGCAAATGCAAGTTACTTAATGGAGTTCTCTATCTTTAATATATTTTGAAAGAAAAATAACTGTATTATCGCAGGAGAAATTACGAGAAGTGTAATAAAAACGCATTTTCAAATATTAGAGAGTTACTATAATGTCATGCAAACGAGCTGACGGTGCATCAATTTCTGTGCCAGTTTCTAAACGAGGGAAATGGAACTTTTTTTCGCTTCTGCCGCGAACTTCAGGAAATATTGGGTTCCGCTTCAGTTTAATAAAAATGGAATTTGTGAATTTCCCAAGAACGGTCAGTATGTCGGTACAGGTAACGCGTCAGTTGTTATTTTTTATTTCTTTTTCACACGAACAAATTGATTTATCATGTAATAAATTAGTTAGAGCAAAGTTCCGAGTGGATTTAAGTTAAATTTCAGTCTTGTTCAACTCATGTACTTACAATCGCCCGAAGGGTCCGAGGACCAGCTACGAGTACATCAAGACAACTTTAATTGTGAACAAGATCAAACTTTCCAAATTTGGGGCCCAACAAATCGAAATCGCTCTTAGCAAAACAAGTATTAATTTTGTATCGGCGTCCCGGCGTTAGGGCGGGCGGCGCGCAGTGGAGGGCCCCCGCCCAAGCCAGTCACTGCCGCGCCGCCGCCGTGTCACCTCGTCTCCTGCTGACTCCCACGTATCAAACACCTTCCTGCATTAAAAATCACGTCCCGTCAAAGCATCCGACACATCGAGTCGAGACGCGCGAGACGGTAACACGCGATCGCTGCCCCCACTTCTTTGAATGTAAATAAATAATTTTAATATATGTCCAATGGTGAGAATTATTTCAGAATGTGTTAAGGTCTAGTGATTCTTTCAGTTTTTTTTTAAGATTTGTGGATTGTTCTGTAGTAGGATTTGCAAGTGTTACAGTTCAGCTGATCATAAGGTAGGTCTGATATCGTATAAATGAGCTTTTTAACTCTTTAATAAATAAAATAAAAAAGTAGTGCTTTTATTTATTTTGTAGTTAAAAGACGAACAGTTCGTCCATTTACTTTGATATCAGCTAATATCATTCAATTTAATATACAATAAGAAAGTAGTTAATCTGCTATACTGTTTAATATTATCTCAAAACTTAAGTTATTTATAATTTATAACTTAAATAAAACAAATTTAATTGGACAAATAAAGTATATTTCCAGCATAAGCAATTAGTACTGTTATACTCTACGCCTATAAGTCTACAGCAGTATATGTACACGTCTAAAGCAGTACTACGAAAGTGTCTCGAGAGCTCTCAGGAAACCAAGCACGTTGGCACGTTCAGTTGATATTATCTGCATGTTCTAGACACCTACGATTCAAGGGTAAGGTGGAACTATCTCATAAGCTGAGATACCGACTCGACTATTTAGAACAGTTTGAAGAGTATACATGATAATATACTTTAAAATAGATTTTTTGTTATATTTTATAATATTTTTGTACTATAACCAAACAAAATATACGTATTTATCAGAAGAATATGAATTATTTAAAGTCAATTTGTAATTTCAAATTTACACTTATATAATATAGATAAATTTTACTATACAAAAATAGTTAAAAGCTTTTACAGTAAAGCGTTACAAAGCACAACAGCCTAAGTGGAAAAGATTTGCAGATGGCGCAAACACATGAGGTTAAGTTAAGATAAAAGAATTCCATAATATAATTGGAATTGAAGAGATTGTAATGTAAAACACAATAGATGTGTATAATATTAAATATTCAGAAGTATATATATATATGTTAAGTGTCCTTATTTTATCTTTAGACGTTGTTTGAATATACAACATTAAAATAATGAGGCAACATAACGGCTAGTCTTGTCGAAGGGGTACAAAGTGTGACTGTAAAAGTCAAACAGTGACAGCTTGTGGGTTCGACATCTACTCGAGGAAACGCGATATTTTATATGTCACTAAATACGAATAGAGTTTAGGGAAGAGAGTGTCTTAACAAGTTCCTCTGCCTGCTGTATGCGGGATACAGAGTGACGTTAAAAAAATATATTCTAAAGGACTCAAATACAAGCGTCTCGTTTATCTATAAAACACTACGTACGTCGGAACGTTAAGCGGTTTTGCCTCTGCAAATCTTTTTAAATCACAAAAGCCAGTCGTCAAGATCGTATGTCGAAGAGGAAAAGAAAATATTACGTAGAAATAGCGTAGCTGTTCGGATTTGGCGCGAAGTTCGTGGTAAATCCGAAATGAAAACACACCCTGTAGGGATGTAGGGCACGGAGACGCAAGATAAATTCAGAGAAGACTCCCTTCCCTTATTACCAACTTGATAAGGATTAAAACATCATTTGGAGGTGAAAAGCTTTAAAACTTGGATGCAGAAGGGTTATACTTACATTGAATCCTTTGTGTTGAGTTGCCTTGTCATTTACGTGATTTTAATTAATTTAATTGACGTATATATTTATATTAAAAATGTCTACTTTAATTAGAACATCTATTATGGTAGGTGATTTTCTAGTGTCGATATAATCGAACGATCGAATACGATTGCGTTCATAAGTAGAAGACTATTCTAGAAAATCATCATTTGGAAGTCTTTTGAGTAAAGGCAGCCGATATCAATATTTAGGTCATGAATACTTTAATATTAATACTTATTTTATAAAATAATAACTAACAAATAAAAGGACAGGCTTTGTCTTGTGACCAAAGCGAGAGAAATGATGATGAGTTGGAATCGAATCTACAACCGTCGCGTGTATAGACACAAGCCTGAGTCACTGCGTCAATACGTTCTCAAAAGCGTTGTTTTTTAAATAAATAGTAGTTTTTTCACGTTCAATTACTAAAAATATGTGTCAATTCACCTACAACTAGATAATTTCAATAAAATCTTATAGTATAAATAAATTGTATAAGTAAAATAAATTGTATTAGCCAAGTAAATAATTTCTTCACTTGTTTATTTTCATTATAAGCAGATAGATAAATAGTTGAATGAAAATAAAAAAAAAACAAATAAGTAATTAGTAGTTTTCGAGTATTTTTTTTCTTAAAGCAATTATTTAAAAAATAAAAATTTCAAGAACCTAATTAATAGACACACAAAGTCTTTGAAGCTTAATTGAATATTTAAAAATGATCACATGTATCGTCGGAAGTCGATACGTAGGTTTTCGTAAAGCGATATAGAAAATGCTAGGGGTGTGACTTTAGTAAAATAATTTTCTCTTCTAATTAATTTAATCTTTATTAAAAACTGTAGTATGAAACGTTTTATGTGTAGAATACTTTTACGATAGTTGAATTATGAACACTAGGATAAAATAATTCTTTTTGAATAATAGTATAGTGAAGTTACTGAGAATTTCATATTAATAGATCTCTCATATGTGTAGAAAGTATATTTTTTTAATTCATTTGGTTAGCCCTCAATTTTGTTTTAAAAAAAGCCTTTACTTAAAGATATTTAATGAAAACAAATTCTTTCGTAAAATTTGTTTTTTTTTTAACACTCCCTCCCTTTTTTTAACACTCACTCCACTTTTTAACCCTCTGGCTACCCTGCTTTATCCGGTATATAGTTTGATGATTAAAAAAAAAATATTTTTACCAACACTTAATGGCCCTACACTGACTGACTGGCCCTGCTGGGTGAATTCCGACAGGCCTACAATTATTGACACGCAAGTGAACTGACATTCATGCTTGTTAGACAATGGACGTTATTTGCACTTCAAGCTCAAATGGAATTCGTTGACAAACGAAACAATATTGGACTTCGTTACATAAAAATTGCAAATATTGATTGATCAGTTTTTATTAGATTTTAACATGTTGGGTGCTCGTTCTAACGTCACTTGTGAAATATTAGAACGAAAACGTTTTTTGTTTGACCTTTGTTATAATTTTGGAATATTGGTGATTTTTTTTTCCGTTTTTTTTTTTTAAATTTATTTATTTAATTAATATAAATAAATTGATACGTCGGTATCTCTGATTTGGACTTATAAGTTTTGGTTAGCCCTTATCGGCTATACCAAGCTGGTGTCAATCATGACAGCATTATGATCTTTGTATTATAGAAATTTCCTATTTATGAGGACCATTCAATTTGGAAGCGTGTCTATGGGTTCGATTCACATTTTTGGATGTTAACTATTTTCATTCCTGCGGAATTTCTGGAGTCTAGATTCCCTCCTCTTAATCTGCTATATACCGCATATACAACGTAGAATATAAAAAAAAATGTATACATATGAATTATATTGTTAAAATTAACTGGCGTTTAGACTTTAGGTAACGTTAACAAATTGTCTGGACGACGTTTACTCTACTGACATCCTTTTCTCCTGTTACCCCGCAGCTAGCTCGTCTCTTGTATCCTTTCTCATAAAGTTCCTCGTCCTCTGAAAGTTCAGAGTTTGTTAATTTTCACGCTTAGTCTCTTATATAATATAATTATTTATGTAAAAATTGTTAATATTGACGAATTAAAAAGACATAATATTGAAGAATTAATAAACATTAAATGCAATTTATAACTAATTAATAAATCCTCATTTTATTACTCAAATGTTTTAGATACAATTTTCGATATAATTTATAATAATATTCCACCGGAACTACTTTGGTATAACTCTAAAAGCACATCGTAAACTCGTAGCTCAGATTATGTAGAAACTTGCTTAGGATGTTATCAGACTGGACTATATAAAGTCAATATTTAGTTTTACGTACTGGTTCTGGTTGAAATTATATTTCGTTATATAGTTAGTGACCCACCTGCGGTTTTGCATGCTTAAATCACCCAATTATTAGTATGTATATACGTTTCTTTCGTACACCTCACACCTACGTAAACATAATTAAAGATTAATTAACTTTAAAAATGATTCATATCCTATATATAGATAGAGATATAATGGCAAATGTAATATTTGGCATTCTTATTTTAGATAATTCTATTGAATAAAATACATTTATTTTAACAGAACTATAACAGATACATAATATCTCGGGATTTTTTTTGTTATATTTGTTAGAATATTTAAAAGAAAAGAGCAAAATCTGCTAAAGAGAGAAAGCTGAGGACAGCAGAATTATACGAACGAACGTACAAGGCATGTGGGGAGGGCTATTAGTTTAATTAATTCCAACCTGCAATCAATTAGTATCTGGAGCAAATCGTAAGCTTTTTACTATATATCCTAAAAATCCCAAAAAAATATCAAGTGTCAAGTAAACGAAGTAAAAGTTTTCCTCCAAAAATTTTCGTCACTTATAACTTGGAGTATTGCAGCACTACTAAAAATCAAGGGTACCATATGTCCACTTAATGTAAAAAAAAGAAAAAATCTAAATAGACGACATTATATATTATGTAATCATGGAATAACGGTTACGCCAATTGTAAAATACAACAATTTTATGAAATTAATCGTATCAAAATGTAAATAAAGTGGCAAGAAGTTAGAAAACAATATATGAATTTTACAAAAGCTTGCTTTGTCATAACAGCAAGATCTAAATAGCAGAGTAGGCAGAGGAAACTTGAGAACTGTCTCGTTCTCAAATAGTAACGTACTGTTAAGACACTACGTTATTATTTAGACATTTCCATTACCTATTTTATTTTTCTGTTCTTAGTAGTGTTGAATAGTAAATATAAAAAGATAATAATATTATTATATCATTAGATATAAACGGAACTGTAGCCTGTATACACATATATGATACACATTTCCGGGAACGTAGAAAGGTTTCAGAATTATGAAATATTTGTGTACGGCGTATTTTCTCTTGCTTTAGCAATCCCTTTTATTAACGTAAGAAAGGACGTCTTTTGAAGTTATTTTATCGAAGTTAGACGAATGAAATTAGGAGAGAGGGCTAATTTAACTTTCCTTTTCGCGAAACTTTGTCAATCTTATGGTTACTATTATTTTGTGATCCCGACGCTAAGATTCTTGAACGGTATAACTTTACTTATCAAAAGAGAGAGTTTTTATTTTAATTAAAATTCTTTCGAATAGGAATGTGAGAAATGGATTCAATCACTAAAAAAACTGGCCTGAAAGCGATGGGTCTGAAAGTCGCCCTTGAAACAAACGCCGTTATCGAATCAGTGCAGTCAGTTTGAGTGCCGATAAAATAGAGGGGGCTCCCGTCATATCCGGGGGGTAAGAAATTAAAAATATGCCGAAATCACAGACTATGAAATCACTGTTTTCGACACATCTGGGAATTTCATAGAAAGATAAATTGGAGAATGCAGTTATTTGTGGAATGCAGTGTGGAATGGGTAAAATGTTAGTTTTTTTTGTCATTATAAGATAACTCGTTTTTCTTTACTGAATAAAATGAAAACGTTAAAGTTTATATGTATTGTATATTACATTTTGTTGTATTTTATTACTGTCTAAATATTTTTTTAAAAAGGTAAATTTAATTTAATTTTTTTAATGTGATGTTTACTCGAAGAAACTGTGGATCGATTTCGTATAAGCTAAGTAAATAAATAGATGCTACGCCATACTCTTTGACGTAAAATATTTGACAAAAGAAAACCACACAAGGAAGTGAAATAAGAATCGTTCATGAAATGGAACACAGAAACGTTACGACTCCATAAGAAGCAACGACTTCGCTACAAATATAATTGAAGGCAAAGGAAAATGAAAGCTCACTGTGGATAACACGTTTATTATTAATAATGTACGAGTATATATAAGTATATGCATATATGTATAACTTGTAGATAACTAGTGTAATTTTAATTAAATTTTATTTATAGAACACAGCTTCACGCTGTATCCCGCACAAAGCAGGATAGGCAGAGGGAACTTAGTATTAAGACACTCCGTTCCCCACTTTTTATCACATTTCGGAGGCATTGCGTGTTAAGTGCGAGACACCAAAGCGAAGAAATGAAAATATAAATTTACATAAATATTTTATTTCCTCGAGTGGGAATCGAACCCACAACCGTCGCGTTACAGTCACATCCTTGTGCGCCACTGCGCCACGTCAGCCTCATTATTTTAATTTAATTTAATAGAACACAACTATTTCATAATATAATGTATCAGAGAACGTTGACTTGTTGATAATTAACAAAACTTACATACTAGTATATCTAAAATTTATAATTTAAAAAGTAACAAAAACAAATTTTTGATGCGCGAAGATAAAGAGATTTTACTATAAAATATATAAATTTATAACCAAGTTTGTTGTATGTAACCCTAAAGATACCGAAAAATACTTACTACACTGTTTTATCGCTGTTAATATGGTACGAGAAAAAATATCATTAGATTACTATAACTTACTTACACTGTAGACTAAATCAATTGTATATACTATGATGTTAATACAGACATGCTATGTAAAACTATAGGTGAAGCGAAGAATATGCTAAATCGCCCACCAGCGTTTTATTCTTCACATGTAAAACTTATTCATATTATAGAGCTTATTGGTTCGTAATTCATACAACGCTGTGTATTGAGGTCGCAAAGCTTACTAAGCTGTAAATCTGGATATTGCGATGTGGTAATGTATGCTCATCCCCTCGCTTAAGCCCATTCGGTTTCATCAGTTACGAACTAAATGAATTATGTTCATTTGTAAGACAACCGGTGATTCTTATGGACTGGTGTCATTACCAATTTGGAATTTGTATATATCTGTGGTGGTTGTAGGTTCGATCTTCAGATATATTTTTTGTTATCTGTCTTGGCACCAATTTCAAGTCTAACAGTAGGTAGAAAATGCCAATAATAGTATTAGTTACACATTAAAGTTAGTTAAGCACAACAAGTATTCTAAAATAAATATTAATTAAGTTATTTTACACTCTTTAGTTCTTGAAGTCTTATAGTAAAATACAAAAAACATATTAAAATCTAAATGTATCTTCACCAAGGACGATAACGTAATTTAATGAGTCTCCTTCATTTGTTGAAGTAAACTAAAGCAGTAGAAGTGTCAGTGAGCGCTAAAATTTTATCGCCACCGATAACTCTTGTACAACACAACGGTCCGCACGAGCTGCTCGAGAACACTTCATAGAAATCACATCACGTTCGTTTAGTTTTATTGTAGGCTCAGTTTATCTCCATCGAGGACTGACTGCGACATTCCTGGTGAATCACCTCTGTAAAACAACTTAGATTGGGTTTTTACTGCTGCCGACAGTATTTCGTTGCAACATTTATTTGGACATGTAGGTGTTTATAGAGACGAAATAAATATAGATAAACCCGTAGTAGAGGCTTATTTTATATTTATCACAATCATAAAATATATAGCCAGTGATTACGTTTATGAATTGAAAACTGTCTAGCTGTCTGTCGCAATAACACAACGTCGGACTGTAAATGCAACGTTTGTAGGTTCGATGTCCAATCGGAGCAATTAATTGTTTTAATTTTCATGCTCTGGTAACGAGGAAAGTATGGCTTAGACTTCGTCATGCACACAATGGTTTCAAATTTGGGCTGTGAGGGAAGTGTTATTTTAATATTAAGAATGAGGGTAGGCAGAGGTGCCTATATAATATATATCTCGCAAGTGGAAAACGTAGTGTTTAGAATTGGCTACCCTATTATGCGGAGAAAGCCGTGACAATCGAAAATATAAATGAAACATCATACCAAAACAAAGATAGATAGTCCATATATATATATATAGTCTGTGAATACACTAACCTACCAACTATTACCAATTTAGAAATATTCTTCTAACATGTCCTAGAATAAAACAAATAAGCATATAAATTCTAGACATAGTAAAATAACTTCAATAATAATATAGACGAGAAATGCTAAATAAACACACATACAGTCCTACTACATATATATATATTTAATTCAGCTAAGTTCATAATAAGTAGGTTGAAGCGGAAAAGTGGAGGTTCAGTTTTTCACACGCCGCCAGCTGGATCGTTTGAATATTTCATGCTCGATAATTTATTGCATGATTTAGAGCATAGCTTACTTTATGACGGCAGGAGTCTCGAAGGAGTAGAGTAGACTATATTTTGCGTGAAAGGATTCTTAACAAAAAGTAACTTATGTAGTTTTAGAAATACATGATTTAGTTTGCGGTTTAGCTTGTCTTAATAAGCTAGTTTTATATGTAAATCTATATTTATAATAAAATTGTGAAAGGATCGGGTCTGGTTATATATTTAAAAAAAACGTGTTTGATTAAAACAATGATTTTTTTAATTTTTTAATCAGACACGTTTTTTGTCTGTCTTTGTCTGTCTGTCTGTCTGTGCGTATATTATCGCTAATCACAGATTTTGCTTAACTGGTTAAAATGCGGTTTTCGGTATTCGATTTTGGAAAGCTTTCGTTAACATATAGGGTTTTTTTTTATTACAATCGGTTATTGAGAATCAGGACCAGCAGTTTTAAATACTATAATATATTATTTATATATTATAGTATTTTCTGTTTCATTATTATATCATAAAACTTGATATTTACATGCTTAGATTACTTTATGTATATACCTAATACGATACTCCACTGACAGATTAACGATACATTTTTGCAAATAATTCCCCATGCGTATAAAGCATTCTCTACAATGCGTCATAGCGGCCGGCTCTTCAGCGATCTCCTTGACAAACTTGCATATGAACACATAAAAGTAGAATATATGGTTTATATATTATGGTCGGTATATTAAAATAACTTTCCCGCATGTAGCAAAGCCTACTTTTAAAGCCTACTTTAAAGTTAACACTCACTACTTTGTGCTGAATTATGAAGACATTGTTAAGTGAGTGGCGGAACTCGACGCCGCGCTCTGCTTTGACAGAGCGAAGAAATTAAAAAAATAAATATTTAATTTTATTAAAATTCCCGTTTAAGGAATCTACGCCACAAACGCGCTTACAGTCTTCATCCTTGTGCCCCTGCACCACGACTGGTCTTAATTACTTAATTATATATTAAAAAAAATATATATATTCGTTCGAAAATGGTTTAACGAATGCAGTCAATCTCACAGATGTAAATTTTCGTCGAAATCATAATTCAAATTTATCGAGTTTCCAAACTTTTGGGCCCTCCAGCGACTGCTTATATATCAAAGAAGCCGATATTATCTAACTCCAGATTAAAATATGGATTTCATAAGTTTAGAACTGATATTAAAGTTTATTTTCATTAAATAGAAAGCCTAAAAGCAACGTTTTGTTTCACTTGGAGAAGTTTCATCTTCAGTTACATAATACTAGTAGTTTACGAGTATATACAGATAAGTATCTAACTTAAATATTTCTAAGATGTAAATACTTATTTCTGTGTGTTCTAATGGAAAGAATCCAATCTAAAAAAAACAGCTTAACGACGAATCCCGCATACAGCGAGAAAAGTAGAGGGAACCTTGTGTTACGACACTGCTCCCCACTTTCTCCCGAACCTTTTAATGTGTGTTGATCAGGCTTTTGCCACATACAATTTAAACATTTTTACAATATAAAATATTCTGGATTCATTCAGAACTGGAGAGTATTTACTTAATTAGATTCGGCTTTATAGTACAAAAAAACATGGAGAAGTAAATTAAAATATCGGGAAATCAATTTGACTAGAAGAGACAGTGAAATGGGAATTGTCCTCGTTCTTTAAATTTGTGTTCATTGTTATTCAAATTATGAATTAACAGCCATTCAGAGCATTCTCAGTTTTCTCATTCGTAGGAATCTGAAAATTAAGCGTTGAGCAATTTATATAATATACTTTTTTAATATAATAAGAAATTAAGTGCGTATGTATTTAGTCACTTGTTTTCAGCCATATTTTAAATAAATAGTATTAGTTCAGTCCTACGAATATTTTAATATGAAAGTTTGTAAAGATGATGTTGATGATGTGAAAACTGCTGAACGTTTTCATTTAGATTAAATTTAATCGTAATATAGCTTATATAATAGAGTAACAATTTATGTATAATTTGACTATATTAAAAGAGTAATATTATTAGGTAAAGTCGCGAGTGAGTAGCTAGTTTATTACATCTGTTGGATCTATCTTTCTACCAGTAATATTAGTTTTAGGGTTTAGGGTATATAGAAGATAACTATATCAATTACAATTTAACTTTAAGACGTGACGAAATCAGAACGAACTTTTATAATATTTTTGTCACATTTTCAGTTCAGGAAAAATTACAATTCATTCAGAGAAAGATCCCCTTTAAATCGTCCCCATTCTTACGTTTGCTCGCACGACTGCCATCTTGACAGTCGTTCCGGTTCACCTACTTGCAGCCGTCTTAATATATATATATATAAAAATATATAAATTTATTATATATATATATTATATTTCATGTAAATTTATTCACTTGCGTTAGACTACAGCGACGTTGAGTTCCACAATTCAACAAGCAAAGCCCTGAAATTTACCGGACAGTAGAAAGGGAGTGTTTTAACACTAGGCTCCGTCTACTTAGCCTGCTGCTTTCGTGGGATACAGCGTGAAGAGAAATTAAATAAAAAAACACCCAACCCGCTATTTCGCAAAATGAAGTCCTTTAATTGTAATATATTTCATCATTTATTACTATCACCAAATCTTATACACTTTCTTAAAGTAAATAGTGTTTGCCATGTTGTAGACAAGTACAATAGCGTATAGAATTTAAATAAACCTGTAATAGATTCAAAATCTGAACCCAAACTTTAACATTATGTGAAAAGACAGCACAACCAAAGCGCAAGGGCCATTATGCTTCACTATTTTATCTGGAGAAACGTATTTTACTTGCAAGGGTATTTCCTTACCGAATTTCCTTGGAGACTCGACACTGTAACGTTATATTTTGAGCAGTAGTAAAATTTCATGTTTTACTTTTAGTACATGTTTTAAATATATATTTTTAAAGAGTAAGTTTTATTTAAATACGTAAATAATATGTTATATATATATGTACTATATTAAATATATTTGATTTTATTTGTATTTATTTCTTATTTATAAATCAAAATTAAATCATCATCTTATTTATATTTAATTTTGATTCAACACGTAATTGCCTGTAGTATTTTAACTCGAAGTTCCCTCTGTCCTACATGCAGGTATGCAGGATCCAACGCGAGGACACGTGAAGCTAAATATATATAAGCTAATAATAATTTCAAAATATGTTTCAAAACTCACAATGTATTAATATAATATTCTAAGAGACATTTTCGTATATTAAAAAAAAAGTGTATTCAGAAGTATAAACGGGTCTTTGACGTTATCTAAATACATAGGCAGCGCCAGGGGTGGGAAGGTCAGTCGTGCAAGCAATATTCAAAGAACGTTTTTCATCCATTTTTCCCGGAACACCTCTTGCTGGAACTTTATGAATATTTGAGATGGATCAATTATTAAAATGATTTACTACTCGGGTCCGTAGTATAAAGGAAGCAGGCCAAAGTATACAGGCCAGGATAGACATCGTAATATAGTCATGATTAGGTGAATCGATAAAATTCTCAGTCATAATATAAAAGGGGAATGGTTGGTAATTTCGTAAATAGTGCTGTAGAGCAATATCTAACTGTAAACGTCTGTGAGTTCGATTCTCACTCGGGATTTTTTTCTATTTCCGTGGTCCAACAAAGCTTTTCATTTTTTCATTATTTTAAAATTGCTATTTAAATAAAATTATAAAGTAGTATAATAAAAATGTTATATCTTTATTTAATACCCCTGTCTATAGACGCTACGCAAACTCTACGTCTTTCCGGTCTTAAAGAATAAGAATACATTTGAATGAAAAAAACCGTAAGACTTTTTGTCGGTGTACCCTCAAAGAAACGTTATACAAGTTTTGAATAATTTATGTTACGATTGTTCAGATGTGCCCCTTTGTAGTGAAGTGTAATTAGAATTAATGTATTATATCTTTTATAATATTTAATATTTTTCTTATTATCTTTTCAGGTTCACTTTAGATGGCTATATCAAATGAAGGTATAATTTGCAATTTTTTCTTTAGAATATTAAAGTATGATTATTTTAGGTATTATTTATTCACTTCTTTAATGTTGTATTATATTATCTTCGTCTTTTCAATATCGTCTTTTATAAAAATTGTTTCGAAAGCTGAAGACAATGAAATTTTAAAGGAAGGTGTTATTTAATATATACATATAATATATATTTGTATTCTTCATTTACAGATATGTCATTTCTATTCGTAGGAATATGCTATTTATTTTAGATTATGAGTGGCTTTGTTTGGATATTGTGAGGTGATTTGTTTATAAAAATCAGCTTCACGCTGTATCCCGCACTCAGCAGAGTAGGTAGAGGGATCCAAGTGCTAAGACACTGCGTTCTCCACTTTCTGCCTAATTCTGGAGGCATTACATGTTAAGTGGTAGAACTCAATGCCGCGCTAATATAAACGTAAAGAAATATTTCACTTCTTCGAATGGGAATCGAACCCACAACCGTCGCGTTTTCGGGCGGCACCCTTGATCACAGTGCCACGACGGCCTCTTATAAGTTTATAAGTTTTAATTTTATTAATAGTCACTCTTACTACTTGCGTAAATTAAATTTGTTAATTAATATTTTTTAATAACTTTCCACAGCTGTGTATAACTGAAAGAGCTTATGAAATTAAAAAGCTAAGCATAAAATTTTGTTCATAATAAATGTTGTGGCAATATGAAAATTCACTTTACTCATATTATAATAAAGTGCCCCATATAGCCTAATGACTTTATTGTAGGTAATAACATAAAACCATTCAGCTATTCGGGTCATGAAAACTAACACTGATAGACTCGACACCCCTTTATTATCGCTGCCTTATGGTGGATATTTTTATATATAAAATGAAACGAAAGAACGAACGAAATGATAGCTTAGACAAATATAAATAATTTCTAATTTCTAACGTTCCGGTCGCAGTCTGTTATTAGGCCGAGAGAGCAGTTAATATTTAATTATTTTTACTTGTATGGTAAGTCTCATAGATTCATTTAGGTAAGGAAATAGAGATAGAATAATAATATAACTGTTAACGGCCGTCGTGGCGCAGTGGCACAAGGATGTGGCTGTAACGTGACGGTTGTGGGTTCAATTCCCACTTGAGGAAATGAAATATTTATGTACGGTTATATCTCAATTTTCTTCGCTCTGGTATGGAGGCAAAGCGCGGCGTTGAGTTCTGCCACTCAACACGCAATGTCTCCAGAATTCAACATAAAGTGAAAGGGTGAAGCTGAAAAAAAAACTTAAATATGTATCGTATCTGTATATATACTATATATACCTGGGATAAAACAGAATACTATCCTATTTTATAGAGATTGCAGTCTCGTCCGTGCGCGATAAACGATGAAAAGAACTTCGCCGGACACTATTCATGTATATCATTGACTGCCGTAGGTAACCGTGTAGAAAACTGGAGAAAATGCGACATTATACTAGCCTACCACTCTCCTAATTTAGTCCTTGCTATACAGGAGTTAGAGCTCAAATCCCAATAGCCGCGGAGGATGTTATAAAATGAACAAAACATCGTGTTCTACACTGATTCGAGCTGGGTAGGCATCGATTTGTTACGATGATTCTGCAGTAAAATCAGGTGATATTGTTGAAATCTCGAGTCAGCCAGAGATGCTTAAGAAAGTTTGTGTTACAGTTTGTAGATTGTATTCAAGTGGTTTTACTCTGCTGTACAAGGTATAATGCAGTATTAGACATTTTTTTTATCTCCAATACACATCAGAGAATGTATAGAGAATAGAGAAGGTATAGAGTTTTGATTCGACTCATGGTGTACGATTATTTCTAAACGCTGTGTCACTACGCAATTATCCCCAAATATATAATGGACAATTCGATAAGCAAAATTGAATATTCTCTCGGTATGTTAAAACTCATAGCATACTTTATTTCTATGTAAAATTATAATATTTAAAGATACATAATAATTTGAAAACAATAGTGTCCGAATATATGACTGACGCATCTCGAAATTCTCGAGCTCTCAACTCGATAATAAGTCAATTTTAATATTAAATTATTAATAATAATCCTAGCGTGGTAATAAAAAAAATCAGCTTCAGGCTATATCCCGCACACAGCAGAGTAGGCAGAGAGAATCTAGTGTTAAGACACTCGTTCCCTAGTTAGTGTGTAAATAATATTATGAAATATATTTTAAACAAAATTTTAATTTAGCATCAAAAATTCTGCCATGTCTATAAATATTTCTCTCCCTTTTAAAATGGCATCCACAATTTTACGCAATTGTACAAACTCCCTCGGCCGTGGCGTGATAAAACTCTGAAAAGATGATATATGGGTGAATGGACAGCGGTCGCTCGGACTATAAGCGGAAGAGAAAGCACTGTAAATGTTTACTTGCTTTTTTAACCTAAATAACCCACGTCACTTTATGTTTATATATATATTCAGTAAAATTGATTAATTGCAAAAAAATATTTTTTCAAAAGTAAAGGTGTTAAAAAAGAGTGTTAAACGTAAGGAAAAGTTTTATATATTTAAAAAAAATATTTATAGAATACAAGGCACGTAATAAATCCATTATTATCACTATCGACATCTTCCTTTCGTCCACTGCAGGATTTAGATAGACCTTTCGAAATAAATTAACTATTACCATGACATCAAAAATCATCTTGTAATAGATGAAATAAAATTAATTAATTAATTAAAAATACTTAACGAATAGTTAATATTATAGATAATATAAATATAATTTCTTTATTAGAACAAAGGAGGCATCTAGTTTATACTGTTTGTCTCACATTTTCACATTAATTAGGTTAACATTTAAAATCATTTAATAAACAGAAATTTCTAAAATAATTGTGTAAAACGAGTCACGTGCCATCCATTCAGTTCACAGTAATCTACGAAATAATGTCCTTCCTACAAATAATACGAAAATGCTGAGTATTTTCCTATTAAATAATTTGAAGAAGAATACATATTTTGAATAAGAGTCATTAGCTAAGGCTATATAAGCTTCTTTGTTCGTAATTTAATGTATTTAAATATTGATTTTACTATATTCAATCATAGTACTCAAGGCCTTAAGTGTTGTGTGGCGGTTTTCGTCTCTCTCAACACCAGAACGCACAAATTAATTTATTGAATAATTCGTTTCTTCGAGTGATAATCGAACCCACGACCATCGAATAGAAATAATAAGACAATAGAAAATAAATAAATAAATTGTTTCTACAACTGCTACAACGTGAGTTAACACCGACAATACAATTATCCAAGCTTATGAAGCTTAATTTGTATTTGTTATGCGATTATACAAATGAAATAGCATTTTGCGGACGATCAGATACAGTACAACAATTATAATGAATTTAACCATGTGTTATATTTTAATGTGAAATCATAATTTGAATCAGTCATTTAACTTTTAATAAGCATATTGAAGTTTGCTGTACAACAGTCATTGTAATTTTTAACAAAAAAAAAAAAACCAACTTAAACCGGACAAAGTAGTAAACAAAGATTAATTTTAAAGAAAGAATAAACGAAATCGGTCAGCGTCATGTCGAGTTATTTGTCAATTCGTCAGTGTAGGACTTATGAGAGTTTCTCATAGATGACATTGTGAGAAATGGACCAAATTACCAAACGGGAAGCACCAGCTTTCAAATAAAAAAATTATCATGAAAATCTGTTCACCCAGTCAAAAATTCCGAGGTAGCATATAAAAGTACAGTTGAATTGATAAGCTACTCTTTATGCAAGAGTCGGTTAATAATAGACCTAAATGACAAATAAATACAGACCTAAATAAACAAATAAATAAATAAAGGCCTAAATGGCAAAGGAGAAGTCTAATTTTAGGACCCGCCGTTCCACACTTTCCGACCAATATTTAAGATATTGTATGTCGAGTGGAGAAACTCAACGTCAAATGTAAATAATTTAAATACTTATTTCTTGATTACTCCAAGTGGGGATCGAACCCAAAACAACCAATAGCCTTTACACTGTCCCACTTGGCACGATAATCTTTAATCATGGAATTATAAAAAATAATGTATTACTTATATATAATATTATTATAAATAATATATTACTTCTATATTATATTATTAAAATATTTATAAATTTAAACTTTATATTTTATTTTATGGGCAGCTAATTATAAGAATACTCTACTTTTTCTGTGATAAAAAAAAATCCAACTCACTGTTCATGTAGGGTAAGTTACGGCCTACGTAATGGAGGCCGACACCAATGATCGGTGACCTGAAGCTGGGGTTATTTAAACATTTAAAATGGAATAACGGCGATGCATTGTAGAACGTGGAAACTTTTTAAAATATTTTTATTTTTGTATTGCATAGTGATATTATTATTTTAATCTTTGTGTTTTTAAAGGTATATAAATTATGTATCCGACTTGCGATCTGTTGTCAATTAAAATAAATAGGCTGAGGCCGTCGTGGCGCAGTGGCACAAGGGTATCGCCCGTAAACGCACGGCTGTGGGTTCCCACTCGAGGAAGTGAAATACTTTACGTTTATATTCCCATTTTTCTTCGCTCTGGTGTCGAGGTAAAGCGCGGCGTTCAGTTCTGCCACTTGACACGCAATGCCAAGACTTCGGCAGAAAGTGGGGAACGGAGTGTCTTAAGACCGAGGCTCCCTCTGCTTACCCTGCTGTGTGCGGGATATATAGAAATTAAATATAGATTTTTATAATATATATTTTCAAATATTTTTCACCCTTAAAAAAAGCAAATATCAAATACAAAAATTGAACATATTAAGGTGAAATATGTTCGTTTAAAAATAACACTTGCTTCTAATTATTTTTCAAATGAATCAAAATCTTATAAACAAAATTCACCACACAAAATAGTTTAAAGATAGCAAGTAATACTTTCGAAACTTACCGCTGGTTTGTAATAAGAATGTTATCTAAGATAAGGGATACAAGTAATAGAAGAGATAAAGACATAAACATCATTACGTTTCATTTGATGGCTTCGATATAATCAGGGTCACGTATCAAGTACTATCAGTTGGATTTCTCTAGGGAACATTATATACGTTTCGGTCGATGATCGAGGTCTATAGAAAAGGGAATCATGATTGCATATATAGGTTCTGTTTTCTATTTTTGACAAAAAAAAGTACTAGCTTAGTGTGTATTTGATAATATTAACATAGTAATACTTTTGTAGGTATCAGGAGGTATATTAATCGACAAAGACAAAATCTATTGGCAGGAATCGAACCTACTACGATAGCGTGCTATAAAAGCGATAAACTACCTTTTCATTTACGCTACGACGGTGTCACACTTTTTATTAGGCCAATTTATTTTGACGCCGACGCTAAAGACGGTGTATATGCGTGACTTAATATCGTGTTGCGCGATATATAACGATGTACGTAATTCTAAAACAACTCCTTAACGAGATTTTAATATAAGTTTGATAGGAATTAAAGCTGTGTGTGGAAATAGCTTCGAAAGCTCAATATTTTTTGTCAATATTTGTGAAATACAAATTGTTAGTGTCGTGGCACAGTGGCACCATGGTGTGACTGTAACTCGACAGCTGTGAGTGCGATCCTCGCTCGGGGGAATGAACTATTAATTATTTATTTTCATTTATTCGCTCTGGCGCCAAGACAAAAGTACGGCGTTGAATTCTACCACGCAACACACAATCCCTCGAAAAGTTCGGTGGAAAGTGGGGAACGGAGTGTCTTAACACTAGGTTCCTTCTGGCTAGCCTTCTATTTGCGGAATACAGTGTGAAGCTGATTTATTTGATTTCTTTTACTTACAAATTGTTCCTATAAGCGTTCTTGGAGGACGTAACATGATATATTATTGAGAACTTTTTCTTAAAGCTTTTTTTTTCAAGGTCAAAATATTGTTGTGCAATATTTATGTCCATCTAACGTCTTAGGATACATGTATGATGTTCTCTTTCGTATACGAGTATAATATGTATAATTTTCGAAAGGCATGCCTCTCATTTTACGGGACACAAATATAGAACATAGATGCAGCCAGAATAAAAAAAAATCACTTAAATAAGATAAGCTCAATTTTTTAAGAATTTAGATTATGTACAAAATTACAATGATACTAATATTTATTATATTTTATATTTGAGGCCCGCGTGACTGTAATCGCGAGGGTTTGATTTGAGGGTTTGATTCAGATTGAGACTGAGAAATGAAAGTGGGTAACGGAGTGTCGTTAGATTCTTTCTGCCACCTGCCGTATGGGGTATGTAGTTTGAATCTGAAAAAATATATCTATGTTTAAATTAAATAGCAATATTTTGTAATGTAAAATAGCAAACAACTTAAAGGCACAGGAATTGATAGTAAACAAAATATATAACAACAATAATTCGAACAGCTTTATGTCCTCAGAAATAAATGTTAGGCTATGGCCGTCCTCGAAAATGTGAACAATAACTTAAGTTTTTCTTTTAAGAGGACAATAAGAGTTACTTGGTCGAAACTTCGTGTTTCAGTTGATATTTTATGTTGTCTAACTTTCTTGACATCATAAAGACATTTAGAAGGATAAACTCAAATGTTTTTTTTTATAGTGAGATATTAAACTTGTCTAATGACTTTAAATATTTAATATTTATTATTACTTTAAATACTTAAGTACAATTAATACCTAAGTATTAATTGTATATTTTTTGTTTCACAGATAAAAATATAAATTACATAAAAATAAGAAGAGAATCGTGTGTTATTCCGGAAATGCTTCGGCAAGTCTATAAATATAATGATCCGAACTGGCAATGCCGAGGGTGTATTTTGCACCCAAGTCTTCGCATATAACGCTCAGTCGTTCAATTTTATTATAAGCTTACATTACATTATTATAACAACAAGATGGAATACTGGATAATGGACAGCGATAGAAATTTCTAAGCGAAATTTGATAGAAATTTATGTTCGACAAGGATATAGTATATTATGCAGAATCTAGGTGCAATCTCGATTGTAGATCAGAGCTTTCGTAGGCACTCAATAGATACCCCCTCTAATTTATTATCGAAGTGTTGAAGGGCGGTGACTTATAGCTTCCTTTGGCACGGTCGCTTCAATTTACATGTTGGGGACGTTTGATCGATCTCTCAACTTCGCTTTTTACGCAACCAATAGCGAAACTTTTTTTATTGCGTTAAAGTATTAATAATTCAATTTTTGTAGCACTTTCTGTATAAGTTACTTATATTGGACTTGCGTAAGATGATACTTTGAATATCCATTTTAAGTCCCCTGCGATGTTTCTGATATATTTTTTTTAGATTAATAATACTTTTTTCGAATATAAGAGGATTTACAATAACGGAAGCGACTGCGTTCGTTTCTTTATGGTTGAGATTTTCCATAGATCGTTCTTGTATAATGACAAAAGTATTATCATAGAAGTAAAACAATAAATAGCTGCGAAGTGGTTTGGATCAAAGTCAAAACACGTAGGTGGTTCCCCCGATCGCTCGCGTGCCTTCACCAATTTGTGCGGGCGCCTTATCACGGGAGCTAATGTTCAGTGTAATATTGCTTCCGACATGGAAACTGCTCGCAATTTCGAAAATTTTTGCTTCTTAAACTATTTAAACTTTTTCTTTTGGAAATATTTCACTCTTATTAAAGTGTAAAAATATTTACGAAAGAAGTGAGGAGTGAAAACGCAAAGTTTAAACGCAATATTTTAAATTTAGTTCTGTACCGAGAAATATATTATTGAAAATTAAAAAAAAAACACGATTACACTTACAACATATTATTAATTCAAGCCAACTAAGAAATACATAAATTAATATGTATATAACAATAACATAAGTTAGTTTATAGTGCATATATTATTATTCTACATTTCCCTGCATATATTTCACGAGATGAGCGTTCATTTTTGTCCTCCAATACATTCGCGACAATAATATTCAAAGAGTCATATTTTACGTTAGCAGGTGCTCGAATCAGAAATGGTCCCGTCAGCAAACAATACACGAACTATTATTATAGCGGTGCTTCCTCTAGTTTTCCAGTATCGCCCATCTTGACATATCGATGTGGGGCACGGAGAAGCGGTTTTTCATTGATTCAGTGCCACATCTGGCGACAAAACGCCTCGGGCTTTCCATTCTGATGACCTGACTTGACATTTTTATTGCTCGCCATATTTTCTACGGCCTCCGAGGCATTCGTTCGCTTACGGAAGACACCGTGAAATATAGCGTGGAGGACGACACGGTATTGTAATAAAGAAATGATTTCGGTGCGTTCGCAAATATTTCATAATTAGTGACGGTCTTTTTTTTTTGTAGAAATAATAAATATTGCTGGAGTCGTTACATTGTTAGATTGATGTAAATGTTCACCAAAGCATTCTTTAATAATATATGTACCAAATTTATATTTTTATCAGTAAATTACAGCATAAAAATGTCTGACGCGTTTCGTCGTTTTTCAAAAAAAAATATATTTTGATAATACTCAATTTTACTTAAATTCTAATGTAATAAAAAATATTTATAATATAATATCGTACATTTATAATAGAAAAGTAAAAAGTAAAAAAAGTAAAAAGAAAGAAAAAAGTAAAAAGAAGTTTTTTTTTTATAGAAACTTGGTTGCGAGAAACAACGTCATAAATATTTATGGAAGAGGCAAGCTCTCTTGTCATAGGCTTGAGAGCCTGATGGATGGCATGTCGGACGTCTTGCTTAACTAATATTAAAACAGAAATACTTTGTTTTTCTATAATGTGTAATATTTAATTTATGTTAAATATATTTACTACTTTCAAATAGCATATATAAGGCCGTCGTGGCGCAGTGGCACATGGGTGCCGCCCGTAAACGCGACGGTTGTGGGTTCGATTCCGACTCGAGGACGAAATATTTAACATTATCATTTTGCTCGAGGCAGCGCGGCGTTGAGTTCCGCTAATCATTACGCAATGCCTCCAAAATTCGGTGGAAAATAGAACACGAAATGTTGAAACACTATTTTCCCTATGTCTACACAGCTGTGCTCGGGATACATATTGTTATAGTTTATTAATATAATCTTCAGTATTTGTCAATTACAACTTATGTACTATTATAGATTAATGTATATAATATTAGATTATGTAATATTATATATAGTATTAAAAATATTTTCGTGCGTTAATTTTTTCTGTGTTAGACTTACATATGAATTTTAAATATTTATTCCAAGTAAAGTTTATAATACAATCTATAACTAATACCATACAATGTAGCCATATCTATTTACAACTTCCTATTTAAAATAAATAAAATTTCCTAGGTGTTGCCAGTGCGAGCTTATTTCCGGCAAGATTAGGAATTCCGTCGATTTCTGCTATACGCGGCATGGAGCGGAAACTTCGAATCTATGAAATTTTCTCCCGGGAAATATCGGCGCCGGGATACGGCGCGGGTATTTTTGGCACATTCATTTGGTTCCCCCCGCTGCTATATAATGAGAGTTAAACGCTTAACATCCACTACATCCGCACAGCCTCCGCTGCAGATTGATTTTGGACGACTCGTGCCAAAATCTCTGTTTATGTGTCGTTTTACAGCATTCATTTTTATTTCATTTGCCAAGCCGTTGAATTATTTGGTATTTCAATTGTTTTCTGTCTGTCTAATTGTGATGTACTGTTATTGTATTTAATTTTAATGTTAAAAAATAATTGAAAGAGCTGTTATTTTAATGTAAATCTATTTGTAAACTAAAAACCCAAACGCGAGCTAGCACTTTGTTGTTAAATTATAGTAAAATTATATAAAACCTTTATATAAAGTGTAGTTTTTGCGCTATTCAGATGTATAAACTATATTACTGTAAGGTTTCATTCAAATCCGTTCAGTAGTTTTTGCGTTAAAGTATAACAAGCATTCACAAACTTTCACATTTATGATATTGGTAAAATAATATATATATATATATATATATAAGTCTAGTTATTTAGACAAATGTAAAATAGGTATAGGTAGGTAAAAATCTAAACAAGAATGACTAAATCCTTTTTCCTTTTGTTTTTATAGATTAATTTTTTTTTGATCTAATTCAATACGTACCTTTGTGTTCGATATGTCTCTTAGTGAAAATATTTTTGAAGGGAACGTAGCAATTTTTATTAACATGGTTTGAAAAAGTCTACAAAAGAGAAAATTTTATAAAGATGTCAAGGTTCCAAGAATTCAGCAATGTTACAGTAATATTAGAAATAGAATAGTATTGAAGAACTAATATTATTGGGATCGTCAATTTTTATATATAATATTTGAAATAGAAAAAATATTATATTGATTTTAATAATAAACCACCCAACCAATTTAAATAAAAGACGACCTTAATATATTTACTTGAAGAAATATCACTTATATAATGGTTTTTAATGAATTATTTAAAAAATATTATTTTTAGATTGACTAAGACATCAAGACACAATTATCCCAAATTTCTGTGTGTGCGTGGCGTAACTCAACAACGCCTTTAGAAATGAATATTTAGGTATTTCTATCCCCGAGTAGAAATCGAAACTAGAACCGTCACGTTTACGTCGCCCTCGTGCCATTCAGCCACAACGGCCTTAATATTTATTACAATATAAAAGCTTATTTAGAGACTTGTAAGATTTATTTAATGATCCCAAATTTAAAAGTCGGGTCTTATCCAACTCAGTGGGAGGGAAAGACCGCCCGCTGCGTTTGGTAGCGCTATACACTTATTCTCGTGGATTAAACTGATGGTGACATCAATTGTGTGTTTAACCTATATTGTCCCTTTTATTAAGGGTATGTTACTTGAAATAGCTATTAAATAAGATAATGTCATACGTTTTATAGCCATTGGGTCTAGGGTTCCTTAGCTTTTCACGCTGTATCCTGTATATAGCAGGGGTAGGCAGAGGGAACCTAGTGTAAGACCTCTTTATTTTGAAAGTAATAGTTCTTATAATACTTTGAAAGTAATAGGTGTTATTCCCACGTCTATATTTCAATGAGGCCAGTTTTCGCGCACAAAGGAAACGGTCGGAGCACAAAGTGTGACTGTAAAATTGACTGGTTGTGGGTTCGATGTCCATTCGACGAGAAGAAATATTTTTTATTTCGTCGAATGGGGATCGAACTCGTCTTCGTTTTGAGTTCCACCACTCAATACCCAATACGCCTCATACGCATCCTAACACTAGGTTCCCTCTCCCTACCCTGCTTTTTTAAAATTTATATTTCAATGTATCCCCAGTTTCACACACACAATAGCAATAAAAATATATTACTGTAATTGCCAAATTTTTACTTTTCTTTTATTACCTTATTATTTTTTGTAAATTTTAATGTAGCTCTTGACAATTTATTTTTCACAACATTTTTTTAAATTTTTAATTTAATATCATGTAAAAATTTCAGCAATTACGATAATTAAATTTTCAATTAACTGTAATTCATATTTAAATGGTACATTTTATGTATGAGACCAGTCGTATCGTATGGGCACAACCGTGTCACTGTAAACGCGATAGGTTGTGGGTTCGATTCCCACACGAGAAAATGAAATTATTTAAAATTTTCAATTCTTTGCTCTGGGGTCACAGCAAAACGGGGCGTTGAGTTCCGACAGAGAATTTATTATTCGAGAGTATTTATTATTCTTAATTAAAATATTTCATACAAACCCATTGGATATTATATTCAAAAATCTAGATTTTAGGCATCTACTTACCACTGGCACCACAATGCGTGTGTTAACAGGCCAGCGAGCCGAACACCGCCGTCCATGCGTTCCCCACAGATAAACTTCAGCCACGACGGTCCGCGCGCACACAATAATAAGCTTTCTGCATAGTAAAGTGAGCGATGAAAGTTGCCTGAAAACTGTTAGTGAATAATAATTCATGTAAATGGAATGCCTCGTAACCGACATTACGTAGTTTGCTCTCAATACAGAGAACTCTGGATGAATGGATTAACCGAATTTTGCATTGTTAATGGTTGTTTGAAACTCCTGTTTGGGTACTTGTGTAAATTGATTTTATGTAATTGTTGTTAATTTTTGGGAAATTATTATTATTTTGTAATGCACATTGCAGAGGACCTGGAATTTAAGCACTTCAGCACTACGTTCCCATTAAGATATTCCAGTTTCCTATATCCGGTTGAATTTTGGAGGCATCGCGGACTAAGTGGCGTAACTCAACTCAACCATTGTTATTATTATTATTGGTTTAATATGATATTTTTTACTCAATTTATTGCTATTTTTTTATGGATAGTCTCATTTTTCTAACCTAGTTTTTGTCTTAAGGGTGGAGATAATCATAATATTTGCTAGAATACAAACGAAGAAATGCAAATATTAGTCACTTCATTTCCTCGAGAGGGAATCGAACCCACAATCTGCCATGCTTACAGTTACACGTTTGTCCGTCTGTGCCACAACTGACTTCTATTGTTATATATTATTACAGACAAAATCAGTATTGATTAGTTATTTTTTCAAAAAAGAACATTCTGCCATAAAGTAATTGCTAAATCTTATGTCATATTTTTATATATCATGTTTTTACATGTTACATCGTGTTACCTACGAGACATAAAAAACAAACAATTTACCAAGAGATAAAAGTAAGCAGAATATACCTACTGCCAGAATAAACGGATACAGGCTGCAAAATAAACAGATCAACTATACATAAGTTAACCAAAAGTATTCCCTATTTCGTACACCATTAGTCCTGATATCGTGTAAGCTATGATAGTTGATGTGCAGCGCAAAGCAAAATGTATGGTGGACGCAAATGAGTAGTACATACTACGTGCCCAAGAAAATTGAAATAAACGACGCTATAAGTTTATTTACACGTACATACATACATACATATATATATACATATGTATACGTGGGTATTTATATTAGAATAAGCTAGACTTCTTGAATGTTAGTAATGGCGGTCATAAAGTGGACTCTGCGAGGTAACGGGCTGTATGAAATATTGAAATGGCTTTAACATGAATTGAAATTGAAAAAGGAGTGATATGTATATTAACTTTTTAATTTCTTTTTCCTAGTGTTAAAACATTCCGCTCTCCATTTTCCGTCGAATTCTCGAGGCATTGCGTGTTGAGTTTTGTCACAACCTGTCGCGTTTACAGTCACTTAATCGTGTCGCCACCTTATTTTAGAAACAAAATAATTATAATCTAAAACCTGATAAAAAGATTTTACTCTGCTTAAATAGCAAAATGTATTATTAAATAAATGTACAGTCCGTATTTTCTTTAACGTATACGGTAAACAATGTTCATCGTTTCTAGATTTGAAGGGAGACAGCGCGGAGTGCGGTACGTGCGAGGACCGGCCCTCGGGGGATTTGAGGATCAGATTTTTCAATTTTTATTTGCCTCCGTAAGTGCCGATGCCGACACAGCGTTGTGTGGGAATGGCTGGTGGATTTACTATTTTTATTCGCCGGTATATACGAAGCCAGTGACACCTGTCTGTTTGCCCTTTGGTTAGAACAATTGAAATGAACTGTCCGGACGGCGAATCGCGAAATTCAGTTTTGGCTATGATTTTGTGTGTATAAAAGATAACAATGTCGAATGCAATTTTTCTCTTTTTATTTATATAAAATTTACATACAATGAGATTCCTTTTACTAGAATTATTTTATTTACTACATGTACATTTTCATATATATATTATGTAAAGTAAATTTATACTTAAACTTAACTTAAAATTGTAATATATTATTATACTAACTGTAAACATAAACATTATTACACGTTTGAGCATTAAGATATGAATCTATCTGATTGCAAGAAAAAATACAAATTGATGAATTTTTCAATATTATAAATATAATTGTTTAAAGACCATTCCCTAACGGGCTCTTGGCCTATAAAAGCCAGAACTACGAAAAAAGAAGAAAAAATAATACTGTATTCAAAAACCGACCGTACCTTATGTCATTAAAAGTTAATAAATCCTAAACTTTTAAACTATTTTCATCTTAAGAGTGTCAAAATTTGCAGTATATCAACTTTATTACTATGCGAAGTTAAATTAGGATTTAGCTTATTATGTAAATTGACTAATATGAGCAGGTGCTTTTAACTAATCACTAGATATTTGAGCCAAGCCAAACTAAAACTAATATGTGTTAACTTTTCGCCCCGCTTAGAAACGTTGATTGATGTTTAGCGGAGCTCTACACCGTGTCTTGTTAAGCATAGGTGGGAAAGAATTTACATAAATTAATTCCCCTCAGAGAGAATAGAATTCACAACCGGTAAAAGTCAGATATCTATAATTGTATGTCAGCTTCACGCTGTATCTCGCAGCTACATTACTATACGTGGAATATCTAACCAAGAATTATTTCCATCAAGCTAATCAAAGCGTCCCTTCGTGAATCCCTTATCACGTCAAGCTCTTAGGTTGGCTGTCAAAAAAATGTTGACACGGCCAAGTAAACTGTAGAGACATACTATCGACAATAATTAGTTGAAGTGTCGAGTAAAGGAACCTCAAGATTGATGACTTTGGCATAAAGGTCTGTCGGTGATAAATTGCCCGATATTAGGTCATGATTTGGGTATTTGCTTATAGCTTGCGACACTATCTGTCAGACAGTTTTTGTCACTGTAATAGATTTGCCAAAAAAAAAAAATCTTGTGGAACTTACGTTCTTAATAATTTATTACGGCCAATCAGTAAAGTCGACAAGCATTTGACTTTCACTCGAGGAAATTAAATATTTAATATTTTCATTTCTTCGCATTAATGTCGAGAGTGCGGCGTTCAGATCCAACATCCAGCAATGTCTCCAGAAATCAGCAGCGACGTGGGGCGCGGAGTGTCATACACTATGTTCACCTTACTATATGCATGATAGTGTAAGCTCAATAAATAATTTTGTTTGTCGTCAATATTATATAGTTTTTCTTGATAAAATGTTTAAAATAGAATTAAACAAAAAAACTTTAAATTACCTTATACATATACAAGATCAAATTAAATTAAATCAACTTTTTAATAAACACATAAAAATAAATGTAAATAAATATATAAGTCAGCATATCATAAATGATCGAATAACTGGAAAAGGGACGCTACTGTTTTGTATATTGAGTTGGAGTAACGTTACTCTTATATGATGTGTGGAGTTGGTTATTATGTAAATCGGATAAAGCGGAAATTTCTTGATTATATTTTTCTGTTCCCCATTTTCCTCTGAATTCTGGAGGCATTGCGTATTTAATGGCGGAACTCAACACCGTCGTTTTTGTCTCGATATCAGAGCGAAGAAAATGGAAATACAAAATATTTCCTTGAGTAGGAATCGAACCAACTACCTGTCCAAAATACTTGCAAATATTTTAAACAAAAAGTTCAATGACAATTCTCAAAACATAAGTTTGTAAAAATATTTTATTTATATCAGATTTAAAAAAATAATAAATCAACTTCACGCTGTATCCCGCATACAGCACGGTAGGCAGAGGGAACCTTGTGTTAAGTCACTTCGTTGTTCGTTCGTTATATCAGATTAATTGATACAAATCAATGTATGCCGTAGGATTCTGCTATCTCACGTTTTATTTGCAAAATAAGCGATTCACTCTCTCACCCTTCCAGTTTCTCATTCTATAACCTGAAAGCAATACGTAACAAGAGCAAATAAAATAATCATATTTATAACAATATGTTACTTACGGTACATTGTACGAGTATTAAATATTTTATTTATCACAATCCAATCATGGCGCAGCAGCACAAATGTGTGACTGTACATGCGACTGGTAGTGGGTTCGATCCTCACTCTTCGAGTGAAGATTGAACCCACACTACCATCACCTTACGTGAGTGAAATGAATTATTTATTCAAATCTTAATTTCTTCGCTCTTGTGTTCAGACAAAGCAGTATCTTAACTATAGGTTCCCTCTGCCTACCCTACTGTTTGGCTGTTGTATTTTTAAAAAATGTTTATAACATTTCGTAAATGCAAGGTCATTATACGAGGATATGATTCTTTCTTCAAAATCATTTCTATATCCCAATCCTATATTATTTCTATTTACTATTCATAGGTGAACATGGAGTCCGACAAAAGGTTTATTTTGGACCAATTAAATCTTAGTGTTTCTATACCGAGTAGGTACTCGTACGTCTAAAACTCTATTAACCGAGCACAAGGCTGTTCGTTTGGTAATACAAACAGGGTCCGAAATTTTGGATGTGCCCAGTGACACAGTTTGTGTTTCATCAGCCACTGAAAGCGGCGGACGAGCCTATTCAAGAGGTTGAGCGTACACACTCGTCCAGACCAGTATGGCATATAAATCCAGATTTGATCCAGCTGCCTTTGTGCAATGACCATATTTCCATTGACTTATATTTTGACGTTTTTTTATATTTATAATTATATTCTATGTTGTTACTTATTATACTAAATAATTGTCGATAGTGTTATCGACTGTACGACGATTCTCACTTATTTGTATTATAGATCTTAATAGTCTAAGTCTAAAATAACCTGTTATTTTTGTATTATATATTCCTTTTATTATCATAATTGGTCAGTGAGACAAACACTATAAAATCTTAATTTCGCATTCAATACTATGCTTAAAACTAATTCAATTTTAAAACTAATTAACTAAAATTGTATACGCATCTTATATATTTTTTTTTACTTTATTTTTTTTTTTAGCTTCACGCTGCATCCCGCACGCAGAAGGATAAGCAGAGGGAGCCTAGTGTTAGAAAATATTATATATTTTATTTCCCCAAGTGGGAATCGAACTCACAACCTGTCTGTACTATTAATATAAAGTAAAATAGAATTGATAACAATATAATAAAACATTTAAACCTTTAATATATGAAATGTAATGTGGCTAGAGCTATACTTTTTCATTATAAAGTAATTGAGTAACGAGCTTGACCGCGGCATTGCGCGCGGTGCGAGTATCTTATTAACAGTACATAATGTATTTACTTTTAATTAATTTATGTGCATTATATATAATTTACTCTAGGTTACCGGAGTTCGACTAATTAGTATAACTATGTCGGCATATAAATATATTTTATTATGGTTTGGTTGTGGGTTCGATTCCCACTCGAGGAAATTACATGTTAATTATTTTCATTTCCTCGCTTTGGTTACGAGGCAATGCGCGACGTTGACTTCCGCCATTCAACACGCATTGCCTCCAGAATTTGGCAGAAAATGGGAAACGGAAGTTTCTTAATGGGATCGGAGTGGCGTGACACTAGGTTCCCAGGATTTCTCTGCCTAACTTGGTATGTGCGGAAGACAATGTGCAGCTAGAAAAAAAGAAAAAAAGTTATATTAAATATATATCGAATTTCCAGCAGTAAGCAGTAAACAGAGTGTCTTGACACTTGATTTTCCCGATGTAAATTGTATCTGCTCAGATTGAAACTGAAAAAATAATCGAACTTGTACCTATACTGCAAATCTCAACGCCACTCTTAGATGTAGGTAAACATTTATACCAAACTTTTTCTTACTTCAAATATACTATTTGAAATAACTTATTTCGTTCAAATATTTTTCAGTTCACATTGAGTATACGAGCGTTTGACCTACTAGTAAATATGAGAGTCTAATTTATTACGACAACAAGTCACTACACAACGTAAAAATATAAAATTTTATAAAAATTAAACTATGTTATTTTATCGCTTTACGCTATACACATTCTGTATATAAAAGGGTATGCAGATGAACCTGGGAACCTCAAGTTAAAAACACTCTATCCTCATTTAAATACTTCTTGGACTTTGAGAAACGCCTATTAATCCCAATAATAACTTTTGCTAAGTGAGTAAGGGTTTTATGACAGACAGACACGAAATTAAAAAAATATATTTATGTTTTCTATTATTCTTTTTAATTGCCCCTCTATCCATATCAGTCAAAAATGCTAATTGTACAGACAAAATATTTTTACTGTTTTATTATATATAATTTACTACGAGTGGAAATCGAATGCACTACCGTCACGTTTATACTCAAAGGTTGGTGGCCCTGGTAAGAACCCTAACTTACATTACTTATCTTAATATTATCAAACTGTACGGAGAAAGCTAAAGAAATGCCTGCGATTCTTCTTGATTCTGACTAATTGGATTGATGGAGCGGCCCTCACAAATCTGTCAGTCGTAGATAATGAACGAGCTGGCAAAATGAAGTTTTGTCTACGAAGGGAAACTATTTTCCGCGAAATGGCGCCCTTTGCCGGTGCTCAGCTTCGGTATAAATACGTTAAACTAAGAGTGGGTTTACATCTCGGTTGAGTTTAATAAGCACAAAGGGTAAGTTCGTTTTTTTTAATGCATTTTTCATGACATACATCCTGTAACTTGTGAAATTGTGTTGATGTACAATCAATATAATTAAATACACATATAAATACACTTTGGTTTAGAAGTAACTACTAACTTTAACTCTAGAAGATATTTTTAATTTTAACTTGCAGGTGGAAGTTATATTCACTTCTTCCCATTCAGTCGTTTAATACTTTATACCTTTGTACACTAGTACACTGACCAAAATAACTTCTAAGATCTTATTCGAGGGGTGAGCTATCCTCTAGAACTAATAATTAATGATTTTGTCCAAATTGGCAGTCGATGACACTTAGCAGATTGGTTTCGATTTCCTGCTCTTTTCTCACTTCCTGTACCCACTAACTCATCAGACAGACACCTATGCCACCAGCGCTAAATTAACCGTTCCGCCTGTAACAGCATTATCATATCACTATGCAATCTGCATTTGAGTAACGCTTTACCCGCAACTTACATAATAAATGAGGGTACCGCGGCCAAAAACGGAAATAATAGTGTCTACTCAAACCGACATGAAAAAATACTCACGGCTATCATTAATTTCATTTCCCACAATGTCCAGGATTGCCGTCTTGAGTAGCTGTCTTGAGTAGTGGAAAAGAGCTATAGTCAGTTTATTAGTGCCACTATGGAGCCATATAAATAATTCCTAACGCTCCAAGTCAAATATAAATTTATTTTTATCGTCTAATGTGAATTTCGTGTCGAATTCGAAATGTGCGAATGCTTTCAATGTGTTAATGTTGAGATATTGTTATTTTATATAACACTAGACGACACAGGCGGCTTCGCCGGAATTATGAAATTATTTTTAGTTTACGGGTGAATTTTAAAAAATCGTGAAATACGTGTTCGCTACTTTTAAGTCTGAATTTGAACTTTTATAAAAATCGGTGCCTTTTTAATTTTTTTCCATACAAACTTTCAACCACTATTTCACTCATTCGAGATTACAAGTTATATTTATATATATAAACGGTAACAATATATATTGTTACCTTTTATATATATAAATATAATTCCTAATGGTTAATATTATAGATGTAAATAATTGTACTAGTACATTTTTTTTGTTCATATTGAACACAGAGTGTTGAAACACTTAATAGTTATTTCAAACTAGTTAATATTGTTATGCAATAATAATTATATTAACGAATTTTAAATACCTCCTAAGTGTCTCAACACTGATGAAACCATTAATATAATAAAATTTTAGTAATAATAATTGAAATATATATATAAAAAAAGACATTAAATAAAACACAGAATATCCATAATATAAAGAAAATTATCCACCTAAAGTAATGTTATTATGCGGAACATTCTAGTAGTTAATTAAATATTTTCCTTGCAATATGAAAACGTAATATAAGTTTTAAATGTTACTCTCTATTATTATACTGACATTTAATGTAATTAATTCATTGAGTAATTATTTAGAGAGAGCCGGAAATTCCGGTAGCTGCTGGAATTTATTTTATTCTATTAAGTATATATGCATTGAACACATTTAAAGCTGGCAGAGACTTTAATATACATATGAGTTCGACTATTTTTCCTTTCCGAAGAAAATTAAAATTAGTTAAATTGTAAGATTTACAGTCAGACGATCTATAGTGCATATATAGGTATTTATAAATTATAATTCTTTTATATTATCTATACATCACAAAGTATATATTGTCTATACAATATCTTCTTTACAATATCGTCTTTTATATTGTCTATACGTCACATTATTTATAATGAAATATTTAATAATTAAAATAAAAAAATAATTTACTTATGAATTATTGAAATATTTCCTGTATATTTGAGCTCCACTACTCAACATGCAATGCGCCCAGGATTCGGATCCTTACCTGCTAACTGGAGGTAACAGCGTGAAGCTGAAAAGAAAAACAAAGAAAGAAAAGAAGTAATTTGACTTAATATTTCTTAAAAATGTGGTGTTATGTTACGTCTCACTGCCCATCGCGTCATGTCTCGAATACTGGCAGAAAACAGAGAACTGAATATTGACACTATGTTCTTGGTGACTGAATTATGCTGTCAGATATCAAAAGTTAATTATAAAATTAATTTCGACTAGCTAAAGAAAATTATAAAAGTGTGTGTTTTAAATATATTTCCATTCAATAGCCATATTAGTTTTAGACATAAAAGCAATTTGTTTGCGATTTTTCCAGCCATACTTATTTGTTTTAGTTTTTAAAATAAAATGTAAATGATTTGCCGTTGACCTATATTCAGTCTGCTGCGATAGAATTGGTTGAAATAATATTTGTATTTAATATAAAGTCATCCAATTTTTTTTTATATTAATGCATTTTTTGTCATTATCGTTCGTTCGTCGCGTAGAAGCACGAAAGTGCGATCGTAAACACGGCGGTTGCGGGTTCGATTCCCACTCGGGGAACAAAATCGTTAAAAATTTCTCGCCCTGGTAACGAAGCCACACTCAGCGCTGAGTTCCGCCAGTCTCGCTCTATCCCGCATCTAGCAGGATAGCCAGAGCGAACCTAATATGATGACTCTACTTTCCCTGCTGTCCGCTTGAAATCGAGACACTGTGTTGAGTGGAGATACTTAACGCCGTAATTCGTCTTATCAAAGCGCGGGAATCGTGTTTTTTGTTCGTGAATTTAAAATTAATTAAATTAATCGTATTAATATAAGTACATGAGCATTTTTGTATAAGTGACATCATAATTAATTATTTAAATGTATTTGTTAAATGTATTTAACAAATTAATCAGCAGACTGCGACACAAAGGGTAAAGTCGATATTCAATTAATATATTTTTAATAAGTATTAATTAACTGTGAACCCATTTAAAGTAAAATGTTAATTTTAACTGATGTATTCGTATTTGAATACACTAAATAGTTAAATAATTCTATTAAATAATAAAATTAGTAGCCTTCACTTATGTATACCAGCTTCACGCTGTATCGCGCATATAGCAGACAAGGCAGAGAGAGCCTAGTGTCAAAACACTCCTCTCCCTTTCACTTATGTAATATAATCGCACATATACATCACAATATAAACAACGGTATCTCAACATGGCCGTACCGTAAATTCAATTTACATAGATGAACATATGTAATTCAATGATTTTAGCATTAGACTATCACGATATGGCTGCGCCGTCAGGCGTGTCCTATAATAATAGTCCACAATTGAATAATTAGGTGTTGTTTGAAGTGTAGACCCAGATTGTATTTGCACAATAGCCCCAGAGACGGCATAGTACTCTATACATCTCAACTGATATAACGAGTTAACTGACACACTTCATATAAATTATTCATGTATTTTGAGCTCTGTATATGTAGGTATTAAATAAACATTATATTACTGTCATATGTTCCCACGCTTCAGTTAAGATGAATATGCAAATTATACATATAATAACTACCAGTCGTAGAAGTCGTCATTCTAGTGTTAAGACACTCCGTTCTCCACTTTTCGCCGAATTTTTTGAGACATTGCATGTTGGGAGGCGGACTTCAACGCCGGGCCGGGCTTTTTCCTTGATGATAGCATGAAGGTATAAAAATTTTAATAAATAATTGATATATTTAGAGGTAACTAATGTATGCCGACTTAATTATATTTATCAAAACATCGACCAGTTTATTACCTTTTTACATCGACTTTTTTCAAAATCCTTGTGTGTTTATACAATTTATATGGTAATCGGTGTAACAATAATGGATTAATATACACGTACATATTTCAGTGTGTCTCACAAGGGTTTATTTGCAAAGTCACACAAATACTTATCTTTCTCTTCTAAACATCCAAATCTGACAAAAGAAAACTTTTTTCGAAGGAAATTAAAGTAAACAATTGCTATTGTAGTCCGCGAGAAGACAGGAAAGAAAACATTGGCATAGTACCAGTGGCACTCAATTTATCAGTACGGAGCTTTTAAGAAGAGAATAAATCCAAGCAATCGCTTCCAACAATTATCCTCAATTTTTTGGGGATAACTAATTAGGCCAATGGACTGAGACGTTAAAGATAATTATCTTAATGATAAATGAGACCGGAAGTAGAGATGGAGAGATTGCTAGATACAGGGTTTAGAAACTATTATATATTCCTAAGACTATATCTATTATATTTTTTTAACTTATTTTTATACTCACGCTGTGTCAAAGTAATGTATGCAGAAGGAACCTGGAAACCTAGTGTTAGGATACTCCGTTTTTATTAAGACACTCCCGTTTCCCACTTTCCACTGTATTCTGGAGGCAATGCGTGTTGATTGGTGGAACTTAACACCGCTATACTTAGCTTAGCTTATAAAATAAGAAGCTTAGCTTAGCTTATAAGAGTAAGTGTTTATGTCGTTTGTAGTTTTAGAAAAGGAATATAAAGAATAATAGATTGAATTGAAGTCTATATTCAATTCAATATTTTAATGTGAATTTAATTGATTTTGAGAATGTTTTTTTATGTACTTAAGATTTGAACAATCTATTTATATAACTGTTATTTATTTTCTACATTAAATAAAACTTGTCTGATAGAAGAATTTTTTCCTATTGTGTTATATATTCTTTAACAATACATTTTAAAAAAATTTCATAGCTTTAGTACATTCAAATTGTAGCTCTAATAACTTATCTACGACTAATCTAGTACATTTAAATTTAAACTAATCTAATTTAAATTTATAAGTACTGTTAACACGGAGCTTATTTTCATAGTATTTAGTTAAAGTCAAACATTTAACGTTAAAACAAAGCTGAGCGTACCATCAAATGAATAATAACAATATCATTTAAAACAAACCGATCACACTCTCCACTCTCCAATAATACATTAAGTCAATCGAGAATGTGAGGCATGCAATCAATAATAATGAGGGTTAATAAAAATCGTGATTGGATATTGGGCTTCGACAACAATCGGATTAAAGCCCGCCCGCCCAAACGGATATACCTACAATCCAATAATATAATGTTGCCATCTTAATTTACAATACAATTAAAATTCTGCAACTGATTAAAATTAATATATTTTTAAGTGCCTTTTTGTTTTTATCAATTTTGAATTAAAAAAATAAAATAAAAATAGATCAGTTTCACGCAGTATCACTATCATCACGCACACAACAGGGTAGTCAGAGGGAAGTAGTGTTAAGACGCCTCGTATCATCATCATAATATCATAAATAAATAAAATATATTTAATTTCTTCTAGAGGGGATTACAGTAACACACTTGTGCCCCTGCGCCACTGCTAGCCTCAATTTCTACTTTACAGATGCGATATCATTTTGTTTGTGAAATAAATGTCAGAAAAGAACAGATAACAGATGTTTCTTATTTCTTGTAAAACTGTTCACGTGTACACGTGTTGTGTAGTGACACAAACAGGAGAAAAAAAAGATATTGCTAATAGAAGCACATTGCTCGTTCATCAGAGCAATTCCTGCGGTTCAGCGGAGGAGCTATATTGCCAGTGTGCCTTTTTTTTCCTTTTAGCACTAAGAGAACAATACATTCGTTACAGAAACGTATTTGTTTTTTAATTCTCAACGATTTAGTTTGTATAATGTTTTTAAAACAACAAGTTATTTGTAGACACATGAGACCGTTGTTGTGCGCTGGTTGTCGGGCGTTTGATTCCCACTCGGGAGAATAAATAATATTTTTTTTATTTATTCGCTCTAGTAACAACAAAAAGCGCAGCGTTGAACTCTGTACCTAAACAAGCCATTTCTCGAAAATTAGTTATTAATTAATTCAAGGAACTGAGTGCCTCCCGGCTATATGCAGAATACAGTGTGAAGATAAAAAAAATATAGTTTGAGTTAGGGTTAACTCGTTGCAGAAACACAAACCTATTTTAATATGCTACTTCGCGGAGCTATTATAAGTGCCTACGGAAGTTCGTAGCTGAGAACAAAAGACTATTTTTGGAGTTTTTACTTCAGCTTTTAACAAAATTATATACTTTATATTTTACTTACTGCACTTTTATTTAGCTAGTAATTTGAGCTATTAACACCTTTTTTTTCAAAAACAGTACATCTAGGTTAAAAGGTTTATAGAGCGAATGAAATATGGTAGATACGCATAGTAGTAACCATTCATAATATTTTTTAAATATTTTAAAATAGTACATTATTATAAAAAAAAATAAGTCATATATAATACGTTATAGTTTGCATTCTATACTATTTATAGAACTAGTGTTAAGACACTCCGTTCTTAATTTTCCGCAGAAATCTGGAAGAATTACACGTTGAGTGGCGGAACTCAACGCCGCGATTGCCCCGACACTAGGGCGAAGAAATGAAAATTATCTCATTTTCCTCGAGTGTCCATTCCTCGAGTTCCAACCTGTTACATTCAATCATAAGCTTGTATCTCTGCGCCGCGACTGGCCTCTATAATATAAATATATTCTAATAGAAAATTGTAATATAATTTTATTAAGCAAAAGCTCGCTTAATAATAAAGCTAAGCATTCTATCGACAAAAAACGTAGTAACATACGTGTTGTACTCGATACCGACGGATGCAACAATAGTATGGAATGAAGATTGATGGAAGTATCTGGAACGAGATCTCAGACTGGTACCGATCGGTCCGTTACGTTGCACTACGTAACGGTTAATAGCTTTCGTATGCAATTTTATTTGGAATACGAGAAAACTATGTTGTTAACTTAAATTGCCTTGCTGTTTTTTTTCTTGTCAATATTTAGCTTTTGTAAGCGATAAGCGAAAAACAAAACGCTTAGAGCAATCAGGTTAAACGTAGTGTAGATGATAGCATATGTTATATTTCTAAATATTTTCTTTGAATATTGTTTCCATATACATCAGATAATATTTATTAAGAATTTGTATTTCAATTGTCATAAGACAATAGAATCTATTATTTTACTTATTTTTTTTTGCTATTATAACCGGCGTATGCCAGTGCCACGTCTGTATTAATATTGCATAATATATACATATATATGCATAATTCCTGTATACTAAAATCATTTAGTAATATATAGGCAAATATAGTGTACAGAAATTCCCTTTTTTCATTCCCTATTTTCGAGACATTGCGTGTTGAGAGGCGGTACGAGGAAGTGAAAACAATTTATTCGACAAATTCAAAATATTCTTTATTCAAATATAATAATCACTTTTGAAGCGCCTAATAAACATAAAACCGCCACCGGCTCTGAAGGCTTGAAAACACTTGTTTTCTTAATATAATACAATTTTATTGCCAATATTAGAGTATCGAACCCACAACCATAGTCGAATTCACAACCTGCCTGAGTATAATAACTGTGCCGCTACCGCCTCTAGATACGATAATATTTATGTTAATTAGTTTATAATAAATGATTAATTAACTCAAACACAGATCGCTTGCGGCAGTTGGTTTTATATCACGTAATTAAAAGCCAGTAGTGAATAAATTTTATTCGTGTTTAATAATAAATAATAAATAATAAATATTTGCTTGTCCGTGTTTTCGCTGTATTTTGCTCCGATTTTATATATCTAATATTAGATTTCAATTTGGAGATAAATTGAACGATTTATAAATTCTCTCGAGTGTCACTAATGAATTAATTTGTAGATTAAGCTTTGATATCCGACAGTTATGATTCTTTCTAGGTTTCAAATGTATTGAATTGAAAACTTGCTTATGATAATATTATGACGAAAATTTTAGAAATTGGTGAAGGATTTTTGGCAAGAATATAATATTTCAATTTTTTTTTACTTTAATCAGCTTAGAAAATGTAACGCTGGTTTTTATTTGACTAGTTTTTCTTTCCATTTTCATTTTATTTCATTTAATTTTCTTTATATTATTTTAAATATTACTATCTTTCTAATGATATCTTTCTAATATATTATAAATTTAAATTTTAGGTAATGCCTTTTAAATGATTATTATATTAAATTACTATTATAAAAGTACCTATAAGTTATTAGTTAGATACAAATTTTATCTACAAATACTTATCATATTAAGATATGAACCCTCGCACATACATTTTGCAATCAAGTTTAATAATAATTAACTAAAGTGTTTTGGAGATGGGCTTTTATTTAGTAAAGCTCAACAATTGATCTCTCTCCAGTGACAGCGTGTCCAATTATACTGGAAATACTAAGCCAATTTGAATACAAATAATTTACAGGTACAAGTAATTGTTTTGAAAACAATCTTGTTGACGTAGTTAATTAATTATAATTTTGATTTGAAAGCGAGATAGATGTTTTTATTAAATTAAATGTTTTTTTTTTAAGATTTATGTATTTTTTAGGGATCCGTACCCCAAAAGGAACAAAACGGGACTTTATTGTTTGTCTGTCAAGCCAATTTATCTCGATATTACGTGGAGGTCTCATGCTGTAGTTAATATCTAATATAAATTTAAGCTTGATTCTTCCACGTAGTCTAAGGCCCCTTGGAGTACAGAAAAAAATAGCTTCTTCGTCAATTTTATATAATAGAAAAAATAACTATACATTTATGTTTGCAGTTCATTTCAAAATTAGTGTATACGTCCGCAAAATCAGATTTGTCAAATCTATTTGCCGCGTAA
Organism: Heliconius aoede; assembly: GCA_037355905.1. NCBI lineage: Eukaryota > Metazoa > Arthropoda > Insecta > Lepidoptera > Nymphalidae > Heliconius > Heliconius aoede. The sequence goes on from JBAIZZ010000272.1 coordinate 225,232, forward strand.
TAAATACCTATACGGTATTTCCTGTACACTTTGACTAATGAAATTTGGCAAGAAGTAAGTTATTTATATAAAAGGAAAAATTAGAAAAATGAAAATGAAATATTATATATTTATAGAAAATAGATGTTATTACATACTTATAATCTTTCTCATCTTTAATTTTACACAAAATCTTATAAAAAATGAGATTGAACCCGTTACTCTCGCATTTACAGTCACACGAACACTGTTCCATTGCTCTATACTATCTCGAGGACAATTATAACAAAAAAAAGATATTTAAATATATATTTTTTATTTTAATTATCCTCAAGGCTAATTGCGAGAAGTCCAGTAAAAACATCCTACACCATACATTCATACCTAAGTGGTCGCTTGTCCAAGGTTTGTATACTCTATGTTGCATAAACGCTTGAGAGGTTGCGACGAGACGGCTCGGACCATGCGCGAATGCTGGCCCATTAAATATATAACTTTTATACCATTTTAAGCTTTATTTTCATAACGTTAGAGACTGATGGCCGGTATGACGCAGTAAGATCCTACTCACACAGGACAAAGCGAATTTCACCGAAACCCCCTTTGCGTCTCGTAGTACCAGCAAAATTGGCGTGAATAGAATGCCGCTAGATTTTGTATGACCCCCAAACGCTAAGTACTCATACACTCTCATAAACGCAGCTCGATTTCATACCACCAAACCTTTGAAGGATTGATATTAGTATATAACATTCAAATTGCCTAAACCAAGTCTGGCTCGGAAATCTTAAAGTAAAGAGAGAGAGCCCCTAAAAAATGACGCACACTCGCAAAAGCTACTTCACCATATGTCAGCACGTCGTAACTCACCGAAAATAAGTGCTACGGCCGCTTTATCTCGTTTTCCCTTTCGCAACGGCTATACGTATTCTACAATGGGCCACTGTGTAAAACAATGCAGGCGAAATCTCCTTTTAATTACACAGCCTGGGATGCAAAAAATATCAGTTAACTGAGTCTTTTGATAAGCTTTCAGTGGCTGTGGGTTTTAGATACGTTAATACTGTTCGTTTTCTATTTTTTGGTTTTTAATTATTTCGGATTTTTAATTATATCCCTTAATTAATAATTGTATATTAAAATTGAGTAAATGCTACAGGATTCGATTCTCACTCGAAGAAATTGTATATAGAAATTATAGCAGGGTAGGCGGAGGGAACCTAGTGTTAAGACATTCCGTTCCCCACTTTCTACCGATTTATGGAGGCATTGCGTGTTGAATGGCAGAACTCAATGCAAAGAAATTGAAATATAAACGTACAACTTCGAGTGGAGTTCGAACCCACAACCGTCGCGTTACTGTCACACCCTTGTGCCGTTACAATACGATTACAATATTTAACAATATTTAATATTTTCTTTTCTTCGCTCCTCGCCGCATACAACATATTATACAATTCAGCGGAAAGTAGAGAGCGGAGTGTCTTTACACTAAACATTCTCAGCCTACTCTGCTACATGTGAAGTTGCAAAGAAGTTTAGATTATATCATTTGAAATGCTATTTGTAACTTATTTTAAAATGTTAAGCATTATGCGATAATAATAAATAATGTTATATAAATAACTTTATTTGAGAAAATATTTAAAATTCACGCCGAATGTCTCTAAATTACTAGACTGTAATGTAGAGCTAAGACACTCCATTAAGAGAGTGGTGATACGATATATTGAGAAGCATGCGAAATCTGTAAATTGATGCAAGGTGGTGGTGGTGGTGTTTTTTTTTTCAGATTATTTTGTAGTCACAATACTGTACGTATATAATTATTGCCGTCCCCAAACTTGCCTAGTCCGAAGCACTGCGTAATTTAATCACGTGTCCGCAACACTGCAGTTATTTTGACCACTGGCTGGAGTTGCTTTAACCAACAACAGTGATTTATGTCTTAAAATTTGCTTTAATCTTAGAAATATATTACATTTTGTTACTTAAACACATTACATTTAAAAGAAAACATAAGTACATTTAAGAAAATAAAAGACAATGATAAATGAAATAGTATAAATTTTTTAAACATGTCTTATATGCAAGCCAACTTATTATTTTATATAAATATGGGTACTTAATATGTACCCATGTACTTAATACTTAATACCTAGAGACAAGTTAACAATAATTATCATAGGATTACATATATATATATATATATTTGTTATACGATGTATTTTTGAAGTCAGTGATAATTTGAGTATTATTTAAAACATTTATACATAAAAACAAGTTAAAAAATGTATTGCCTTCAAATTTAATATAAATTGCAAATATTTTTTAATCTTATTAATAAGTATTTGTCGCTACTACTGCGACACCACTACTTAGAATCCATTCTCAGTTTTATAACGAGATACAACTCAAAATGCTAAAAATGCGTAAAATTAATTTAAAAAAAAAGACTGATTGTATAATTAAGCCGCTATAGCAAGGACAAATTGGCATGAAAGCCCTACAGAGCTTCGGTAAAAACAATTAAATTCATTGTAGAAATAACAAGTGAACGTAAGACTGAAGTAGCTATTTAGTAACGGCAAAGAAATCTGCGGTGAGTCTTTGAACATCGGTCTGGCTTGAAAAAGAGACGCTCCCTATTATCCTACGTTGATCTCATTAAATTTGCAATCTGCTTTTACCCTTTAAGAGTTCCATAAAACTCTGGCTTTATCAATAAACCTCGTTTGTACTGGTGTATCTTTCTTTGTTGTACATTTATTATACAAATTTATATAATATATGTATATTTTAAGTCTAACATCATGTAATTAATGTAGTATAATGTTGGTACTTTACTCTTTCAAGGATGGCTTTGAGTACTGCAGTGGGAAAATATCTGGCTTTAGACGATATGGGTATGGATTTGATCCCCAAAGAAAATTATTAAAAATGTATTTTTTTTGTTCCGGAAAAAAAAGTGCGGGATACTCGCCACTCTCTCTCCACGCGATATCTTGGATTTTGAGCAGAAAGCAGATAACGGAATATTTTGAAATTAATTCTCGACAAAGTGTGAAGCTATAAACATTAAACTTTCATTAGTGTACATACTACTCGATATCAGGCCGTGTAAAATATCATAACACCTACAGACACTTTTATTTAGAAAAGTTAAATATACATAGAGAATGTCTTAGAAGGGAACCTGAAAATCTAGTGTTTCCAGGTTCCCTCCTTCTATATGCAGGATACAAATTGAAACTAAAACAATATGATAAACAACAGTATAAAATAACTTATACTATTAAATCAAACATAAAAAAAAATACCTACCAAAATCGACAAAATCAATCAACCATTTCATTTCAATTAATCTGAAATAAAAAACAACAGCCGCTACGCACGTCCTATTATTGTAGTATTTTTCATATTTTCCAACCAACAAAAACATAAATAATTGAACAGAAATCCCCATCTCTCCAACTGGTACGGAATTGGAAGTGAGGCTCGGTTTAGAACACGAGCTGTGGACAGTGCATTCAGACGGCCCTTGTCTTGGTAATGGTCAGTAGATTTTTAAAGCCCTCCCTCGGCATGCTCATTAAATTTCCATCATAAAGCCGGCATTCAGCTTCCGCTCCCCAGTCTAACTAAAGACCGTTAACTTTAACTGTCGATACTGTGTAGGGATTTGTTCATTTGTCGCTTTTAGTGGTTTTTTTTTAATTTGTACGGTACTTGTTAAGTTAGGTGACTGTGGAACATTTAATTTTATTTGAGCTTGCGGCGTTGAGTTGCGCTTTTCTGTTGAGAAACGGGATTCTTGAGGGATTGTTAACAGAAAAAGTAATGTGAAGGATAGTGGGGAATGGAGGTGTCTTTATGGGAATGAAATGTCTTAACAACAGGTTCCCTTTGCCTACCCTGTTATGGGCGGTATATAGCGTGAAGCGGAATCAAAAATAAATGGAGTTTTATGAGATTTGTTGTAACAAGAAATTTCTTATTACAATATAAGATAGTAAAAATTACAAACAGTTTAAGATTGGACTGAATGTCTTAACACTAAAGTCCCTTTGCCAACCTACGCTCAAAAAAGGTGACGATTATTTTTATTATATTTAGGACAGCAGTTTGTATTATATGTTATTAACGAGTATATATTGTGTTATTAGCATACCTATTCAATTTATATTTTCATAGGTTAAGGCTAAATATTTAATGCTATACTTATACCTATTATAAAATTGTAAACGACACGGAAAACATGCCTTAGAGACTCTTACTTAAAATGCGCGCTATTCATATAATGGTCTCTCCTATGAGATATTGGAAATATTTTCATTTACGAATCGAAGGATGTTCAAAGAGAGCCAAAGCAAAATATGCATTTCGTTTCATAGAAGAATGTGTTAATTTTTCTGTTCCGCATTTCATAGTGAAGCTTTCATTCATGTTTACTTATATATATATTTATATTTTAACTTTCCCTAATATTTTATAGAAGAGATATAAAAATTAAATTACTTGAGGAGATTTCCGAGGTGCAGGTTCGAATATGCTACGTCCAACATGTATACGTTTTCTTAGAATATATTTTTCTATCTATAGTGTGAAATAACACTTTTAAAATGTGAAATATATCTCGTAGTCCCTACTCCGTATCTAGTACAACAGCTTCATAGATTAAAAAAAAAATTTTTTTTCATTATATTGAAATATTGTTATTTATTAAAAACAAATTAATTTAATATAAATGATAGAAATGTCAGACCGTTTTTTAACTTAAAGATACCCTCAGTTTAAGCTGCGCCCTCTGATTGGTCCACTCCACGGTCATTGAATACAAAAATATGAGAAAGTATTTACGTGTATTACACTCAAGTGCTTTCAAAGATATCTTCAAAGAGTCTATCAATTAAATGAGCCACGAAAATTCCTTTGATTCCATTTCGTCTTCATGAACGATTTTGTTATTTTTTTTTTATGGAATATAGAAAGGTATCTTACCTTTCTTCTCTTCAAATTCAATTCGCCTTTATTTTATGACCGGTGATAGTTATTGAATAGGGTAGTGAATGAAGTGCGTCCAGTATTTATTATGTATTTATTCTTTCATTCACTGAAATATTCAAATATTTTTTTAGAAAATGTACAATTTCATTTACTTAGCAGGATTCGTATCCGCGTTTATTGGATACCGTCGAAACCCATTCACCGCTAAGCCATATGTCAAGCTAGTATAGAAATTCTTAGGTGCTATTTTTTGCACGTGATATATACTTTACATAACTTTGTTTTAATGTCATATTAAATATGTTTACGAATGGTAAACAAATTTTCCTGTCGTTTCACAAAATCTCTGGAAGAGATTCAAAATATTCACTTAAAAGTTATAAGGAAGATATTTATTACACACCCAAGGTGGAATTTCATCATTCAGCTCATAAAATTACTATACAAAATGTTGGCGCTGAAGTCAAACGTCTAGCCAGTGCAGAATTTACGCTAGAAGCTGTTATAACTGAATACTTGCATCACAAACTTCCGTCCAGAAGCATATTGCGAAACTTTTCATTTTCTTTTAACCCAGTTAAGACGTAAAGGTAGTCCAAGACGATAACAACTTTTGAATGCACAGAAACTTCAGATTCTTCCGCAAAGTTCAGGGTAGGATATGTAATTATAGGATGAAAAAAAATATTCGTTTTAATATTGTGCGTTCGATTCCCACTCGAGGAAGTGAAATATTTCTTTACGTTTATATTTACATTTTTCTTCGCTCTAGTGACGAGGCAAAGCGCGGCGTTGAGTTTTGTCACTCAACAATGCCTCCAGAATTCGGCCGAAAGTGGGGAACTTGACACCGAGGTTTCCTCTGCCTACCCTGCTGTGTGCGGGATACAGCGTGACGCTGAAAAAAAAAAAAGAATTTACTTGCCACTTAATTTGTGACTGCTATTGTCTTTTATATGTTTGATTATAAAACGTCTTTCTTCTACTTTAAAATATAAAGTCTGTAGTTTATTGTGTTATTTCTGAAAATTTATTTGAATTCTAGAGGTCACTGCGTATTGAGTTTCAGTCAATGCTACGTTTTGCTTCGTTAACAAAGTGAAATAATGAAATATTAAATATTTCGTTCTTTGAGTGAGAATCGAACCCACAACATTTAACGTTTACAGTCTGCACTGGCGCCCCTACACTACGACTGGCATCTAGTTTCAAAATAATAATCCAAATTTAAAACATCTTAAAATATAATTTTCTGTATAATCTTCTGTAGATATTATAGATATGATTTCATAACTTAATGGTAAACACACTTTAATAATATACTTACGTTTATACCTCTCCAGAATACTATTATCGTAAATTCTGTCATATCTACAACAAACATCGCAGACCGAGCCATAAAATTCTATCTGTTGCATATAAAATTATGACATTTTTATGCTTCTCCATCTCCCAGTTAGGTCTGGCACCTCGTAAAGTACTAGAGAAAATTCAATTTAGTATAGCTTTTATTACATAACTCTGCATAAGTGTGGATGCATCTTGCAGCTCGACGCAGGTGTATTGAATTATTGCGGTTAACAGGCTTATCGTCTGCTCCCGTCGGGTTCTCAGACGAAATTTGCGATAGCAAATTAATATTTTAGTATCGTGATGTATTTACTATGCTAGTAATATAATTATTGTAAACGCGACAGGCTGTGGGTTCGGTTCCCAACTCCGTTGAGTTACGTAATGCCTCCACCACCAGGCAGAAAATGGGCAACTGAATATCTTAACACTAGGTGCCATATAGGTATAGTATAATATATAAAAATATATTTTACTCCGAACGAACGTAGTTTCTACGACTATGCTGAACTAAATGAAGAACAGTAAAGAATTAAAAAGTATAGAATATTTTAAAGCTTTAAATTAGAAATACAATTTCAATAGAAATTCAAGACAAAAATGTCACAAAATAGTGTCTAGTTGCCAAATAAAGTACCGGTCGCGCATTGTCACTGCAATATTCGCATGTTTCTATTAGCGGCGGCGGGAGTTGTGAAGTAGGCACTAATTGTGTTCTTCCACGCCGCTGCACGTATTTGCGATGCACGTTGGAAAATAATTTCTATTCTATCGTAATATAAAATCGAACGACACTAAATATTAAATAATATTTTCATACTTAATTGAACACGTAAATTGTATATAAAATTGTGAGGGCAATAAAAAAAATAATTAATCTTTATTTTTTAACTTGTTTAGTATTATACATATTTGAATAACATAGTAATTATTTTAACTAAAAGTGTTGGCCTCAAGCTTTGATTTTTTTTTTTTTAGCTTCATGCTGTATCCCGCACACAGTAGGGTAGGCAGGGGGAACCTAGTGTTAAGACACTCTATTCCCTACTTTCTCCCGAATTCTGAAAATATTAAGTGTGGAGTTGCAGAACTCAACACCGCTGAAAAAATGAAAAATGAAAGTAGTAGTAAGTAATAACCGAATCCATAAGCGTCGCGTTTACAGTCATACGTTTGTGCCATTGCGCCAAGACGGCCGCAAATAATAATATTGTAATATTTTATATTTTTATAGTATAAGAGCTCAATTTAACATCCTTCTACAGCAAAGCGAGATCGTAAAATACCCTTGAAAGCTATGAAAATTTGTTAAAAAAAAGGAAAAAAAAAAGAGTTTTGATCTTTACCAAGACATTTTGCGATACGGCTCTCGTTCGCAAACTTCAGAGGTGACCCGGTCAAAGGAGGCAGGAATAAAGGAGTTTTCTTTGGCCCTCATCACTTTCAAGATATATCGCATGAGTTACGATATAAGAAGTGAAATTGTTTTAAAGACACCGTCAGGTGACGGGCCGTGACAGTTTTTATATTAAACTTTTGTTGTATTTACGCTTAGCTATGCTTTATTTAAAGTTACAGTATACTTAGGATGTTATTTACACAGATATTTTTAGTATATCTTAGATTAGTTATGTCAGCTTTCTTGCTATAGTATTAATTTTATCAAAAGGTGGATATTATCAGTTCGGCTGTTTTCTTTATGTTTGCAAATAATTTATTCAGTATATCTACTATTGACGCAGATAAACGTATTATTATATAATTTCATTTTCCTCGAAAGATTAAAAAAATAGAAAATACCCACCGACAATATAATTTACTTTTAGAATATTAAGATATTGTTGAAAAGACTTATTGCTAGTATGTAATATATTTAATATAGACATGTATGCTGTATTAAATTTTAATTGTTAAAAAAAAAGATGCATTTGCAGTACATCGGATGTACCATTCAACAATATAAATAAAACTTCATCACACGCGGAATAGAAATAGCAAGCCATTTGTTTTTAGTTTGAAATTTTATTTGAGTTGACTTGTGTAATGATTTTGTGTAATGAGTTTTTATGTTCGCAGTAATTTATTATAAAAATGTAACTCAACCTCTTTGTTTGATAAAAAGATATGTTTGAAAATATGTTTATAGAATTACGATCGCATGTCAATTGTTAAAGGACGCTTGATGTGGTCGTGAAAATTGTTGGCACTTTTAGAATGGGAGCCGAAATAGAAAGACGTCCTAAAGAATAACATATTGTAATAGGATTTAAGTAAATATTGTACAGCCGCAACGGTATCTGACTCTGGAAGAAATATAAGTTATGTAAAAGCATTGAAGTATATATGATTTTCATTACACTTGTTAAAAATTGATAAAATAGAATACATTTTGGATATATACGATTTCGTATTCTAAATTGGACACGTTATGTTTTCTTTTTTTTTTTTAATAAACAACGCCATAAAAATAGAACTTGAACCTACACCTCTCAAATATCGTCCATGCTCTACCCAATTAAACCATAAAAACATTTTGAAGATATAAACTAAATAAATTTTGTTATTATTATAATAGTAATTGTAATTAGCTTAGAAAACATTTAAATAAGTTTCATGTTGAAAACTTATATTATTAAAACTATGAAACGATAATCCACTTCTGGATCCTCAAATTTAACTTGTAGTTAAAGATATTAACGAAAATTACTTAAACTCTGCAATGCAGCTCTTACAGGCGAGTGCTGTAATTAGCGATACACTTTACTGCTTTCATATAGCCTGGAATTGTGCACAATATCTAAGTGTTATTTTATTATTTAGTGAATTCTACACCTTTCTCTCCATTACGGAGAAACGTGGCACTATAGAATGGAAGCTTAGTGGGAAGACTCGTGAATAAAATTTAATACGAGTGTTTACGAAACAATTAGTTGAGCGGGCAGCGAGCACGAATGTTTGTTAAGTACTTGAACTAGTTTTCGATATTATTTTCGTTTGAAACTGTATAAAGTAAATATTTGCTAGAGTAAAGTTATGTCTTTGTTTTAGAATTCAGTATAGTTGTTCATTGAAATTGATAAATAGTCCAATATATTTTATTGTTTAAGCATTTTAATTTTCGTTGGAGTATTTAATATAAGTATTTGAACGTATTTGACACCAATCGTGGCGCAGTGACACTGGAACAAGAAAAATGAGAGAAATTATGACACAGTATATGTATATATTTATATACTTTTTTTCTCATGCATGTAAAATTTTGCTTAGCCTCCATAGAATAGGTTCCGATTGTCAAAACTAATGAGACGGTTTTTTTGTTTGTGTTTCCAATCCTTTTTGTAAATAATAATGAACAAAATTAAATCAAAATTTCTCATTTTTTTATGATCTACAAAGATGATTAAATACTACTGGTAAAATAAAATCAAAAAAATTTCCAAGTGTCGACACGAAGAAGAAACGGAGCGATACATTACGTGATTTATATATTTATAAACAAAAGCTAATTTGAATTTCGAATTCACCAACAAAACGGTTAAATATAATAATGACAGAATATAATCAAAAACAATTACATTGATAACATTAAAACTCCATCCGTTCCAATAAATTGTACAATAAATGAATGAATGAATGAATCGTAATAACGCAACACGACTTAACACATACGTCACATTGTTATTTACCAAAGGCACGTCCCAATTTGGGGACAAATTACAAAGCGATGGAAATTTGTTGTAATCAGCGCTCGAATGGTATTTAATCAAAGAGAATCAATGCGTGTGGTGTGTGGTGTGTGCGACTGCTTGTGCCTCGTACGGTGTCTCTTAGTGTCTCTTAGTGTCTCTTAGTGTTTCATGTCTTGTTGAGGTGTTGAATAGTTGATGGTGGGATTTTTGAATTACATTATTATATTCACAATAAAAGTTATTATGATTTAAAATTTGTAAATTATGAGAAACGAAGTGTTTTAACACTATGTTCCCATTTCTTACCCGACTACGCAGAGAAAACGTAACGCTGATAAAAAATAAACAAAGATAATAAGAAAAGAACGCGAAGAGGAAGAAGATTTCAAATTCAAAATATTCATTGTTCAAATATACCGAGTCAAGCACTTATGAATCGACGAATGTATATAATATTCAGCGGAAATTTTACTTAAGCTCACGTATAGCACGTATCTGATCTCTTATACCTGAGTAATAATTGACAGTAAATGTAGCAACTTTGTGAGTCTAAGAGTCCAGTTTATTACATCTTTTTTAATTTATTATTATTGTGGAAATGCCTATGTCCAAATAGAAATGTCTAAATAGAAAAACTTAACGGAAACTGGTATTGAACACATTACCACCGCGTAAGGATGGCACTATTACACATATTCTATATACAAAATATACTAAGTCAGTCGTGGCGCAGGGGCACAAGTGTAAAACTGTTAACGCGACTGGTTGTCGGGTCGATCCCTACTCGAGGAAATGAAATAATTATTCAACTTCATATTTCCATTTCTTCGGTCTGGTGTCGAGGCAATGCGTGGCATTGACTTCCGTCACTCAACCCGCAAGGCCTCCAGAATCCAGTGGAAAATGGGTAACGAGGTGTCTTAACATTACATTCCCTTTGCCTACCCTGTGTGTGGGATGAAACTAAAAAAATAATAATATTCCATATAGACCTATCCAAATGCAAAAAAAATCCCACATATGCAAATCTTTTCCAATAAATTCGATCAGCGAATATTTATTCTATCAGAAAAATAAATTACATCGTAGACTCCCAAACATTTTAGCTGTAAATTAAAAACGAGCTTCGCGAAACTTTTCAACGAGTAAACTTTTCGTTAAAAATATATAATGAGAAGGCTTCATTGAGGTCATAGATTATTTATTTTTTCGTCAATTACTTTAGGGTTTTTATATTTTACTTTAATTATATTTTTTTATGTATTTTTAAGCAATAATATAAAACTACAGTGATATTGGCTAATATTATTATATTATTATTAAACGACCATTTATATTAAGCGTAACTTGTTACTACTATATAGTGAATTTATATTGTTGAGAAAGAAATACTAATAAATTAAAAAAAAACAACTAATGTAAATGTGAAGCTTACATAAAAGCACTTACTCTAATGATTTTCCAAATAATTTATCAATATTAAAAAATCTCGTCCATGGAAAAATAAAGTAAGTATAAAACATAATAATGGAGCAAATTTATTTCTTGATTCTCTCGAAATCCTATTCAAATTTCGTTTATTTAGTTAATCAAACCTTTAAGTAAATTTATATGGCGGTATTCGAACTAGCGACCATGTCCCTAAGTTAATCCGATGACGAAAATATATTTTGATTATTGATATAATCGCACTTGCAACGAGAAAATGTACAAAAAATTCAATGTTCCCGGCTTACTGTCATTCTTTATCCCCTTTTGTAAAGCTCTCTGAAGCACCTTTCCTTATCCGAATTTACCTTCTTAATTGCAATACACCACTAAACATTGTCTCGTTTAAAAACTCACCCTCGCTTGTATTCCGTTTTCCTGCAACGCCCAGATGCTATTAATAATTAATTGTTTATTTACATCGTTTTCCTCTCCGTTTCCCAAAAGAGTTCCTACAGAGATGAATAAATATAATAATTTTATTTCGATATAATTAAAATACATGAATTCAGAACGTGAGATTGTCAAGTGCTATGCTATTTGTAAATTGAATGAGATGTCTCCGGAGTTAATGTGTAACTTCACATATGTTGAGCTACTGGTACAAGTAAGTATTCAAATTTAACGTAACGTTATATTTTGAATGTACATAAATACATATGAAAATTACCGGTAAATTTTGCACGAAAAATAAATAAACAGCCTACATCTACACCTTGCCATTTTGATCGTTGAATTATTCATGGTGTTTCACACGAACACCTGGGCGGATGAGCGAGTGCGAATACAACTAGCGGGTATCATGGCTTGGGGGAGAAAAGAAAATGGGTAAGCCACATTGATTTAGAGGCCAAATAAAAAAATAAACTTGTTCGCTAACTGCGCAGAGGCAAATAAATAAAACGGTTACGACTCTGAATAGAAATGTTGGCGTGTATATTATGTGACATTTGAATTCTGGCCGACTGTAACTATACTATTTTATTTTCAATATATTTGACAATTTATATCAACATGAAAATGACATTAGAACAATAACCTATATCTTAAACACAATAAAATGGCAACAGTATATAATTTTCTACAAGTTCCCAGTCATTTCTACGATGAGCTTCAGAATAGGACTGATGTTGCCGAAGGGAGGCGACGTCAACGGTTTCTGGCCGTGCTAGTATTACAGCGTATGGCACGGGGATACCTAATTAGAAAACATATAACATGGCTGTCAAATAATGCAATTACAATACAATGTGCATTCAGAGTGCACAGAGCTCGTAAGGCGTATCGAGCGGCTCTGAGACAGGCGGTTATGAATAAAGATGCTAAACATTATAATCGAGCCGCGACGATTATACAGGTTAGTTTATGTTCTATTTTATATATATATATATATGTGTGTAAATTATGTCAGAAGTAAGAATTTAGACAATCATTTAAGCAAAATTATTAAATATATTTTTTAATTCTATTAACAAAATCCACCTCTTAACACGCTATGCGCGTGGAGAATTCGGAGGAAAGTGGGGAACGGAGTGTGCACTAGGTTCTCCCTGCCTACGGTGCGGGATACAGCGTGAAGCTGATTTAATTTTTTTTTATTTTTAATATATTCATATTATTATATAGCAAAGGTAATAATATAATACATAAAAGTTAATAAATAAAGGTTAACCTGTGGTATATAACAATCAACTTTGCGTCTAGCACATACTTCCACCCCCTGGAATTGCGTACGTTTTTAACAGACCCCTTTATACATCCCCTTTCGTAATACTCAATAAACGTAGTTACCCTTTACTGTACGTAAATAATTATCTTTCGTATCTAAGAACCATTCTAAAAATATTAATATTTGAATTTGCTCTATTGACTGCTGTACAATTATATTCTAGGCTCTTTGGCGAGGGTATTATTCTCGACGAAAACGATTCTGTTACCGGTCATATCGGAGATGGTTATCTATAGTAAAACAACGGGGAGAAAGAAGAGCCATTGAAGCTGTAGAGTTCGGTATTAAGAGTCGAGCTGATATCTTAAATATATTAGAAGAAGAAGCACGTCAGTGGCTCGCTTTCGTAGTGTTCAAATTGCATCACCTGCTTAGAACACACGTCTGTGCTGGCGTTTATTCAGAATCAGCCAGTTCCGAACTATCTGAATTTGAAAAACTTCTTAAGTCTATACAATATACAGAATATATAAAAAGGCTTAGGCGAAAATATAACGAATTTGTTAGAAAACATCGACCAAGATTTTCAAATAAACGGCTATTTCCAATAATAGGTGATGGAGCTGATTACTGGTATCTTACATTGCCGGAAATGTATGAACTGACAGCTCCGACTAAGACAACGGAAAATACTCGTCACCTAGCAAAGCATCACGGCCCTCTACATACTAAGCCTTTTCTATGGAAGAAGGTGCGACCTTCGTACTTAGATGAAGGGAGGGGACCGTTTGTAATATCTAAATCTTCACATGCCCATGACTCCCCAACTCCACCAGGTACCACCTGCAGTGGTGATGTGAAGCAGCATACAGATCGCCGTTTTCATCTCTACGTCAAACACTACAAGCCCCAACCTGATCTCTTCGACTATGTCGACTATCACATCAATCTACTGTTGACCAGGAAACGCTCCGTTGAGAACATAGACAAACATTCATAAGTTATTTTTTAAGTTCGCTGTGCTCGTTAATTTTGCACTAATCTCACAATAGTCTGTTTGGAGTACTTGGTGGAAGGCATGTTGAGTTTTTCTTTTCTTATTTCGGAAATCCGTAATCAGGCTGAGTTTGGAAGGGTCGCCCGGATGTTGCGAGCCGCGAGCCTTTTGTTGTTACGCTTTTGTTGTTCTGAATTTTACACTTGTAATTTATTTGAGGAAACGCCTCGGTGAGAAAGAAATTACATTAAACTCTCCAAGGCAAATGTGTTTTGTAAATTAACATCTCGCCTATGTAGGTTTTATGGTTGAATTCCCTTTTATTATTCCAAATTTTTTTTTGCGTGTCGACTGAAATTTTTTTTACACCATTTAATCACTTCACTGAATTTTTACGCCAATAAGGAAAATATTTAAAAGTAATTGAGAGATTTTTTTTTTAACTTGTCTTCCGAATAATAATTGAATTTTATTTGAAAATAAATGTAAATAATATGTAGACAATCCGTAAAATACGTATATTTTTAAAATTTCATACATATTAAAGTTTAATGTTTCATTTGTTATAGAAAGGAAAAGCTTTAAATTACTTTATTTGTAGATATACAAATAAGCTGTCGCACCAAGCGCCTCTAAATAATATGTTTAACACCGCACATCTTAGAACTCATTTGTCTAACAATGCCTGTTTGAGTTGGCAAATTTATTAGGGTCAGAGTAATTCAGCTTGCGGGCTCCTCAACCGGCTCCTTATTGCATCTTCTTAGGTTGTACCCATTTGTAAGATGTATAACGGTTGACCCACTTTGCATACGTGCTAGATCGATTTGTGAAATGTGAAGACAATAATAATAATGAGAGCAGGTGTGGCATGTGACGCTGTGAAGTCCACTACTCGGAGTGCAATGCATCCAGAAATCGACGGAGAGTAGGTTCCATCTGCCCTGCCACATGCGGAGAAAAAAAGACAATAATAATCATATTTAATATTTACATATATTTCGAAGGTCCTCATAAATTACCCAATTTAGGTTTACTACGTGTATAGTTCCACGAATATGTGCGTCAACTGAAAGTGTCAGGGCTCGGAGAGGGTGTTTGGCGCATGAATAATGTATGGAGTAAATTTGCAAGTGTTTCAATTTACACCCGACGCCACTCCGCGCCCGCTCATACGCACCCGAGAGCTGTTGAAGTGGAAAAAGAAAACAAGGAGAGCCTCGAACGGGGACAAGAGACGGTCGAATTAGCACCTAGTTAGTTACGCGTGTTTCTATTTTTGTTATGTTGTTCTTCTGTTATCTTTTATATATGTGTATGTATTCATAGACTAGACTTTTATTTGTGATGTGTGTAGATTTTTAGTGTTCCGTAAATCAAAAGGTGGAGGTGTGAACCCTTACAGGATTATTTTGTTTTCGGTCTGTCAAGGAAATTTATCTTGAAATCGAGTAGAAGTATTTTATATAAAACATTTTGCAGTACACACAAAATGATGAACGCTAACTTAAGGTTATTAATTCTTATAAATTGTACATACGAGTATTGAACCCTAAACGTAGTCCGACTCGCACTTAACCGGTCTTTTGCTTTCAACCAATATGCTTTTATGGAATGTTACTTCCTCTACATTGTAAATAAATACAATTATTTAGTTACTTTCTGCGCAAAAATCACAGTTACTATTTTATTAAAGCTCTCTTTTACTACTACAATGTATGAAAACGTATTGAAAGGTGGCGAAGCCAATTGCCGGCACCTCGGGGGAGCCGTCTCTCAACGTGCGAGCGCGATGAAAACTACTTACGACGGTTTAATTTCATTTCTTTGGCTGTTTGTTCGAATGCCAAGTTAGTTAAAAAGTTTTTATTTAATAAAATATAATATGTACATATGTATCAAAAGTTCGTCATGTTAACTATTAACTGATATTATATTATTATATGTGACATTTTTTGAATTTCTTAAAAACTATTCAACCTTTGTTGTGGAGCTGCGCGGTCTTTGTAACTGTATGTTGTAACTGGATACCATATTAAGAATCAATAAATATTACAATGAAATAAGTAGATATTCATATAATTTTAAATAATTATTTACATATAACTTAAGGAGAAATATTTAGAATACATACAAAAAATTTAATGAAGTGACAGTCGGATTCGAACCCGCACTGCACTCAACCTCATCTCAAGAAATAAAATGTTGTATCAAGCTTAAAGAATTTCAATGTAAAGTTCGATAAAGCGGTTGGACGGTTTCCAAGAAGCGCGAGCTTGAGTCCCGCCACGTTAAAATTTTTATCTATACATAAATATATAATATTTGTTTGTATCGTATAAAAATAACATGGGATTATTATAGTAAATATATATTTAAAAAAAATGTTCCATAATTTGAAATTTTTAAATATTTATTTATATTTTCATTTCTTCGCTAGGTGTCGAGGCAAAGCGTGGCGTCGAGTTTCACGCACTGAGTCACTTAACTCGAAATGTTTTCAGAATATGGCAAAAACTAGGAAACGGGTGGTCTCAATACTAGGTTCCATCTGCCTACCTTGCTGTACGCGGGATACAGTTGATTTTATTTATAATTTATAAAAACATACAATTTATATTAGTAAATTAATAGACAAGAAGAATAGATACAAAAGTATTCACTCTTCCGTATTGAATAATTCTTACCCGGTAAGTATTTAAACACAATACTAAATGAATATTTGTGCAATTAGTATTTCTTTATGATTTGTTAATAACGAAATAATTAAAGCTACCTAAGGTAATAAGCGTTTTTGTATTATAATGTACTTCTCAGTACAAATGGAAGTATTCGTGTAATTTTTATCAAAGGCTAGGTGGGTTCCTTTTTTTTAAAAAAAATGTCATTTATAATTCAATCTTAGTACTATTAAAGCGTTTTGTTTTGTACTGACACACAAATCGATAAGTTTAGTGGTAAATACTCGTATATACACGAGTATATAGGAAACTTGTATATACACCAATATATAGGAAAAAAGTATTGAACATATCACATAAAGCACTTATTAAATGAAAGTTCTTTGATATATATTTCCATGTATTGTAGTACCGTATACTAAAAGAAATGCTAACATTCCTCCAATTTCTTCGCGAAGCTCCGAGTGGAAGTTCCGCATCGATTGGCATTGGTTCCGTGATCTGTATGAAAAATGCGGACCGCCAGTAATTAGTGATCGGTCGGTAGGGGGGATGGGGGGAGGGGAGGAGGGTGTATCGAATTGCGAGATTATGGCAGCAAGGAAATATTGCTGGTAGTCTTCGACATGTAAAGCTCTAAAGAGCTTAGCAGGTAAACAGGGTAGGTTTTACTAAAATTTTGATTTGTGATATACATTGTTAATTACCTGAGAACGAATAATGTTTTTAATTTCTGTTTTTGTTCATTGTTTCTCAAGATTTTTTCATTCATTAGGCCATAACACCTGAACGCTACAAGTGAAAATTAAATACAAATAAAGCAAACCCACAAATGGATTAGAGTATTAGACTCAAACATTCATCATTCCTGAATGATTCTATGTCAACATTTCAAAATCAAATCGGCCCGAAAGGTTTTTAATTGAAATCTGTAACTGCATTGGAAATAACGATTTTGATGAACACTCCGGAACTAACGCTGTTCTAGCGCAGTCAAACGATTTTCAATTTAGTGAATTTTTAGTTAGTCTAGTAGAAATGATCTATCGGACGCCGCTATAAGCTTATCTCTGGAATCGGTACACTCGTGTGCCTTTGAGGTGTGTCATCGATATTTCCAAAAGAGCTGTTTCGCATATATATATATATATATATATATATATACATATAGTTCTTGCTATAAGGTTATATAATATATGTTTGCTCGAATAAGCCTGTCTCACGACGTTACTCGTAAAAAAAATTTATAACACATTTTAGCGTATTCAATAAACATAATTCAAAGCAGGAGGCCAGTTGTGACGCAGGGTCACAAGCGTGTGCCAGAAAATATGACAGTTTGTGTGTTCTAAACCCATTCGAGGAAGTGAGATATTTAATGTTTTCAATTCTTCCTGGTTTCGAAGTAAAGCGCAGCGTTGAGTTCCGCTACTCAACACGCAAAGCCTCCAAAATTCGCCTTAAAGTGGGGAGCGGAGTGTCTTAACACAATATTCCCTCTGCCTATCCTACTATATGCGGGTAAAGCTAAAAAAAAATTCAAACAATATTAGGATTTTTCGAAAAAAAAATGGTTTACAAAGCAAAATAGATGGATTCTGATTAAATTTAAAATAGTTCCCATGCGACCGCCCCGACTTACTGTGACAGGCTTCGTTGCTGACGTTTAATTTGCGGCAGCGATCATCTTGACTTATAACACAGCTGAAGTAATAATAAGTTCCATATTTTGCAATATTTTATTTTTATATTATGACTTTCTCAGAACGAATTTTTGAATATAATTTTGTCTTTTTTTTTATTTTAAGAATATGTCCGGTTCATTATAAGCGATATATATTTACTTACGTTTTTTTTTCACTGTAATAGATAGTTAGGGGGCTTTACTCTCTGCTCGATTTGCTCACTAATCACCACCTATCACCCAGTTTAAAAAAATAAATAATAAAGACGCCGCCGCAACGATGTTTCTTCGAGTTTTTATTTATTTAAAAATAAATTAATACCCATACAACGTTATATCTATATACATCAAAAACGTCACCAGCGACAATCAAACATATTTTTTTATAACATAAAGATTTTAGAAGGCTTAAAAATATAAAAAAAATTAGCATCACGCATATACCAGGGTAGACAGAGGAAATCCAGTATTTTGATTCTCAAAAAATCGTACTTTCGAGACGTTGAATTTTCGAGACATTATGTGTTGAGTTCCGGAAGACGTTTTGTTACCAGAGAAGAGGATTTGGTACAAGAAAATGAAAATATGAAATGATTAATTTCTCTGATCAATTTCTTGACTGCACGTCAGCGGGAAGTAGTTGACAAACTTAAGTTTGCGGGTATACTACACATTGTTTTGTGCAAAATGAACCTAAATTATAACGTTGTTTTTTGGGTATGCCTATAAATTTCCAATTTCTGTGCTTTTTTTTGTTTGTGTGGAAGTTGTCAGTCCTTGCTAAATTGCATAATTCTAGGTAACCTACAAATTTTGATTATGTGGCGAATTTAATTCCGTACATGTAGATGTTCATTATTAAACAAGCTTTTGTCTGAAAAGCCAACAACTTCTTTAATTCAAAATAAATTATTTAATATTTTAGCGCAGGCTGTGCTAGTATTTATGAAATTTTCACCAAGTTTCTGTTTCTGAACCTTCGTGGTCAGTTTAATTAATTAAATATGAAACGTATCTCAGAAACTGGTGATCTTAAAAAGTAGAAGAAACAAATGTTCTAAAATTTACATTTTTATTTCATAAATGAACATAAGTAAATTACAACTTAGACAAGACCGTAGCGTAGCATGTAGAATTCTTTAAAGTCGATCTTATTACAAGAGATCTTTGCCAAGAAATTTCAATTTTTTCATACAATGAAATAATACTTAAGAAATAAGAAATAGCATACCTAATACACGAATACAGATGCCGAGCTTTTATACAATACAGTGTGTTTCACAAGAGGCACGAAAGCCCTACATAAGCCACCCGTTAGTTGTATAGGCTTCGTTAAAAAACAATTCCGTAGCTACGAGCAGAATAGAAACAACGGCGCGTTGCATTCGAGAACGTGCGAAACGTGAAAACAAAACTAGTATGTTGTCGCCGGTAAAGAAATGTGAATTTTTTTGCCCGCCTGGCTTACTAGAGAGCTTAGAGCTTCCCTCTCACTCATGCTCAGGTGCAGTTTATAGCACGCCTTTACAATGATTTAAGATTCAATATACTCGTATAGCTAGTTGTAATGTATTGTTCGGTGTGTTAGTCTCTATGTATTTGCAATATTAAGATTAATTATACGTGTCTATGAAATTTTTGAACACACTCTTCAATTATACATTTAAAAATAGTGAATATAAAAAAAAAAAAATATTTTGAAAGTAATAAGCACAGAAACGTAAATGTAAAATGTATTAATTTTGTAAAATATTTCCTTTTGATTTTCATTTCTCAGTTTTTTTTAGGTAGATTGAGTGTTGAATAAATAACCATTAAAATTTCAGTGCAATTTTATAAAATCTCATGGTCAGGGCTAACGTAAGTAAAGTTAAAGTTATACATATATAATTTGGCTTTAATAATAAGAAATTCGAAATACCCTCCAGATTCTAAATAAGCTCTAAAGGACTTAAAATATTTATTGCCTTGTAGTAATTCTTTAAGTAACGTATTATTTAAATAATCCTAATCACATTAAGAGGTTTGCGTAGGCTCCCTTTGTTAAATCTTTTATCTTAATCACGATTTATAATATCATTTAAAAAAAATCTTATATATTTTTAAAATGAACTCCACTTTTTAATATAATTCTTCTTTGAACACTGATTATTATTCTTTACATATTTCTTTCGTTGTCTTCACCTCTTTATTTCTTATTGCACGACAAGAGAAAATCTTTGTTCAGCTTCACGCTGTATCCCGCACACAGCAGGATAGGCAGAGAGGTAATCGAATTCTATCCTATAATTACAAATATAAGCATTTAGTGGGATTTGTATAATGTGTAAATGGGTTATAAGAATCATACAAACTTTTCTCGTTGTCAGTATAGTAGACGTAAGTAGTTAACATGATCTTAAAGCGCGGAGGAGATAATTTCAACTCAGAACTCCTCAGTTTTTGAAAGGAGAAAGCTTATCTTAACCATTTTTTATTAAGTGCTAATATAGGTACAGCTATTTTTAAAACGGCCATCTTAAGGCCGTTTTAGCGGAGTGGTGCAAGCGTGTGACGGTAACGCGACGGTTGTGCATTCGATCTCCACTCGGGGAAATAATTTTATAAAAAGTTCTATTTCTTCGCTCTGATACTAAGTAAAAGCGTACTCAACACGCAATACTTTGAAAATTTGGTGAAATTTGAGAACGGAGTGTCTTAACACCATAATATAAAAAAACTCCGATCCTAACCTACTCCCTCTGCCCCGCTTCATGTGGGATATAGAGTGTCTAAAAAAATACTATATACATATATATGATATCCAATATGCTAGGAATTTCTCCCCCTCTCAGAGCTATTCCGACATTATACAATGAACCTCAATTGTCATAATAGCGTCAATTAGAGTATTGTTCAAGATAATAGCACCTACAATAACTTTGGTAACTACTTCAATTCTTTCTCGCATTCAATTATTATAATTTTTGGTAAAGTAAGTACACTTTTGATATAAAATATTTAAGTTATTGGTTTGATGTGGAGGCAAAATGCAGCGTTGAGTTGCACCACTCAACACGAAATGCCACCAGAAATCGGCAGAAAAAGGAGAACGGAGTGTCTTACCTTGCTGAGTGCGGGATACAGCGTGAAGCTGATTTAAAAAAAAAATTAAAACAATAATTCATTTCCTCGCGTGGGGATTGAACACACACCCAGTTGCGTTTACAGTCACACTTTGTGCTCCTGCGCCACGACTGGCCTCTTGTTTTATTACCAGATAATAACCGATTGTTTTATTAACAGAGGAATTAAATATTTAATTCCTCTGTTTTTTAACATACAGTTTACCGCTATGCCATGAAATCCCTTACTTTTTCATAATATCAATCTATAATAATTATGAAACATTAAGTTTATCTTATAATTAGAATAGATTATAATTAGAGGCAAAGGTGGTAAAATTGTATTTAATATAACTATGTACTATTAATAGAATATATCCCTCGACAGTCGTTATTAATGGTTTACGTAATTATCTCGAAGACGTAACCTATTAAACGTCGAAATAGTTCGCATGGCATGTGTCCTAAATGGATATCTTGCGGTATTATAAGATACATGTCGTTCGTTTGGTGCAACAATGACGTATTTGCATTTTTTTGAATATTGTACGTGACTCAATATGAGGTCAGTTGTGGCGCAGGGGAAAAATCGTGCGACTGTAGACGAGACGGTTTCCAGTCGAGAAAATGAAATATTTAATATATTTATATTTTTTCTGGTAAAGCGCGTCAAATCAACAAGTAATGCCTCGATCGGCGGAAAGTGGAAAAAGGAAGTGTCTCTCCTGCTGTGCGCGTGACATACAATGACATGTTAAACTTAGTTTAAAAAAAAGTGAAATTACGTAATATTTCCATATTTATATTTTTATGTAGTTAATAGTTTAATATAAAATAACAACAATCCGTTTACAAAATGACATTAAGCTCTTTTTATAAACGTAGCCTGTGTCTGTCTAAATATGTAATATATTTAAACACACGATTCATCATCATTAAAACTTTGACACGTTAATGAAAGACTCTCGAGGGCGTCATATGTTCTGGTAGACTCGTTTTTCACACTGATTTATTTCGGCCGTAAATAATTAAAATATTTATCAATAGAAATGGCGCTACGACAAAAGCCCGGCGTTCAGCGCCGCCACTCTTAGTGTCTTAACACAAAGTAACTCTGCCTACCCTGCTGCATCCTGTTATTTAATCAATAGTTGTAATATCCAAGTACTCGCTCTCACTTTCATTTACTTTGACGTTGCTTTTTATAAGAAATATATAGTTCGTTTAACTTGGCCTACTTTTACAGTTTCTGTGTCACAAGTACAGCGTGACGTAATAGGATATTTTTAAATTCACTAGAAAGTTTTATGAGATTCGTTCTGATAGCGAAACAAATTCACTTTTTTAACGAATTAGATGGAATTTTGGGTTGATTTGAGTACTTTTGTTGGTTTTTGTAATAGCTTGGATTATGGTCTGGTTTAAGTAATATAATGACAATTTGATCTCTCTAAGGCTAAGGCTTCTTCTCTTTGAGGCTCTAAGGCTTTAGGTTCATCTTCACGCTATATCCCGCACACGACAGGGTAGGCAGAGGGGACCAAGTGTTAAGTTACTTCTATTCCTTAATTTCCGCCGAATTTTAAAAGCACTGCGTGTTGAGTGGCAGAACTCAACACCGCGCTTCGTCTCGATACTAGAGCGAAGAAATGGAAATATAAATTTAAATAAATATTTCATCCCCTCGAGCGGGGATCGAACCCACAACCAGTCGATTTGATCGTCACACTTTGTGCCCGTCTGCGCCACGTCTGACCTACACTACTTTCTACCACTACTCGTACTAGAAAATTGTTAATATTTAATTATTTAAAAATCGGTATTGCCCCTTGTATGATTAAATTAGGTATGAAAAATAACTAATTGAACAAATTCATTCTCTCAATTTACATTTGAAGTGACCAGACCTAAATAAAATAGCTGCAATATGCGCTTCTCTGAAGCGAAACGCGATTAATTGGATGAAAATAAAATTGCTAGATTTATACACTTTTTCTATAAACTATTTCTATAACGATCATAAAATTTCAAATTGAATATTTTAATTATTAGCGCAAAATAATATATGAGGCTATTTGTGGTGCAAGGGCACAAGCGTGTGCCTTTAAATGTACCAAGTTGTGGATTCGATTCCAACTTCAAGAAATTAAATATTTAATATTTTCATTTTCTTCGCCCTGATGTCGAGGTAAATCGCGGCGTTAAGTCTCGCCTCTCAACACGAAATTTAATGGAAAGTTAAGAGCGGAGTGTTTTAACACTATATTACCCTTTACCTACTTTGCTACATGCGTGACGCTGAAAAAAATTACAAATTTGATATTTTTATTATTTGAGTATAAAACCAGTACTTTTTTAACACTGATTAAACATCCCGTCCTCTATCCGTAAATCTTCCTCGATGTCATACTAAACAAAGCGTCGTAATTCACACACATGAATATAATAGAGGGCGTAGCGCTACGTCGTAGCATGAAATTTATGAAAACATATTAGAATTGTTTATAAAACCAGATAAATGTATAAAAATAAATTCCTATGAATATGTTTTTTACCTTCACGTTGTATCCTGCATATACTAGAGTAGTCAGAGAATAGTAAGAAGTTAGAATAGAACGCTCCGTTCTCCACTTTCCGCTCAAAAATACATCTTAAGAAAAATAAAATATACATTAATTGAGAATTTTCGTGTGACAGTTATTTTAAATATTCTAAATTTCTTATCGTACTTTCCTATTACGGTACGTTAAACCTCATAAACATATTTAACGATATTAATAAAATATAACATCTATATAATAAATATGAACGTGTAACAGCATGTTATTACAATTACATTAACATAAGCAAAAGGACAGGAGATAGACGCAAAACGCATGGTCTGTGAAAGCCTCGTGTCATTTGTCATTGTCGCCCCGGCGCGCCCGCCGCCCTACACCCGGCACCGGCGCTCGTAGCCGGTGCAACTCGACTTAGCTTTAAATAGTATCATAACGACATCATAAAAATATCAAATTCTTTTTTCGGTAAGCTGTTTTTTTACGTAGGAAAGAAATAAATATCGATACTAAGTAGGATGTGTTATTCTTTTTTTGTTTATAATGTATACTTTTGGTAGAAATATCTATCGCGTTAGCCGGCAGATTGTTAATGTTTTTTTTTAAATCTAGCTAAGAACACTAGAAACTAAATTTCAATGGAATTTGAATATTAGTATAATATAATTAATATAAGGGGCATTATGAAAACACAATGTCTACCCTAGATTTCCCCAAACGGTTCTAGAAAATAGCGTTAAGGTCTCTTTTTTGTAAAATAGACATATAAATATGCGATTTTAACTATTAGATTAATTATACAGTTAAGATATTAGTTAAATGAGTCTTTGTAAGATTGATTATAAATACATCATGATGCCATTGTGGCAACACTTAGTTAGCTTAACTTTTCAAAATTTACGTTCATATTATGTGTGTAAAAAAAATAGCTTCACGCTGCTTCCCGTATGAAGAAATAAGTAGGCAGAGAGAGAGCCCAGTATTAAGACAGCCTCTCCCCACTTTCCACCACATTCTAGAGCCATATATCTATTATAAAAAAATATAGGAATAACCGCAACATATCATTCAGTTCTCTACTAATAATTTTATATTACAATAATTTTCATCGATAAAAAAATATTACTTTACTAACAAAGACACATCATTAGACATTGTGAAGTAAATATGACGTTAAAATCGTTTTCTTTTTCCCCCAACACATGTTCCGGATATAAATGTACATCAGTTACATTTATAAACGTTATTAAATGAAATTTTTAATATTCTGTAACGAAAATCTTTTATTTCAAAGAATTTATGCCGCATCAATCTTGGTAGCAGGCAAGGAGTTGCTCTTTATTAAATTCGCCGTGCTTGTATCGGGTGGGTCGTTGTCACGTCTCAAACAGATTAATTTTAAGTCACGTCAAAATGTAGCCTACATTAATTTCGGCGTGTTATATTAAAGTGATAATTTCACGCGTGTTGCTTCAGTTTGTATAATTGCTGATGATATGTTGGGTGGTAGAGAAAGTTCGATTTTCGGGAACATATACTTACGTCTTGTTTTATATTGACCGTAATTGAAGGCTGTCGTGGCGCAAAGGTACAAGGATGTGACTGTAAAGCGACGGTCGTGAGTTTGATTCACCGACTCAGGGGAATGATTTTTTATGTATTATTATATTTTTATTTTCCTGTTCTGTTTCAAAGGCCCGGTGTTGAGTTTCAAAGTTCCGAGAACGCCGGGCTTTTACGCCAACGCCGGGCTTAATACCTTGAAATATTCGGCACGTGAGGAACGAATTGTCGTAATACTAGACCTTCTGTCTTTTAGAACGTCAATTATTAATTTATTATTAAAGTGGTATTTTAATGAAGTGAATCTCATATACTTGTATATTTTAACATTATTCATTATGGAAACCATCATCATCATCAATTTCGATATTAAGTAGAATAGAAGTATTTAAAACGTATATAGGTAAATAAATTATTATAATACGTTATTAAAGATATTTAGTACTAAGAAGACTCATTTACTGTGAAAATATAATTTAGTCTATTGAAACGCAAATCTTAATAAATCTTTTGTAATATTATTAAATTATAAGCGCTATTGCTTTGACTTATTACAATTATTATAAATATGATCATTTGTTCCGGTTTGAAGTAGCTAACGAAAAGCTTTTATGTCAGAATGGCAAATAAGCTACAATCTATGTGAAGATTTTATATAATATAACTATAAATAAGCTAAGTGAAGCTAAGCTAACGTTTGAAGCGCTAGTATTATAATATATAGACATTGAATACATTTATTAAGAGAAACGTCAATCGCCGCAAATACTTGTGACCGGACCGTCTCGAATACCGCTGAAGTAGGTTAAACGTTGAAACTATTTCAACTATAAAGCTCACTTTACTCAGAATGTAGTATATAGCTTCACGCAGTTAGTTTTCACATGACGCTAAAATTACTTAGAGTATTACACGTATACTACGACTTTGAAATCTGTACCTGCTGTCGTTGTCGCTACAAGGATTCTAAATATCCTAGAAAATACGGCTATATCAAGCTGAAAATATTATTTAAATTATCCCAAAGTCTAAAAACTGCTAGGTTGTTACCCTCTTACAGTGGTAAGAGACTGCCATCCAAAATACGCAAGTAAATTCTAAAAATAGAATTATTGATTATGGTTTATTACTAGCCTTTCAAACAAGCCTTCAGTTGTGTAAACTTATTTTTATAATATAACCAAACTACATAAAATCTACTATGTTAAGCTATATTACTCTAAAGGTACATCTAAATCGGTTCAGTAGTTTTAACGTGAAAGTGCAACAAACATCTATCTTCATAATATTTCATACTTATAATAATAGTATTATTAGTAAGCTAACACCACCGAATCAAAAAATCTACATACGTTTAGGTAGTAATTTTTAAAACGTTAAATAATTTATAATAATTACTGTAGCCAAAACAGACACGTAAATATATAAAAAAATAGGTGTCTATTTTCACTACAGTAATTAATATAAAATATTCAGCCGTGAAAAATCGAATTCCCGACCGACGC
This sequence comes from Heliconius aoede, assembly GCA_037355905.1. Classification (NCBI taxonomy): domain Eukaryota; kingdom Metazoa; phylum Arthropoda; class Insecta; order Lepidoptera; family Nymphalidae; genus Heliconius; species Heliconius aoede. The sequence continues at coordinate 252,506 of JBAIZZ010000272.1, forward strand.
CGATCGATGGTGGAATACTAATTTTTTTCGCTAAAACGTTTTTACAGGTCCCCACTATCCTGGATATGCAGATTGCAGGTACGTGATCGGAAAGTCGGTCCCAACCTGTAGGTGACAAGGAGATTAGTAGCTTACGCTGAGTCAATTTTCTAAAAGTTTTTGGAATTTGTAACTTGAATTTTTTTTATTGATTATTTATAAATATTATATTTTTATTTTGAGTTTTCTCAAATTCTTAGATAACTGTAAAAATTTATATTATATTACATAATATTATATTAAAATTAAACAAAGGCAAAAACGTAGCACCTCAAAACCTTCAGAACTCAGCTTTACATGAAATATTCATTGAGAGACGGAACTTAACGCCGTGCAATATCTTTTAAATAATGAAGTAAACATTTGCATATTAATATTACTATCCCTTTACTATCTTTATATATCTATGCGTATATTTTAGTATATATTATATGCAAGTTTAATGAAGGAAATTAATTAAAATCTATGATGCGGATCGCGTCGCACCATCTGTTCGAAGGTTTAATTAAGGATGTAATTGTAGCTAGTGCTAGTGTTACAGCCTGAATAAATAAATAATAAATATACATAAATATTAAAATTTACAGTGCAACTAGGTACTCATAAAATGGAAATACTTAATATTTCTAAAAGCTGATACCAGTCGTAGTACAGGGACACAAGCGTAGGCGTTAACGCGACAGGTAGTATATATATATATATATATATATCTAAAATCCACCTGACTATCTGTACATGTTGAAGTCGTTTCCCATTCTATATATTTTTTATGCATAGAAATATATTTTTTTATTATATTATATTAACTTCTACTGCTATATCTGTATATGACAAATAACAGGGCCTACCCTGTTATCCTTAGGTTCCCTCTGCCTACATAGGGAACCTAGTCTTAAGACTTTCCATCACCACTTTTCAATATATCTTCGAGACATTGTGAATTTAGTGGCGGCTGGTTAAATTATTGAGGGCTTTAATTGTAACAAATTTAAATCAAAAGTGAATATAATGTTTACCTGTAATAATTAACGACTTCCATATGAAAAGGACAACCCTAACAGTAACGCCCAGATTTCGCTGAGACTTGTGATTGATGACGTGAATACATATTGCCTGTTCGTTCAAATTGTCGACAAATTACCTATCAATTTAACTCTGTCCGAGAAATCGTCGATCTTCATTATTTTATATTTAATTAAACTGTTTTGTTTATATTTGTTTATACATTTATAATAAATTATTATTTTAGCCCGTTCATATTATCCCGTATCAAGAGAGGCCAAAGGAGTCTAGTGTAAAGATACTTTGTTCTTATGTACCACGATGGCAATAAAATATATATTTTTTTATGATTAAATAGTTTCAATTAAAGAGAGCTAACCGAGTATTAAGACACTCCTTTCCCCACATTCTACCGAATTCTCGAGCCATTGCGTGTTGAGTAGTGGAACTCAACGCCCCGCTATGCCTAGTTACTTAGAAATTGAAAATATTAAATATTTCACATTCCTCGAGTGGAAATCGAATAACCTGTCGCGTTTACAGTTCTTCTCTTCGGCACGACGGTCTCTTAACAATAACGAAATAACTTTTATATTATCTTGAAAAGAAATAGCGATTTTTATAAGAAATATTCATTACAATATTTAACATATGTGCGTAAGCTTCCATGGATTTTTACCACAGACTTAATACAGCAGTCCACCTAATTAATAGAAACAAATTTAAATCAGACGATTTGGAACTCATTGAAAAAATAAAGTTAAAATACCGCTCGAGCTTTACTATAAAGCACGTCTGCTCTACTATAACACCGAAATGTACCAAACAATCCGCTAAAACAGCCATTACCTATTCTATATACATTCGGCCATTAGCTAATGAGGCTATAGCTATAAAATGCATATTTTTTTAAAATATTTTGACAAAAATACAAAAAAAAATGAGCATTGTCGGAAACCACTGTCTGCAGCGCCGCACCGCAGCAATCAATTTTCTGCTTATCCATTGACAAGTTAATCTATTCATTTTACTGCAAAAAGCTTTCTTTGTAGAATTACTTTTTTGTTTTTTTTTTTCAGCTTCATTTTCTTTACAACAACAAACAAAACAAACAAATTTACGTTTTCATTTGCTGTTTTAGTGTTACGACGGTTCATAGAGCGTTAAACGGGGATATTATACGGTACTTCATTATAATAAATTAATCTACATAGATATTGTAGATTTTTTAAAATGTATTTCTCTCTCCCTATGAAATTTGAATACACAGCTAAATAAAATATTTAAAATAAATTAATTTTGAAATTTTTTATCATCCAGACATTTTATATATTGGTAATATAATATTTCTGTAGAACATTTGTTGTAAGAGTAGAGTTCGCTGTGCTTGAGTCATTAATAACTTTCTGTTACGAAATATTATATAACTTTGGCTTTATTATATCAATACTCTCAATCTCCATAAAACGCTTAGCTGACCTATAAAATTTTAATAACATTAATACATTAACTATTATCTTCTTACAGCTATTATTATATAGTATATGTTTATAGTATATAGAGCTAAAACCACTTTCAGCCGAAATTTCGTGGACTTTTGAGTGACGTAAATCTGCGCCGCAAAGCATGAAAACTATTCTTACACAATACTTTATTATATATTGTAGCTCATATGATATATTGGCTTCCACACGCTTACAGATTTTGCAATACGACATCAAAGATGATCATACAAATAAAGCGAAAGCACGAATGATGTTCACCATGAGAACCCACCACGCATGAGCTGGCCGATGTCGAGAACGCCTATGTCACGACAGACAAATTACTATCTCTCTGCGATAGGTATTCTACGCTATGCTTTAGCGAAATGGCAATCACTTTTGAAATATTTATAGCCATGCTTTTATGTGACCTGAATTTATGATTCGCCAGACGTTCTGGTATAGAGAGAAGGACTGTTGGGTAAAGCAAAAACGGAAAGGAGAATTTGTGGTACTTTTATTTCATTGTTAGCTATTGTGAACTAATACTTTAATAAATTTACCTAACAGGCGACATATATTTTTTCCTGTATCCCGCACACAGGAGGGTAAGCAGAGGGAACCTAGTGTTAAGACACTCCGTGCCCCATTTTCCATCTAATTCTGGAGGTGGTACGTACTAAGTGGTGAAACTCAACATCGTGCTATGCCTAGCACAAGAGTAGAGGTTATGTAATTATATATATATATATTTTTGTAATTTCTTCAAGTCAGAATCGAAATTACAATCAGTCACGTTTACAGTTACACTTTGTATCCCTGCGCCACGACTGATCCGTCATATACGTATAACAGGTAATATACACGTATGGTGTAAAGTCTGTAATAGATATTATTTAAATAGCTTGCATTAAATCATTTTGAGCTCAAGCTAATAAAATTGTACTATCATTTTATTTAATTATTAGCTTTTTATTTCGAAATAATTGAAAAATGTGTTTGATGTGTCGGACGGAGTGTCTGTGCTCTGACCGCAGCTTTATTGGCGAAATGGTTTTGTGCTCGACTGGCACAATGACGTCATAATAAAAAGAATAGATCAGAACAGACCGCAGGTACAGTATTAGCTACATCGTAACTATAAAAGTGATATAATAATCTAACCGATCGGCTATTTATAGAGGTTACTGTTTCCAAAAGAAATGACAATATTTAATATTTGATTTCCTTGAGTGGGAACTGCGCCACGACTCTCCTGAAAGATATATTATAATAATAACATAATTATAATATTTTTGTTATTATTTTGTTAATAACCTAGAAATAAATTCCATATTATAAAATATAACTAATATACATAATTTTTGGTAGTTTATAAAACTACGTACGTAGTAGTACCTACATATTTGTAGTTTGATGTTCTACAAAGCGAGACGAGCATCATAAGCGTATCATTAAGCGTGTTAGACAGTTAGGTAATGCCTTGCCTGGCCTACATGTAGCGTTCCAATTCTGCTACGAAACTGGGTGACATAGGGTACGTATGATGATAGTTTTTATTTCTAACAAAAGATTATTTTTTGTGGTTTTTTTTGAGTAAGTCGTTTTTAGACAAATAATTAGCTTCACGCTGTATCTGGCACGTTGGGTAGGTAGCGTAGGCATAGATATCAAGCGAACCTAGTGTTAATTCTCACTAATACAGTATCGTTCCACATTTTATACCGAAACTTGGAGGTATTGAGTGTTGAGTGACGGAACTTAATGCCGCGCTTTTTAATTCAACTGATTATTATTGATATAAAATTATGAGTTTGTTTTTTATACTGCAAAATATAACTAATTCACTATAATAATGTAAACAAGAAGAATATATTATTATATTCTATATTTATATAATATACAATATATGTACAATATACAAGAAAAACTGACATAAATGTAAACTCCATTCAACTATAGTCAACCTCTTCATACATTTTCTTCAGGGCAAGCATTACCGGATCCGCGTTTCCTCCAGCGTTGGTGACAATATATTTGTTCTCTTTCCGGGTTCTACGATTCTCGTCAAACTTTTAATATTTTATTTTATTGTGAAATTTTTAAACAAAAGAAATGATATTGGATGGAATCACTTTGTCTGTTTGTGTATCTCTCATATCTCTTTCCCAGGTATTCGTAGAGGTATCATGCTGAAATTAATATAACATATCCAGATCTATAGTCTCTCAGAGAATAGCTTATCAGTAAATGGGAACTTATAGTACAAATCTGAAAATGGATAATTTAAAAAACTCTTACAAATTTTGACAAATTTTATAAGTTAAAATTCATGTTGACCTAGAATTATGAAATTGACATTACAGAACCCTAAGAGGAGATCATTCGAAATGCACTTATCTGGTTTTTTTTATGCTCATTCTATTACTTGTTTTCGAAAAGATTTTCAGGTCAAATATCATTTGAATAATTAAATCGCCATGAAAACTGTCGATAAAATTGGACAAGTTATGAAATATTTTCGAAAAGAAGGCAACTTACGCAATAAATGTCAGCATGTACAAAAGAAGCAGCTAGAATGGAACATTACTTTCAAAGTAAACTTTTCCGAAGTAAAGCTTAGGTGCAGTACAGAAGCTAGAATCTGTTAGTTCCACAAAGAAAACTTTTAAACTAAGAACATTTACAACTTCGATATCGAAATATATTATGCACTTTTATACTCTTTTGTTTTGTGTTTACTAGAAAATTATTTCTTATTATATTTGTAATTGTTTATATTCTTTTAATTTAATTTGTGAAAGAAAATCGTGAAAAGAAAACAACAAAGTTATATTAGCAGTAGTGTACAAACAGTTAAAACAGATAGAAGTATGAAGAAGTACTTAAATAACTTTACAAGAAACGCTGAGAGAAGTTTAACTATTCAAATCATTATAGTTTTTTTATTGATACATATACCAATCGACAAATAGATTATATTTTTGTATTTTTTTCACGCTGAATTCTGTATATTATAGGCATAGGGGAACCTTGGAATCTAGTCTGTTAAGGAACTCTTTTCCCATTAAGGCATTTCCGTTTCTTTCTTTCTGCCGAATTGCTTTTGTTAAATATTTCATTAAATCGAACGAGAATCAAACCTACAATCTGTCTGTCCCTGCGCCACGACTACCCTCTATTGCCAGGAAAATAGTTAATTGGACCAACTGGGCATCAAACACACTGCATCTATGGCTTCAATAATTCTTAATAGTAATCTTAACCGATTTCTATAAACGTTAGTTAAGAAAATCTTTTATTTTCCACTATACATAAGTAGTGTCCCATTATGTAATCCCATGACTGCATCCGATAAAATGTTTATAGTGAAAACAATGGAAGTATTCGCGCAACCGCCACCACTCAGGTTTCGATCTCAGCAATGTTGCCTCAGCAAACACGGTTTATGGATTCTAAATCGACACATTACGAGAGTGGACTCAAAGCAAATCAATCCGGAATGGGATTTTCCTTCATATATGAAATAATAAAATAGTAATCAGCTTCACGCTGTATCCCGCACACAGCAGGGTAGGCAGAGGGAACCTAGTGTTAAGACATTCCGTTCCCAACTTTCTCCTGAATACTGGAGGCATTGCGTGTTGCAGGTGGCAGTTATATTATTTTACGTGTTTGTATTCACGCTTTCTATTTATAATAGAGCAGAGTATGTTCTGTGGAAAAATACGTTTAACCGTTTCCCCTACATTTTTTCAATAGATTTATACGTCAAATTTACACTTTTTTTTGTATAAAGTACTTAGAGAAAATCCCAGTGTCGAAACACTCTATTTTCATTTTCCGAACAAATTGGGGTTAAGTTGCCAAGTACTACGCGACGGCGGAATCCATATTGAATATTAATAAGATGAGAGAAATGCACTTTCAGTTTTACTGAACAAATTTAGATAAAAATTTATACTAATATTGCTTTTACATCAAAATAACACATAGGCTACAATTTATGTAAATATTTTGTATAATTTGCCTTTCGTATAACAATAAACTTAAGCGGGCGAAGCCGCAGATAATCGATAATTGTAAATATGTTACTTTTTTATCAATTTCGCACTGTATCCTGCACATAGCAGGGTAAAAAAGACCCTAGTATTAGACTCTCCATTCTCCACTTTCCGCCGTGTAGCTTTCCGGTGATTATAGGGCTTAGAACATTTCACTATATGGCCAAGTAAAATATTTAAGACCAATTAAAAATAAAATATAGTTACATTACAGTAGTAAACGGCTACATTATAACATAAAGGAAAACTTTTATAATAGTACTTTCGTTAATTTAAAATGATTTAATTGTAACTAGGCACTCAAAAGCTAATTTTAAATTGCTCACTAAGCTTTTCCTAGAAACTTTACTATTATGCAAAAGGATCTTTTGCTAACTTGCTTTTATATTGTACGTGGAAAATATTATTTTCTATAGAAAAAAATCAAAGATAAATTGCATTATATACTCAAATAAAAAAAATTAGATTTTTAAGCGATTAAACTTTTATTTTATACATTTCAGCAGCTTCACATTTTTCCTGTATGGTATGATAGACAAAAGGGTAAGGCACTTTTCTGACTCTCCGCCCAATTTTGACACTTTGAGAGTGTAGTGGCGAAACTCAATGGCTCGTTTCATCTATCAGACAGGAGAAATGAAAATAACTTACATGTAATGTCTTAACTCTAGTAAACATTTGCCTACTTTATACGGGATACAGCGTGAAGCTAGAAAAATATAACCTAACAAATTTGATTATCCATCACATTTCCCAATCTTCTTGCAAATAAGGTAAAGGCTAAAAATATTCTTTACGTCTTCATGAAAAATAACTATGTGAATTTAAATCGAACCCGACCATTATTCAAAAATGTAACTTCCGCTTTAGTATAACACTATTTTTCAACGACAGTCTGTATGTATGTATGTACATATGTGTATATAAAAATATCTCATGTAATAAACTTCTTATTGTTAAATTTAATATAATAGAATAGTTATAATATCATGTTATCATAATAAATTTTATATTTAATAGTAATAATATTTTTTATTATTAGTATTGAATACATCAGCCGCACGTGCCACACATTACGTGCAGTAGACTCTCATGATCCATCGTCTAGTTCACATGTACAAAAATTACATTATTAATTCTCCAGTACTCATATATCAGTACTTATATATATATATATTAATTCATTTTCACTCAGTACTTATACATATATTACAACTCAGTACTTATATATATATTAATTCATTTTCACGGAAAAACATAATAAATACACGTAGAAGAGGAAGGAGGTAGAAAAACTGTATATCCTTTGAAGGCCTCAGGACGGGATATACAGATGACCCAACAAAAAGTCGTTTGTTTGTAGGCCTGGCGACCGGCATAATAATAAATAATTATTATATTATGGAAAAATATTTTAATATTTTCTTTTTGCGTATAATAGTTTTTAAAGGTAATTATAATTAATATATAAAATAATTTTTGCTATGCTACATTTTAATATAAATTTTCAACATAGTGATGAGTGATTACCCACTGTCTGATTATTATTTTAAGATATTTTCCATATAGCGGGAAAAACCGTAAAGCTGATATTTGCTGCTATTGTAATAACTTAATTACGTACAATGTGAAGCAGAAAAAAAAAAACGATTATTTGCCAAGCAAATCCAAAGATCATCACGACCGCTTCATCACATTTCATTTCATACTTCATAATATTACTTAAAAAAAAAGGTACTTGAATGAATGAAATCAGGTTCCCTTTCTGCCTAATGAAGACAGTTCTGATAAACCACCCAATCCTAAATGAGTGTACGACGTTTTACCTACATCACGCGTAACGAAGACAAATTTAAGCTCACCTAGTCGGGAAACCGGGATTAGAGGATTATTTGAAGGTTTCCTCCATATTTATACAAAAATGAACATACTTAACTTATACTATTCCTTTTAATTACTGCACGTGCCTACGACTGTGTACGTAAATAGCCGAATTTACTTGCCCCTCGTCTACTTGCCGATGTGGAGCTTTTTGTTCGTGTGGTAAAGCTCATTGTGTATAACATGTGAGGGTTTACTTGCTATGTGTTTGAGGTATTAAATTATGTTTTAATATTTATGAGTACTGGAGAATAATGTAATTTAGATATATTAATATATAATAAAGTCGATTTATTTTAAGGTTTTAATTTAAGCATTTTATTTAAAAAAAACTAGTGACCTGCTCGCGGCTTCGCCGGCTTTTTCTTCACAATTAATTATTTACTCATTAAAATTACTTTAGTGATTTAATAATCATATCATTTTAAAGATAATATCTATGTTTTTACGAAATATAAACAGATTCTATTTAAAAAAACGAAATCTATAATTAATATAATATAATTAATATAATTAATATTTTTGAAACAACATAACTGTAATACATTAACGCGTACGCCATTAATTGATCTAGCAACACTTTTTGTTTCAATTTATTTGCTCATCTCTTTTCATATTCATTTACATAGTCGATTGACTGTAAATTTGCCAATTTTAGCAGACCTTTTATACTAAATAGCTGATAGTCCTTGTATACAAACTTTTAATACTTCACACTGTATCTTGCACATGGCAGGTCAGCCTCGGCCTCGGAGAGAACCTGGAAGCCTAGAGTAATACCCTACTTCTCTCTGTTCCTATTATTGTTTCACTTTCACTTTGTTTCACATTTTCCCCTGAATTCTGGACACATTGCGTGATACGTGTCTGGACTCAATTCCATGCTTTGCCTCAAAATCAGAGCGAAAAATTCGAAGAAAAAATCGAACTCACAACTTATAGCACTTACAGTCACACGCCACTAGAAGACTCAACATTCATTCATTTCATTTAACTAGAAGTAGTAGTATAATATACATACATATTATAATGTATGTATCATACAACATTTATGAAAGTTTAGTTAAATGAAAATTGTGTGCCGGAAAGCGGTAAAAGCCGTGCATGTATGTTTAAAGCACATTTTCATCTCATACGCTGAATATGACGTAGATTAGTGCTTCCAAACATAAGTGCTGTAACCTGATTTCAACCATTCATTGGAATGAATTACTACTTAACTAATAAATAATTAAAATTGCAAGTGTAATTGAAATTACTCTTAATTACACTAGTTATTTTGATGCTTTTCACTGTAAAAAAATCTAAATTCTATAATATCAAATTTCTGTTGCGCCTTCATTGAGAAGGCTATTTCGCATTTAGTTGCCTTTAAAGTATTTTCATTTTCTATTTAATTTGATTGTTTTAAGCAACTGCGTAGCATAAATATGATTTTTTTTTTGTTTTCAATCAAATTATATTATATTATTATTTAATATTATAAAAATGTTTATGTATCTATAGTTACAAGTATTAAAAATATTTCCGTTTGAATATTTTCAAGATAATTTTCTTGAATAACAATAAGTTCTTAGAATAAGATTTAAAGTGTACTGTTGTAGAAATCCGATTTTCAAGTAAAAAATATTTATATTTCGTACTCAGAATTGGATGTTATATAAAATAAATTAACACAAAAATATTTTAAATATATTATATAAAATTGATTTTTTTATTTATATACGGCTTTTTATTTCTCAACAATGTTAAATTATATTTTCTTACATAACTTCATTTTATGTTAACAATCAATTAAATACAATGTTTTGAATCAATCTAAAGTAAGTAAAACAAATTTATTTTTTCTTATGGATTGCTTCATAAATAATAAGCGTTACGTGTCAATATAATAACTCTTTTATTTATGTTTATTGTCTGTATTGCCTTAAGAGTTCAAAGCTAACTAAGTTAATAAGCTTTCCTTATATTATCCGTCTTTGAATTGCAAACGCAAACAGTGCTAAAATAATCAATAGCAATATTATGGGGGATGCGTTACAAAATGCTACAGCGCCATCTACAATCTATTATGACTCGGTACAACGTAGTTCAGTACAATAACGCTAGATGTCGCTAGCATTTTCTACTTGTTTTTTGAACAAGTATTTTGCCAATTGATTAATAGGTGGCGCTTAACTTAAAATATAATAGTTTGTTTTTCAACTAATATATTAATTGCAATAAGTAATTTATTTACATAGAAACCATTAAACAGTTGACACTTATTTTATTTGTCTGTTTGTTTGTTTTTTTATGTGTTTTACTAGTCTCTACTTAGGTATAGGATTCAGGTACAAAAATATGTTCGCAGAAGCGTTTATTAGTCGCTTTGTAAAATTTCATTATAAGATACTTCTTATCTGTTGATGAGGATAAACTACCATAATGATATATAAATATAGAATTCAAATCCACTACCATCAACATCTAAGTGTAACGATATGGCATTACTAACTAGTGTTACGTTACTTAAATTTCTAGTTTTGCTAGTAAAGCTAGCTAAGATAATCAGTGTGAATGATAATTTGTCACATTTCTCTGCGCGAGTAAGCTTTATTGTTTCCAGATAATAAAGTTTAAAACAAAAGTGACGTCATAAAAAAGGAGCAACGCAGCCACTTTTGTGAAAACTGCAATTAAGAAGATAAGTTCGCTCTAGTGGGTTCGGTTTCGAAAACGCTGTTTTTGAATGCTTCGCGTGCAATTTAGCGCGCTGGTTATAATAAATCAAATGAGTTTAGTGACTCGGCTCGGTACAAGCTAACTCCGGCTCTGTCCAATTGCGCTGATGTCCTTTTATTTTAAGCTGAAATATTACATGTTTTACTATTATAAATGTTTGTATAGCGGCGTCGCGTGATTTCCCGCGTAACAGGATACGGGGGCAGAAAGTGGAAAATGGAAGAATAAATATGTGACTGTAAATACTACGATTGTAGGTTCGATTCCCATTCGGGGAAATAAGTTAATATTAATTGAAAATTTTATTTTCTTCGCTCTGATAATAATACAAGCGCGGTTGAGTGAATATTCAACGGAAAGTGTGGAACGGAATGTCTTAACACTAGGTTCCCTCTGCTTGCCAGGCTATATATGAGGCCGTCATGCCGCAATCACCACTCTGGTATACATAGCGCAGTGTTGAGTTCCGCCACACGACAGGTATATCTATCTTATTGGAAGGAAAGTGTGGAAAATTTCTAACTAGATTCCCTTTACGAACTTTGCCGCTATATATGGAATACAGCGCAAAGCTTCATTTCACTTCCTTATATTTGCAATTCAAGGAGTCTGAGAGTTTAAAATTACTTTGGGACACTTTTATCCTTCGTTTATTATATTTTGGGCGTCGCGAGACGAGATTTAAAATTAGCTTCATAGCTAAATTTAATTTTCGAAAAATACACTTATTTGTTAGAAATTTACCTCCAATTTTAAGAGGAGACATTCTATTTATGTTCATACTATATTTTATTTTATAAATAAGAATGAAATATACTATATTTAGTAGAATTGAGGGCATGGCAAATTAAAACTACTGATATGTGTACATTCGCCTCGACATCGAGGCGAAGAAATGAAAATAATAAATATTTTAATATCCTGAAATAGGCACCGAACTCCGAACCTCTCAATCATCAGTCAATATAAACTATGTAGTAAATAATACGCAGAATATATTACTTATTCAATACAACAACTAATTAAATTTAATTAAATTAAATTTCATATATAATTTTGAAAATTGTAACGTAGTTTAATATTATTAATTGGACGTGATTATTATAATTAGGTGGATGTCAAACTTCACAGCAGCGTAAGATTAGTTTATATTGTTTAAATTGCGAGACTGAAATAGTAACAGTCTTATAATTTGGTGAATAACAAATTATTTTGTATTAAATTAAATACTTTTCTTTTAATTTTACTTCAAACGACATCGTGATGTAGTTGCAAGAAGAAAGCCTCATTTGTAAAATAAAATTTACATTTTCATAGAAGGAAAAAAGAAATATTATTTGAACCTGCAATTTTTTTAAATTATATTTTTAGAGTTAGTTTTTTTTTGAAAGTATGTCAAAAAAGATTTATGGTGAAAAAGTGAGTTGAAAGAGAGATAGGGGAAGAAATCGGTTGGCCTTCGAAAGCACAGTGTCATAGATACTGGGGGAAGGTCACGTAAAATGCATGAGGACCCCCCCGGAGGGCATGTAGGTAGAGGTTGATGACAGTGGATTGGTATCCACATACCTCTTTCGCCTCGTCCACTGTATCATTTGGCACTCCGTTCTTCAAGTTACCTGAAAAAAAGTAGAGAGACTAGATCTTAACGCCGAGCTTTGCTTTGACACCAGATCGAAGAAATGGAAATATAAACGTAAATAAATATTACACTTCTTCGAGTGGGTGGGTATCAAATCCACAACCGTCGCATTGCAGTCACACCCTTGTGCCGCTGCGCCACGACGGTTTTAAGTTTTGTTTTTCAAAATAATCAATTGAGTGCGAAGCTTTGGTCACGTTAAATTTCAGCAAGAATGTGCGAATTAAATTTTAAGCTGTGATCTCGATACATGAAACCCAATCTAACTTAAGAAAACTTAATACACACATAATTAACAGTAAGAAAATGGAAAAAAACCTACTCAAAATAAGAATCTTTTCATTTTTAAAGAAATATATACTGTTTTCTTGTTGTATTACCCATTTGCCCTAAAATTATTTTTTTTACAAAAAGAAAAACCGACTTCAAACAACGAACTAAAAAGTTAAAACTAATTTTACAAAGACTTTATTATTTTGAAGTCGGTGTATTAGACAAAACAAAAAGGCTCAGTAATTTGATATTATAGTAACGTCGTTGTAGCATTAGCTTGACACCGACTTCAAAATTATAAAATCTTTGTAAAATTATTTTCGGTTATATTTCTGTCGGGTTTTTCTTTTTGTTAAAAAATTATTTATTTTACGATTTTAAGTGATAGATTGACCTTAAAAGGATGCTTCACAAACGAAGAACATACTAAACAAATATTCGGGCGAATTAGGAACCTCTCCCTTTTTTGAAGTCGGTTGAAAATGAGAACATTCTATTTTTTGGAAGTTGGTTAAAAAAGAAATGCGAGGATGGGGAATCTGACACCAGTTTTAACTTTTACAGCACAAATATAATTTTTACTAATACAACCATTCACTAAACTATACTTGAAGTATTTCTTCAAATAAAATAAGAATCATCGAAATCGGTTGCCGCGACATTGAGTTATTCGTCTATTTGTCGCGCATATACCGAATGCAAATTTGAGGCTTACGTGATTTTCTCATAGATACTATTGTTAAAAATGGACCAAAAAAATTGGGACCATACGCAAAGCACTAGCTTTAAAATAAACAAAATAATGAAATCGGGTGAACCGATTCAAAAGTTCTGAGGCAACGTAAATAAAATACAGTCGAATTGATAACCTCATTTTCTTACAGGAGTCGATTAAAATATAAAAAATTACTTATTTTTTTAAAATAGTTATCTGCCTGCCCAGTCTTTTATGGTAATTAAATTATATATTGGATTTGGAAAACGACCGTTTCATTTTTTTTTTTGCTTCACTGGTGCCAACGCGGCAGGTTTCCACCTAGTTCTTATAGTAGACCCTATAATATATTGAATAAAACTAAATATGAATACGCTTGTATATGGGAGATACAAAACAGATACCTAAGTTTGATTCTACACTCAATATCTCGAATGCCTTGAACGTTCTTCTCGGTGCGTCTATGCGTTCAGACATTTAGGCATTTATTTGATAGTACCGTTTGCATTCCTCCGACTTAGCAATTAGAGACCGGCGTTATTGCTTTTGCCTTTCTAATCACACACACAGCCTTTGGGTTTATAGCTTAGAGTTTTTCTTATCAAAAACCTATCTACATATATAAGATTAAATTAATTTAATTTATTTGCGAAATTAAATAAGCTGTGGTCTTTCACTTTCGCTCCACTCGACCACCAGTTACCACCTTGTTATTTTGTAATGACGGAAAAAATTGTAAGGTTTTTTTTTTATGGAAAAGGCTATTGGTTTTATGTTTCGACTCTGTTTTCACTTTGACCGTATTCGTTTATCTGAATACAAGAAGCTTATTTCTGGCATACTCGTATAAGTACACATGAACGGAAAATATTTCTTTAACAATTGAAAAATATATAGTTTTTCATTATTCTCATGTAGATTATCAAACATCTGATCCCAAGGTGTTATAATTTTTAATGTTAAGCAAATGACTATATATAAATAGAAGGAGAAATAATAATAGCTTTTAAAGCTTTTGTACAAGTAAATATATAAATATGTACATCTAGCATCATGCAGTCCAGACTCCTGAAAGTTTTGTCGAATACGGGAATACGGTCTACGAAACTTAGCAATCCTGCGATTGCTGTTTTACCCACCTACTCTTTGCTTATTTCAAGTTAGTCTCAGAATGTTATATTTAATATAAATGAAAATTTTAATAATTTCTGTTTTCAGTTTCAGTAGAAATAGACCGTTTATTAATATGATAAATAATAATTTTAATTATTAATCAAGTTGATGTTCGTTTTCATTTCTTATTTTATGGCTTTTGGGAGTGCCACAATACACTTTGCTCGTGTTAGGTATAATTTACAAAAGTTATATTACACTCTATCATATATACTCGGTGTTAGCTTCAAATATATTTTATAAATATGAATTTAAAATATATCTATATGAAATAATAAAAAAATATATTTATATATAATATGAATTAATATGCATTTATGTCGTTCTACTTAGATGTGTATACTTCATCTTTACAGGGTGACTAAAGAGAATCCAGTCACACTATTTATTCTTCTTTCAGCCTGATAATCTTTAATTATATTTAGATTTAAACTTCAGAATACCCGCAATACGCAACCCGCAATAAAATGTGTAAAATCTACACTTACGTTTCGCATGGTAAAAAGAGCTTGGACAGGAAATAACAAGAAACTTGACAAATTTGCACTACTTTTCCTGCCTATAATAAAGATGAACAAGTATTTATTATATATTATTTACAACCATTGGTATTCTACAGATAATATGCCTTTGAACGTTTTGTTTTATACTTACAATTATAGTCTACAGTAATTTTACCAACAGTGAAATTCGTCTTTTTTAAAATTTATATCTATACTTAGAAAAACATGTTATTTATTACTTTGACAAGTTAATAATACGCTTACATTAACGTTAAGTTATTTTTATACTTATTTAATACAAAAACAATGTACAAGTCAGTTTAAGTCTCACAAAAAGCAATGGAAATTTCTACTTTTACCTAGTGTAGTCAAAAGCCCTGCCCTGGATCAAAACAGATTAAAAAGCTACCAAACCACACGTTTCACTTCCTCTGAACTCTTCGTAATACAATTATGCAAAGCCACCATTTGTTAACAGATTTTAGGTAATTCGGGAAACGTCGACACAATTTATGCAAATAAGCTTAGTGTCTGTTATTTATTGTGCTACATGCTTACAAATATTTTAGGGTTCAACGCCGCAGCGATGACGCTGGAACAATTAATTGCAGGGTTCCGTTTATGATTTCGGAACAATTAAATCGTTTCGAGTGTTTCTGTTTTAATGGTTGCCATTAAAGCGTGCCAAAGCTGGTTAGTTCTGTTACAGCGTACAATAATATATTGGATCCCTTTTTGTAAATATTTACTTGTTACATTAAACTCACGTACACATATTCTTATATGTATTTACTACAAAGAATGTCAGATAATTTCATTAAAAGTCATTATAAAAAATAAATTGAAGCGAACCAAGCCGCGTTTGAGTTTCTAATAGTAAAAATGTGTACGCTAAGTGCACCAAGTGCACCTACTGTACTGTAAGTATACAGCAAGCAAAGGTTGTATGTCAAATTCCCGTTTAAAAAACCCAGAAATATTAAAATACGAAAAGAAATTTGAAAACCTCGTGGTGGCGCTGTGGTACAAGTGTGTTTCTGACAATGCGACTGTTGTGAGTTCGTATTTTAGACCACCTCTAAGAATGCTTTTATTTTTGCAAGTAGTGCAAGCAATTACACGACGTATAATTATACGAAAAAAAAATAGAATCGCGAACAAACTTACATACTACAATTAGTTCAACATAAAAATATAAAACATTCAAGGAAACCCTGACGTGTAAACAAGTTATTTAATAATTAAATAGGTATAGAAATGTTACAGTATAGTTAGTTGCATGTTCCAACAAACCTAAGCACGTATTCCCACCGCCGCCGCCACCGCCACCACCGCCGCATTACCGTCACGAGCGGCGGGACGACGCCACTAAAGTGAACAATTTTCTGATTGTCATCAAATAATTTTTACTATTCCGTGTCATTTCAATAATAAGTTAGTATAATACCTTTTGTAATATTGTTTTTAGTGCCGTTTCTTTGTTATGTTGTTTTAGATTGGACTTAATATATATAGTATATATTATATTATTTATTTAGTTTTGTCTACAAAATCAAGAAAGCGTGATTAATTTGTATATATCAGAAGACATATTATACTACTGTATGTCCTGTGATATATTATATATATCACAGGACATACAGTAGATTATATTACATATAATCGAGTAGAATAAATAATTTTGTGGAATGCCGTGTCTCCGGAAATTATACACGAATATTTATTATTCATTTCTATACATTTGTATTACACGCTGCCTTCAAGCGACGAAAATAATTTTTAACTACAAAGCCGATAACGCATTCACTACTCATACGTTTGCTGAAGTTGTTCGTAGTTTAAGGACATTACACCACGTGGTCCTTCATCTGTCCAATAAAAAAGAATAAACAAAATTATTTGTCAATGTAAAATGTTCAAAAAATATTTTTTTTTCGCATAAAATATGAGTATAAAGTATGAATATTTAATAGATATTGTTGGTTAGAAAGATACGTTAGAGAAAATGAACACTGTAATCAGTATTTAATTTTTTATTATCTTATTTCAATAAATAAAAAATAAATTGTGAGAAGTGGGGCAAGGTATAAAATATTTATAATATTATTTCTATTTATTTAGAAATATAGTTCTCCAAACCATCGAGGGGATCCAAGCTGATATTTGCATTTGCATAAGTGTTCATAAAGGTATAACGTCACTTGTTTGACCTAAACTGCTTTTTGACAGCCGGTCTGCCTCTTGTATTGAGCATCGTGTGCGTGAGCGTCCCATATTTAATTCTTAAAATTTTACTTTTACGTTCTACTTATTTAAAGTGAAAGATAAAATTGGCACTGTAAAAAATATTTCATGAATTCACTACACAGGCGTCCATCGCGTTCCAGTGTGAGGAGTTCCGAGTTGGAACTGGAACTTGCAAGCTAAGTGAAGGTTTATGGAGCGTCTTTAAAATGTGTATTGATACTGTCCTCTCCTGTCCAAATCTCTCCCTAACCAAAGTCACCTTTTTAATATATCATAGATACGAACTTGTGACAATTTTAGAAATACCAGATTCTTTCAGGAACCTATAAACATATTTTGCTGTTATATTTCCTATAAAATATCACTTAACAGGATAAAATTCTAGTTGTATTTTAAGCTATTACCGCATTTGCGCGCAGTCAGACATTTTCTAATTAAGCCACAACGTGTGTACATAGTAATTTAACTTCGCTTAATTAGTTTGTATAATTTTGGATATTCGATGACAATTGATTTGGATTAATAATAAGTTTATATTAAACTTATTATTAATTCAAATAGAATAAGTACGCCGTTGAGCTTGTACGACATGCAATATGCAATGTGTCAAGGCAAGGCGGAAAGAGGAGAGCAGAATGTTTTAAGAATATACAATTCTCTCTGTAAAACTTCTATATTCTATGCAAGATAAACAGATACACCGTAAAGCTAAAAAAAATATAGGTACATGAATTTTTTATTAATTTTTTCTTCACGCTGTAACCTGTATAAAATAGGTCAGTCAGAAAGAGCCTATCCCATTAAAACACATTTGTTCCGCACTTTCTACCGAACTCTGGAGGCATTACTTGCAAAATAACGCAACTCAACGCTGAGCTTTGCCGTTACCAGAACGAAGAAATGAAAATATATTAAATATTTCATATCCTCGAGTGGTATCAAATTCACAACCTGTCGGTGTACAGTACCACCTAATATCATGTTATCATATTTTTCTTGCATCATACATCGACACAAAACACGCATTTTCTTACCACTTAAAGAATATCCATAGCCAATGATTATGTAGTATATATAATTCAACGTGTTCGTGCTCGCTCCCCTATAGTGAGTGGAGCACTCTTTATTTCAAAGTTCGTATAAAACTGTAATTGCGGTGGCACCGTTTCTGTTATAAAACTTTATTTTATTGTTGTTAATTACCTTAGAAGGTTTTTTAATATTTCCATATGTTTGTTAGTTATACTATTATAGTTTTAGAGTTCTTATACTGAAGCCGGCCGTGGCGCAGGGGCACGGCAAAGTGTGATCGAAAACGCGATAGGTTGTTGGTTTGATTCCTAGTCGGGGAAATGAAATGTTTATTATTTACATTTTCTTGACTGCGGTACGAGGCTAAGTGCTGTGTTGAGTTCCGCCACTCAACACACAGTGCGGCGGAAAGTGATCGGAGGTACCTTAATAGGGAACAGAGTGTCTTAACACAACGCTTCCACCGCGTTTTGCCTCATCACCAGAGTGAAGAAATGAAAATATAACATATTTCGTTTCCTCTAGTAGAAATTGTACCCACAAACTGTCGTGTTTACAGTCACACGCTACTTCATGCGCCACGACTGTCCTCAATGAAATTTTTAATCTAACACAATTATATTTCTTAATATAATGGGATGTAATTTTACAATTATTGTCTACAGATGTAAAATGTCTATATTATATATATATATATGAGGCTTATTTTCAACGACTTGAACGTGACAGTCTTTGTAACGAAGCTTCAAAGGAACGCTGGTGGGCGGACTTACGCGTAAAGGGAATCAATGAAGATATCGATTTTAACGGCTTTTAGTTTAGGATAAGTATTTATTATTGTAGCGCTGTAAAATCGATTGGTTGTGGGTTCAATCCCCACTCGAAAAAGTAAATATTTATTTAAATCTAATATATATTTTCATTTCTTCACTTTAGTGATGACGCAAAGTGCAGCGTTGGGAAATGGAGTGTCATAACACGAAGTTCCCTCTCCCTACTCTGCTGTGTGCGGGATACAGCGTGAAGCTGGTTTGTAAGACGGATGATATATTTAATACTTTAATTTTCTTGGCTTTGGTGACGAGGCAAAACACGGTGTTGAGTTCCGCCATTCAAGGTAGTAAGTCAGCAGTAGAGAACAGATATGTTCTGGTATGTGCGGGTTGCAGTGACACTAAAAAATAAATATTTAAGTGTAATTCTGTTTGATTAAGTTATATTATGTATAGAAAAATATAGCACATTTTAATGTAATGTATTTAAATATGATGTTTTTTTATTTATTTTATGCGAACAGCATGTTCGCTTTCGAGTTGTATATACGTTTTTTACAATATTATTATAAATCAAAAGCTTCATAAGCTCTACTAAAGTTCCAACGTTGTTGAAACTGCAATAATATGAATATCAACTTTAATCTGTAGTATAATCAAGTGTCGGGGGGGAAAAAAGACAGAAAATTGGTCCAAATAAGCTGTACGGGTAAGCCTAGCTTTATGTTTAATTACTCCCCACAAACGACGTGATTGCATTTCCTGTAGCTGACGCGACGTAACGGTTTATTATTTCACCAATTTGAAACGTTATTAAATTCTTGAAAGTGAAATTGGGGGGTTTTAGAACTAAATATCGTCGTTAACTCCAAATAGGGAATTATTGTTGGCTTATTGGATATTTTGTGTTATTTGTCGTATTGATAAATATAATATATAATTCAGGCCGTCGTGGCGCAGCGGCACAATGGTGTGACTGTAGCGCGACAGTTGTGGGTTCGATTCCCACTTGAGGAAGTGAAATATTTATTTACGTTTATACTTCCATTCTTGCGCTTTGCTTTGACACCAGAGCGAAGAAATGAAAATATAAGTTTGTATAAATATTTCATTTCATTGAATGGAGGTCGAACCCACAACCAGTTGCGATTACAATCACACCCTCGTGCCCCTGCGCCACGGCTGGCTTCAAACTACTAACCCTTAATATTCAAAATATCAATTCTTATATATTATCAAGTGCCTTCGCATGTAACTATACTGCATGAGTACATATACTGTACCGTATTGTGTAACTGACATATCTAATAACGCACTACCACACGCTAGGTTCCCATGCCATGTATTAATTACTCATCCGATGTTACTATAATTGATTTAATTCCGCTTCATGATTACAAATAAGGAGTTGTGGTGTGTGGGTTCGATTCTCAGTTCGGGAAATTATATATTGTCGAGGCGCTTAAGTTATAATATGTCTTGAATATTTTTATTTTACATGTTTTATTCTTATATTCGATAATCGTCCATCATTTAATCATAAATAATTTAATGACAAAAATAAAATATCGTTCTTAAGAAATTAAAAACAAAGCAAATGACAAAATAGCAAAGAAATTATAATTTAATTCTGGAATCGAACTGACGATACATTCAAATATAACATTCACTATAGGGCTGTAACGGTAATATCATTGAATACCTCGATCCTATATTACAAGTGTGTCAGTCACACGTCGCCTCAACCTGTTAGTATCTGTCAATTAGAAGTTGAAATATATGGTTATATTTCAACAAAAATAGTAAATCGATATCAATTTATATGTCTTCTATTTATAATGTAAGTGGGTGAGTTAATATGTATATTCATTTATTACGTACAGTTATCTTGAAACTAAGAATATGGTTTTTTTTTTTCAGCCTAATATTTTTTCCCGAAAAGAACTCTGATGATCTAGATGAGATTCTCATATCTGTTCCCAATAACACGGCCGGCAAGAAGCATTGCGTATTAAATAGTGTCGACGTCGCGCTTTGCCTTCACACCAGGAGGAATTTCTGTCTCCTAAAATATTAAATATTTGCATATCCTCGAGGGGGAATCGAACTCACAACCTGTCGTATTTACAAGCACACGCTTGTGCCTTTGCGTCACGACTGGCCTCATACATGTATATAGATATATTTATTAATATTCAATACGCCATTTCAATACAATAATATATAATTAGACAAACGTATATTAAATTACCCAAACACAATTCTGTAAGACAATGTATCCGGTAAATCACATTACAAGCGGGACTCAATTAAAGATTAATTAACTTGCGATTGTTAGAAATTAATCTGGTGCCGGATGACTTTACAATTCAATTATATTTTTGTTTGATAGAAGCTCTGAAACGGTTCGTATTGAAATGTACAACGTATAAAAATTTGGGATTGCTTCAGTTTAAAAATTTCACGCTGTATCCCGCATATGTAAATTAACTTAACTTAGCTTCACGCTTTATCCCTAGCGGGGTAGTCAGACAGAACGGAGCGCCAAACGCTACGGTCTCTATATACCTCGTCCACTGTCATCAAATATATATATATATATATATATATATATATATATATATATATATATACTTGTGCTAGTGCACAATTGCATAAAAACAAACAAACAAGACGGTCTCCAATTAAGATGTTTCTTAACGTTATTATTATATATATAAAAATATATTTTTTGTTATGAAAAATGCCACACCTTATTTAACCTATTTCTGAAGAAATGTTGAACAGAAGCTCAAACTAAACTATAATAATCAGAATTCAAATTAAACGAAAAAAAAACCCACAACGTGTCCGCGTGTCGACTGCGCCACAGCTGTTTCAAAGAATAGTTATCATAAAAAGTTATTGTATAATAATGTATATCAATCATATCAATGCAATAAATAATTATACTGATGTCTTACATTACAATGTGAATGAAGTAAAAGCCATTTTCTTATTGATTAAGCGTTTAAAATAATTACAAGCAAAGTTACCTATTATTAAAGGCTTAATTGTGAGACAGGTGGTATTCTTTTATTTCTTTCCACAGTAGGCTGTATGTAGTCTGTGGCGTTTCCACATGTAATAGTGGATATAAAAATAATTTCAATTAAAATTATGACAAATGGGAGAACTTAACATAATAATTGACTGTCTGTAAGCACTCTTTGATTTGGTGAAACAAAGTTCTTTTCTTTGACGAAAGTTAACTAAAAGCGTCTTCGCTAAGATTTTCTTTAAAAAAAACTCGTTGTTACTAGTGACAGGATAAGGAAGACAGGATGAGGAGACATGGATGCTTATCATTTTTTTCTTAGCTTGCTATGTATGCTATATCCTGTATTTCGCAGGGTAGACGTAATCTAGTGCCAAGACGTATAGATCGTAATATAAGTGGAAGTCAACGCCGCGCTTTGTCTTTTTTCATAAGAGTGATATTATGCAGGTATTAGATAATTAAGTAGGCACTATATGCGAAAGTTGTCGGTTCGACTCCACTCGAGGAAGTGAGATATTTACGTTTATATTTCCATTTCTTCGCTCTGGTGTCGAGGCAAAGCACGGCGTTGAGTTCTGCCACTCAACACGCAATACCTCCAGAATTCGGCAGAAAGTGGGGATGAGAGGGTCTTAACACTAGGTTCTGTCTTGTCTGTCTGTCTTGTGCGATGTCTTAATATTTCTAATCTAAATGGCTAACTTTTAAAAGTAAACAACTTATAATCTATAAATAAATTCTATAAGAGTTTTAGTAGTTTGTACTATCATATAAATGGAAGTCATCGCAGCCAACATACTAGTGCGGCAAGTTTAACATCCAGACGTTTATGGACCATTTGACGCTATTACAGCAGTACTCAGACACCACGTTACAACTTCTTTATGATTATTGTTATCTATTTCAATTTAAAGTTTAAATATGTTTTGAGCGAGAAAAAACCTAAAGAGGTTCCCAATTCGACTCGTTAACATTCTTTTACGTTTAAGCACGGTTTTTTTTGCTAAGTCTAATAAATCTCGATAATAGTTTTTTGATACTTTCACGCACTCCTTGTATTGGTACTGTATTTTCAACTTCAATAAAAATGAACGTTGATGTCAATTAATCAATACGCGATATAGTATTGGTTACTAGGGAAACAAACGCGGTTTCGCTCGCTTAATATTATTGTCATTTTTGTAAAGTTTCACCTAAATTATTTAAGTTATTTTTGTTTGAAAGTGGAAGAAACGCTTCAAAAACTTTGTCATTGAAAATATTAGCTACATACACGTTTTAAATTATTTTATAGTTTATTTTCGTAATTTCAACAAAAAATTTACTTGAAAATTATAAAGCATAAAAAATTATTTAAAATCAAGAAAATAGATATATTAAGAGCATATATTTAGAACAATTATACTAAAAAGCGATAACGAATCTGAAATCACGGGCAAAATTGCGCTTAAGAAAATAGATATTTTACAGATTTGATGAGACGCCGCGTTAATTAACACCGTCCATTAGCGTCGCCCGCGCGCGTCTGTCCCAAACGCAATTAGTTGCGATACGTATTCTGAAGAATTATTTAAAATTCATTCGCTTCATAAAATAATATAAATATATTAGTTGTTTTTGTATTATAATTATGACTGCATTTATATTATATACCATATCAAAATCTTCCAAAAAAAGATATAACCAGACAAAAATATTTATGCTATTGCACAATTTATACGTATTTCCGAATATCGTCAATATAATATTTAAAATATATATATATAATACATTGAGCGTAAACTCGTAAAGCGTAAACTAAATTTTAGTTAAAAGATTGTGCTACTAAATTTAATTTATTATATTAAAATTATATTATATAGAATATTTGATGCGAAACTTTACGCCTTCTAGCCTCTCTTGAACTAAAGCCTTTCGTTATTAAATTAAACAAGATAGATACTTTTGACGTTGTATTCGACAAGCGACTCTAAAAGTAAGTTAGAAGTTCGAGCGAACCAAATGGCATTAGTATTTGCGTCGGCCCAATGATTCGAAATGCTCTGATATCGCAGGACCTTCGCGCTTACAATTACTTTAAATTACCCTTTTATTGTACTCTTTGAAGGGAATCGTGACATAAAGTAGTATAGTTTGTGAGTGTTGAGTGAAAATGACTGGTTACTGGTTGTGGGTTCAAAAATAATTTAATTATATATGTATTAGATATTTTTATAAATAGAGGGCAAAGGCAAAAGAAAGTGTTAAGACACTATTCCCCACCCACTACACTATTTTCAAGATATACTGGTCGAGTGGCAGGATTTAACGTTGCTTTGTCTTGTTACTAGAGTAAAGAAAAGAAAAAAAAAATCCCTCGATTGGAAATCGTACTCGCAACTGTCTAGTTTTCAATCTCGCTGTCACTGATCCATATATTTGGTTATTTTGAAAAATTTGCGGTGAAATTTATTTTATTTTTTATTGATATCTATTTCATTTTATCTTTCTAAATTTTTTCGCTTAATTAAAAAACAAAAATCGTTCATTTTTTTCGATAAAACCGAATTTAATTAGATAATATTTTTTAACCTTTTGTTCAGTCCTGTTATAAGTTATTGGTCCACATAAAGGTGACAGATAGAATTACCAGAATATTTTTTTAGGTATCGTTATATTTGTCAGAAGTGACAAGCAGATTATTGAGTTTGCGTGCACTTGAAACAACATAATCAGTGGAGACAGCGCCTTATGCAAATTATTGGAGACACTCTAACCTCCCTTTCTTCAGCGTCCGGCGCCGCTCCGTGAACTTTCAATAGATTAATTACGACTCTTAACGAGATCCTCTAAGGAGAATTACGAATGCTTTGTTGCGTTAAATGTCAATTATTTTATTTATAACAATGTTTTGGCATCGTTTCCTATGATCGTTGTTTTATTTCTTATCAATGAATTAATAATTGTTATTAGAAAGGTAAAGGGCGTCGTGGCTCAGTGGTGCAGCGTCGGACTGTAAACGTTTTGTGGGTTCGATCTTCACTCGGTAGAATGGACAAAACGTGATAGTGAGTTACGCTATTTAATATGCTCGAAAATTTATACAACTAGTTTCCCAGCGCCTATTGGAGAAAAGTGTGAAGCTGCCTTTTTTTAGCTTCACTTTCTATCCGTACGCTGTTTAGCTGGTTAGGCAAAGGGGACATAGTGTTAAAACACTCCGTAACCCATTTTCCGCCGAATTCCTCCAGCAACACGTGTTGAGTGGTGGAACTCAACAACGAGCTTTACCACGACACCATCCGTTGCCATGCCGCAGAAAAGAAAATATTCAAAATTTCGTTTCATCGAGTGAGGATTAAACCCACAACCACTCTCTTAACTCCACGCACTTGGCTAACTGGCCCCTGCGCCAAGGCTGGCCCCAACAGCATTTTTTGTGAATAAATAATTTTGAGATACTATTATAACATAAATTATACGATTAAAAGTCCAGAGTAATAAACTTGAATCGATTGGAAGCAAAGATTTGGCACTGGTAAATTGTCAACTCGGTGAGTGATATTTTTCAAGCCGACTGCAATAGCGCGATAAGGCGCTATGAAAATGTGATCGAATTTCAATGAAATTTATGACTTATTATAATGATTATAGGAATATAATCTGAGTGCGGCACAAAATTTACGATTCCACTGTAAAGGTGTGTTCGGGCGTAACAAATTTTGGGCATTCGTAAGGTGGCGATAACGATTTGGGGAATTAATCTCGGAATAAAAAACGAATCGAGGGGAGGCGTGAGCGCAAAATGTAGAAAATAATAGCCAAATTGCACCTGCACAATCTTTACATCATCAGAAATTGTCCATGACTTACCGCCATTTGTATTGTAAGTAATTTTTGTTTTTATTATAAAAAAGTTTTTTTTATAATAAATCCGATGTGTCACGAAAAAGTTTTTCGTGACGCATCGGATCTTTTGTCAAATAATCAATGTAATGGACGGAATTGGAAAATTGCAATGACATTTAAAAAAAATCAGGATTTTAACAAAATATTAGGCCAAGTAATCAAAATGCTTATAATCGTTATTCAACAAGTATTTGTAATCTAAAGTAATTAAAAAATTTTGCCAAAATGAACACTCAGAGGTAAAACAAACGTAACGTGTACGACACGCATATGGTTTAAAAATTAGAAACATGAAATAATTTACAAATGTAATCAGTTATTATAACACTTAGTGAAAGTCACCGAATGAAATCTTTGTTCCTGGCCACCCCGGGGAGAAGCCGGACCGCTCGCAGCGATTGAAATTTAAAATATCGTACCCTTTGCCATTATGCGAGCTTATTCACCCTTGAAATATCCCTGGGGGCGCCAGGTACGACGATTGGGGAAAAATATTTTACACTTGTTACTAAGGATGTCGCTTCCAAGTCTATTTTACGCGGACGTAATCGCTGAGCAAATGTAATCTCAACCACTACCGGGTTAGAGTTGTAAATTCGATGGACATACCAAATAATTTCCAGGAGCATTCACAAAAAGCACTTAATTAGTGTGTCGAGAATGAAAAATT
>JBAIZZ010000272.1:279755-474209 GCA_037355905.1 Heliconius aoede
GTTCGCCTCCCGCTTCCTGCCTTAATTTATCGCTTTGTTTTAGTCAGTGGCAGTGGCGCGTCCCATTGACGGATTGCGATGTGTTTGATTAAAAAAGGTTAGCTTTTTCAATCATTAGTCGGTGACAAAGGTGTTCCTCGACTTAGCGAGCTCTGCGTCTTCCGGGTCCTTTGTTCTTATTTATGTATACGTGGATTTCATTATTTGTAGTGTAATGTAAATAAAATTATTGATTTCTTTTTGTTATAAATATGACTTTTTAAGGTACAGAATAATATAAAAAAAATATTTCCTAAGAATTAATATTATTTTTCCAAAATATGTTATCTTTAGATAATCTCTATATCCTCTTTTTACCCAACCGGAACCCGACTAAGTCAACGCGCGAGTCGCACTGTCACCGGTCAGCAGATGACATTGAATGAACTACAAATATAAGCTCATATTGTTTTTTACTTTGAAATACCTATAAATATTCACGTTTTACGGGTTTTGTCTTTCTATTTTAAATTCTCACTCACAGACCGCATTTCATTACTGTCCAAATTCCACAGGTACTTCCTATAGGTGTTGATTACACGCGTTTTTTATACAAAATGCAGCAAAAATGGTGTATAGATATTCGTATCTGTTGATTGCGTTGATTTAGAAGCTTCGTTTTTTTTTCTATACTTCAAAAGACCGTAGACTTAAATATTTAATATTATTTTTATCTTGATATGTCCATGAAATCCAGAGATAAATGCTCTTGACAGACAGACAAACGGACAACAAAATGATATTTTAAGGTTACCATTTTTTTCCTTAAGAGGTACGGATCCCTAAAAACTATTCAAATACACGACATATGGAAGTAAAATCTGTATTAAGTCCATTTATTTAATTAAAAGAACATTGTACCTACATACTTGTGTTATAGCTGCGTGTATTCAGCAATTCGTGATATTTCATTAAATTATCCATTTAATATTTACTTCTAGACATAATAAAATTTATAATGGCTAATTCGAGACTGCAAATTTTACGATATACGATTTACAAGCAGACTGCTCTGCCCTCCCTTTGCCCTGACGTGAATTTTATATTTAAAATTATCAATAAAAGCTGTAGGTAAATATTAGGAAATAGATCTTTTTTAACTCTTAACAGAAGAAATTTATTCATTTCTATCAATTATATATTCAAAAGTAGGTGTTATTATTTTTATAATATATGTTAAAACTAATGGTACCTAATGGTTTTGCCACTCAACACGTGCCTCGAGAATTTGAGGGAAAATGGGAAATGGAAGTCTCTTAACATTAGGTTCTCGGGTTCCATCTGTCTACCCTGCACATGATATGTACAGGGAACAGTGTCAAGCTAAAAAAAGAAAAGCTTTTTGTTTTGAGTAAATTATACGAGATAAACAATTTTATACTGCCATAAAGTTTAATTGACTATGAAATTTTTAAAATTTTTGCATGCTACTTTGTTTACTCGGGCTTATCAAGCTTAGAAGTCACTTACATATTTCACCACGTAATTGAATTTTTAACGAAGTCACTAAACGTGAAATGTGTATCTAGAATATTTATAAAGCATGTTGTATAAAAACATAGCATTATATTACATTTAATAACCTCACAGAAAAGTATTCATATATACTACAAGGGAAAAATTTGAATATTATAGACAACATAAAGATAGATAAAGATTATTATAGATAGATAAAGATTATTATAGATAGATAGGTATTATAGACAAAATAAAGATACACATGTGATTTTGTCACATCTGATGGTACCCACACTAGGTATGGCTGTATTGTGAGTTCCAATATATGATTTTACAATTGACGTTTAATGTTGACTTTTTTTGCTCGTTTTACAAGAGATAAATAACACAGTAAAAAAAAATTAAGGTATTTTAAAACTATTACTAAGATATTATTTTATATATGACAAAAGATTTTCAGTTTGGTTGTAGTCTAGAGAAGCGAGCCACGACGAAATTTTAGTTGTAGCTTTCTTGATCGAGCAAAGCTTAATATCACAAGCACTAGCAATTTTATTGTGAGTAAACAGTTCGATGTAAGAACTGAAATGCGTAGCTGAACAAGAATTTATACTAGGCAGTAGAACGCTAAAGTTTCTACGATTAATTAGAGCTTTATACTCTTCTGAGGACGCTATTCTTTGATGTGCTTTCAGTGCCTATTTTAAGAAAAACAATTGACGTACGGTAAGGACATTACTTTCCTGATAGAACTTAATGGTTGGATAAAAGAAAGATTAAGAAATGTAAATAACACAAAATAATTTAATTTCATTATTTTTCAACAGAAATCTGACACAAACAGAAATTTTGAAATCTTAACAAATATCAAAATCGATTAACAATTTCGACCTATTGTAGAGCAAGTTTCCAAAAAAAAATGCGCGTAATTTTGCGGCAACAGGAAAATGTAGGGACGAGTGTTAAATTCAAATTGCTTAATGGTTCGCAAGCAGGCATTTCATTTTCCATTCGAATTGTCGTGTAATTTAGAGCTGCGTGCGTGTAAACGGCGCGCGCTTTTGTTTGTTAAGCCTTAAGTCTCACGTATGACGTAACTCGAAATAAATTAAGAGGAACATCTTCCTATGAGTATTTACTAACACATTAATTCACTAGTACACTAAGTAAGTGATTTTAATTCACTGAGCTAAATTAATTTAATAATTATTTTCAGAGACATGATATTGTAATAGGCTTCGCTTGAAATATTTTAGCGTTGACGCAAAAGCGAATAAGGTAAAATGGCATATCCAACTACATTATATTATAAATTTACATATTTGATTTTTGTTACTTTCCTAATGTTAAAGTAGGTTTAATTTATCTGAAAGGCAAAGTTACAGCATGTTTGGAACACTACCAAATATTGCAACATTAAATGGATATAGACTACACAGAGGGAGCCTATTGCTAAGACACCACGTTACCCACTTCTGACACATTTTTCGATACGTTGCGTGTCAAGTAGCGGAATTAAACGGCGTAATCTGCCGCAGGGGGGGGGGGTGTAATATTTTGACAATCGTGCCCCCTAGTGAGGGTTGAACCTACAATTATTATTAAATCATAAAACTCTTTGTAACAACTAAACGTAAGTAAAACCAAATACTTAATATTCAAATGAAATATTTAATGTGGAACGGAGTATCTTAACACTAGGTTCCCTCTGCCTACCCTACATATATACATACCTAAGTTAATAAAACTGAAATATGAAATTGGAGTCGGATAGCAATGATTATCTGTTATTAAGGGTAGTGTATCAACAAAAGTATTTCAATTAGCCGAGTGTGCGCGTCCAAGTACATAACAAAGTGCTCAAATATTCATAGCATGCGGTTATCGATTCCACTATATCTATTAGGGTTGACAGCTGGAGCTGGAGTACCTCACATATATGGATTTTTATGTAGTTGAAAAATCTCGAATATTGATGGTTTTTTTTTTACTGTTCATGAATTTTATGCAGTTCCGTTATATTGATGTATTTTGTTTGGTTATAAAGGTTTTCTCATCTTATTTACAGTCGTACACGTGTGACTGTGGACGCGACGTGTTTTGGGTTCGTTTTCCATTCGAAGAATTGAAATATTTATTATTTTAATTTTCTTGCTCTGTTAATGCGACAAATTCCGCCATTCAATGCTATTGCTGAAAGTAAACCTATTAATTGAAAATTAAATCTAACTTACAATATATATTTGAAAATTTCAATTAATTTCATTCAATAATATACAATTCAAATCTTTAAATTCAATCAAATGATAAGACAAAAATCCATTAATCATTTGACACGTTTTCATAAAGATGTCAACCCTAAAGCCGTTCGTGTCGTACCCCCAGCCCACTGAAAGATGCTATCGGTTCACGCCCATATTATTACAGGCGATGATACCGGGGTATCATATGCGTGTACGCGTGTCCTAAGAGCAAACACCATTATTATGTTGATCTTTGGACTGCGCTTTGGTTTTACGACTAGTGGAACGATTTTAGCGTGTTTTATCAATATTCTCTATGTTTGTATAGGTGCTGGCGCTTTGTGATGCTACAGTTGGGTAGTATGGGGTCTTTATGTAAAAGTTGTAAAAAAAAAATGTATATATAAAATGTGGGTAGATAATTTAAATGCAATCTAAAGATAATATTTTAAGATAACAAGTGTTCTACGAGAAGTGTTTGACTTATTACCACGCATGCCATGCAACTGAATGGTCTACCTTCGATAGTATTTCCAGGTCGATACGACATGGATGCCTTTGAAAAGTGATCTCCACCTTAAAGGTCGGCAACGCACCTGTAGCTGTACACGGGTCGTGGACGGCGAGGATCACTATCAGGTGACTCCCACAGGCCAAACTGGCCTACGCTTGATTGCCTTGTCTTTTAAAATATAACAAAAATACAATGAAGTATTAATACTTTAAATTTAAATTGGATATTAAATATAAGTTAGGTATTTTAATTAATTATATATTTTTATTTATTTTTCGCACTATTCCTGATAAATTGAAAAATAAATTTGATGCTATAAATTCCATTATCAATTTTCAACCCACATAGGGATAACGCCACGTACTCTGTCTACAATATTTTTAATGATAGCTTTCTTAATTTTTCTTAGTTATTATTGTACCAGATCAAAAATATAATAATAATTTACTTAAAAGAAACAGCTTGATGCCTTTTTTACATCTCAGAGACGAGGGAATTTAGTGTTATGACACTCCATTCCTCCTGCACCGACCAATTTTTGAAACGTTACCTGTTGAGTGGCGGGTCTCAACGATACGTTTTGTTTATCAAAGCAGAGTACCTAAATTACTATAATCATATCCATAAGAGTTTGTCATGAAGAAGCGTGTGACTAAACGCTACAGTTGTGGGTTTGATTACCTCTCGGAAATGATATATTGCACATTAATATTTTCATTTTTTCGCTATGGTAACAAGACAAAGCGTGGGATTGAGTTCCACAATTTAATACACAACACCTCTAAAATTTAGCAGAAACTGGGAACAGAGTGTAAACATTAGTCTCCGTCTGCCTACCCCACTATATGCGGGATACTGCGTGCGACTAAAAAAATATAATCATTCTCTTCAGTGGGATGAAATCCAATCAGGGCTTATATTCCGAGGCTGTCACACTATGCCACGACGACCTTTCAAATAATTTATCCATTTATTATACAATATATCATTAAAATATAATTGCATTACTGCCTTAATGTATGAACATATATTACATATATAATGAACATATTCAAACGTGAGGCATATTGGATGGACTCGATTACAGAAACCGAACTATTAACGCAGGATATATGTACAAAGCCAGCGCCATTTATAGCTCGATTACTTGATTGTCTTTATCAGATTCTAGTTAAGATAATTTACTGATTGTGTATGGAATTATATGTGCTTATTATATGGCTTGATGGATAGATATTGGTAAATTTTAGTGTTTTTTATATTGACCCTGTACCTGTGAGGTAGCATGTTCATATCTAGGCAGGGGTTATATTATATGAGGCCAGTCGTGACGGTGGGAGACGTGGTTGTTTGTGGGTTCGATTCTCACTCGCAAAGCGCCACTCAACAACAATGCCTCCAGAATTCGGCGGAATGTGAAAAGAGGAGAGATATGTACCTACTGGCTCCATCGGCCACTCCGTGCGAGTTACAGTGAGAAGCTAAAAAAAGACTTTCTACTTGCATTTTTATGGTTTGAAGGAGAAACGTGCTGATTGCTGACATAATGGAATTGTGTCCCTGCCGCGCCAACCACTGACACTTGTCCTATAAAAGGAAACACTACAATGCACTTTGTAAAGCTCTACGTAATGTTAATACGCGCCACAACCAATGGTAATATTTATTACCATATATTGTCAAATCGGTAATCTTCCGCCATATTCTCGAGACATTGCGTGTTGTGATGGAACTCAACGCCGTGTAAAACTCTCAATACATATTATCTGTTATGCAGAAAAATTATGTTACGTCATTTTACACATTTCCTTGCTTTTTTTATATACAAAATAAAATAAATATTGTTAATTAATTTCACCCGTTTATTTACACAGTATTATTAATGTTGAAGAAACATGTAAACATTGATTTAAGCCAAAAACCTCTACGAAATTCGATGTCATTTAAAAGTGACGTCCAAAAATTATATTTAAACCAACATTCAATAAACCGAAGTTAATTTGGACTGTGACACTGCACGACACGATATAAAGTTATTGCATTATAATATGCAAATGATTATTTTCGTATGTGTATAGTATGGAAATATGTATGTATATGGAAATCTCGGCGCAGGTGTCTGTTTGCCCAACTGATTTAATATCTGGGCTCATCGTGGATCGAATCAACGTATACGGAATATCAATAGCCTACAGTGCATTAGTGCAGGAGACGGATTGCAAACAGGGGGCGGGCTCGATTTGGGTTGTGCTTAGAATAATTTTAATTTTGCCTGTCAACTAAAGTACTTTAAGTTAGTGAATAGTTTTATTCTTTTTTTCTCTTAGTGATTTTGGTACTAGAGTGACATTTAATGTTTAACAGTACATAAAAAATAATTACAATTTTACTAATATAAAATATTCGTTAAGTTTTTATAAATTATATACCCAAATCTTCTTTCTGGAACATAATTGAGTCCTTATACAAACATAATAAGTATATATACGGCAATATACGGCCACTTCTTTTTTTTTTCTAAAAAATATACAGAAAGTGACAATATACTTATAACAAATTGTGCTTACTTTAAATAGGGAAACATAAACTTAGAAATATACGTGTCATTTCCGCGCCTATCTCATTCTGCCGTTTTCGCCACTCGCTACATCAAAACTGATAAGGGAAGGGTGAATGCACGAGTGCGCCCAGGTACCGGTGCTAGTGAAGAGACGAGTCGATTAAATTAAATGTCTGTGTCATATTGATATTATAAAACAACAATTTGAGTTGAAAATATTTTCGGTATATTTGTTAAGATTTTAGATGAAATTCTATGTATAAACTATATAATATAATATTACATTTGTAATTATGAAATATAATAATTATAACAAAAAACAAAATCCACGTGCAATTCGATATTATTAGCACGTTAATTGTGGGTTCTGTCATATTGTCGGATAATAATAAATATTTGATATGTCGATGTTTCCCTGATCTAGTTACACAAAAAGTGGCGTTGAATGTCACAAGTGAGAAAAATATAAAATGAACTAAGTGATGCGTAAAAAAATATATATGTACAAAATATGTTTAGTTATTTCTAAGAAGAATACCATAGCTAGAAAAATATATCATACATTCAATTTAGAAAATCTACACTATCTTCATATCTATTTACCAATCGGTGCTTAAAAAAGCTTCACAATTTTTCTAAGGCAACGTAGTGCTAATACTTTCTTTCCAATGTTCGATATACATAAACGACGACCGAACTTAACTTATAGAATATCTACCTGTCCAGGAATAGTTCAACAATTCTTGACCTGATCTCCAGCATCCTCTGGATGTTTGCAAAATTCGACTTCAAATTCACCTCATCACTAAAGTACAGGGGAGATACGGAACCTCCACAGCAATGCCGAATAGCAACGTGATTAATGGATGCCGAGCGCACGGTAATGATAATGACCGCCCCGACTGAATCATCGGAATCAATGCCGA
This sequence comes from Heliconius aoede, assembly GCA_037355905.1. NCBI lineage: Eukaryota > Metazoa > Arthropoda > Insecta > Lepidoptera > Nymphalidae > Heliconius > Heliconius aoede. The sequence continues at coordinate 287,496 of JBAIZZ010000272.1, forward strand.
ACTAAAGTGTATGTGGCGATCCCACTACTGTTTCATTAGAGGCGTTTACTTGGCTACGTCTTGATGAAAGGGATTGGGTGGAGGTTTTCAACGAATTTCCTGTAATTAATAGGGTTTTTTTTTCATTTTCGTCTGATCAGTTTTGTGGAGAAAACAGAGAAAAAATATTGATGATTTTGAGCTTAAATGTGAAGTGTTATCACCTGAACTTACTTTATTTCAGTCAATGTTGTATAAGCTTAGATTTACCGTACACGATTTGATTCAACATTAATGGACGGTTGTGCAGTTAACCTTCTTTTATTAAGTAGACCATAACGTTGCGGACATAAAAAGCTTATAATTTACTTATATATTATGTGTCACAGCCAGAAATATTTATTAAAATTTAACTGCTTCATTATACATTAAATATTTTTTAAAATAATTAGTTTTAAAATTACATTTAATTATTATTAAAAATAATTTATTACCTTCCCACGAGTAGGAACGGAGTATATATACACACCTCGCGTATATATAAATACACACGCTTGTGCCACAGTCCAGTGTCACGACAACTTCAAATCATATCAAAAACATGAATAAAATATTTCTTATGAAAAAAAGCAAAAATATATGACAATTTTCTTATCATTTTTAGTAGCTGCCTACGTATGGCCCATTATCGCAGAAACGGCTGAGCGCACCCGTCAAAAAAAACAAATGCACGTGTTCATTTGTGCGTGTGCAATTAACGTAGCTTATTCCATTCAATTACATGTGAAGCAATGCAGCGTAAGATAAGAGATTGTACTTTAGATATATTTTTTTATAACTTCACTCTGTATCCCACTTACACGGTAGGGTCCGGGAACCTAGTATTCAAACCATTTTTTATCGAATTTTAGTGGCTTTTTTTGTTGAGTGACGGAACTCAACGCCCCGCTTTGTAAACACCTGAACACCAGAGTGAATAATTTTTTCTTCATTGCTTGCTAATATTTTAATTTTTATTACAAGGCAAGGCGCGGCGTTCAATTCCAACATTCAACACGCAATGTTTCAAGATGTCGATAGAATGTGGAGAACGGAGTGTCTCAGCACAAGTTCCACCCTGCTGTTAAACCTGCTATATGTGAATAAAAACTGAAGCTGAAAGAAAATAAAGCTAAATTGCCCAAAGCCCAATTTAAGTTGTTAAAGTATAGCTGACAATAAAAAAATATCGTTAGCTATACTTTAACAACTTAAATTGGGAACATTCGGAGCGTCGGTTCCGTACTCCATAAGTCAGTGAGGTCGGATAAGCTGTAAGTAAATCATCGGGCGATGAATGCGCAAAGAGGACGAGAACTGCTGATAACGGTTAAATATGGGCAATCGTTGGACTTAATACACCCAGTTCTAATAGTGATTAAATATTGTTTTATAGATAGGTTAATCCTTATCGTAATTGTTATAGTGATTTTTGTATCGTTATTATTATTTAAGGATAAGAAATAAATCTAAAGAAACAGACAAAAGTAAAGATATATGTAATGACTAACAATAATTTCCTACAAGAAATTTTCTTCTCTTTATGAGTTTGATGCTCATATCACAAAATATTACAGTAGGTACTCTCAAAGTTAATGGGTAAGAATAATATCTTATATATATAATTATAATTTTATTAGAAGATGCTGAGAGGCCGTCGTAGATTAGTGACACAGCGTGTATAAACGAAGATTGTGGGTACCAACTCGGGGAAATAAGTTATCTCTATTTCCTCGCTTAGGTCTCAAGACAGAGCACAGCATTGAAAATCACCACTTAACACGCAATATATAGAAAAAGGGGGAACGGAGTGTCTCTCAATATTGAGTTCCCTCTATCGATCCTGCTAAACGCGTGATACAGCTTGAAGCTAAAAAATATCAATAACAAATTAATATAATATTTTTATTGCTCTCTACAATTAAAACTCGATCCCTCCAACACGTATCGATAGCAATAATGACACCGTACGTCGGTACGTGGAAGCCTATCATTCTAATTGGCTCAATATCCAAACTCGATTAAAATAGAAATACACGTTGAATCGGAATCGGTCCGCTAACTGCTAAATGGCGTGTGACTAATGATGAACACAAAGGATCGTACCTTGTACCTCCGTTGCTGCACTCGTTGATGCATGCTTAACCGTTAAAAATAACTTTTGTAATTTATATGAATTCGTTTCTGTGTTCTGTAATAATATTAATATCTATCATATAACTATATATTCCCTATTCCCCATTTGGAGAACTTGTCAATGAGCTTAAATTATAAAATATTTGTTTGAAATTTAAAGAAATATTTATTTGACGGGGCTTTTCGTTATTAAAATTATGAAAGGATGGTCATAATGGACCCATAATTAAAATATGGTAAATCTAGAGTGAAAATTAATATTTTCATTTCTTACCTTATCTTACCATTAGACTTTCTCTTCCCTTAGCTTTCTCTTCAATATGCGGAATGTGTGAAGCTTGTTTTTTTTATATTTAATAAATAAAATAACATTATATTATGATACCTGTTATTAAAAGAACGTATCGTTTGTTACTGCCGTCGTAACAAAGTTAAAATAAAATTATGATGAAAAGTGGTAAATGAAAGAAGTTCGGAAGTTAAACAAAACTACGTTTCGTTTAATATATTGTCGGTAATGGACAAGTTTTCGTATTAGCTGTTGTGTTTATGGGTCGTTTGCATGCGACTGTCGACTACGGTACCTGTAGTAGGTACGATAGTAGTGTGGCTTAAACTTTTGGAAGTTGGACCAATGTTCCAAACAGTCCTCAGATACGAATACTCTTTACATTGTTAATGTGAAATAAAATGAACTCTCCACTCCCTCCACTTTCTGTATGAATATCAGCGGAGTACTTAGTGTCTTATCACCAGATTATCTCTGTATACCAAGCTATACGTGGGATAAAGTGTGAAACTAAGCTTATGAGTTTTTCTAAATAAAAGCTTGTAAATCGATTATTTTTAAACAAATTGAAATAAAAGTAATGGATTCAGTTTTTTAACAAATTCTGTATATTTTGATAATTTTTTTCTGCGTCTGGTCTTAACTAATAAATATTAATAGTATGGACAAACATGTTATGCATTTAAAATATATATATTATATCCTATGTTTATCGTCATCCAGCATCAAGACTTTACCATAATAGAATATGCTTTATATTTTATCAAAACAAGTGGATTTTCTACAAAACTTACAAAGAAGATATTATTTCCATAAAAGCAGCATATATTGCCTTGGAAAAATTACCTTTGCAATATATTATACAGCATATTGCGATTTTGTCATAACCTTAATCACAATGTATATAAAACTGGGTTGCTTTTGATAATCTTTTCAAATAAAAAATCAAGGAACCTAGTACTCCGTTCCCTATTTTCCGCCAAATTCTGGAGGCATTGCGTGTTGAGATGAAATGAAAATATAAATTTATATGAATATTTCATTACCTCAAACGAGAATTGAACCAATCGCGTTTACAGTCACATATGTACCCGTGCCCCTGCACCACGCTATGGTTTAGAATAGTGTATTGTAAATTATGGGACTTCACTGTGATTTACCGCTTCGGGGAGCCTTGTTTTGAATGCACGTATCGGTCAGTACTGAAAAAACAGTTCGATAGTGTCCACTTATTTTTATTTACTTTATGTGATATTTTTATTTAGTTAACGAAAAATAATAAATTTATGTTTTGTTTTAAAATGACATAATATACCGAATCAGATGTGGCCAGTCTGAGAGAGCGATTTATTTTTTGGTTCAAATCTTAAAAGTTAAAATATAATAAATGACTAATGCAAATTTTTTGAAACATACTGTATTATAATAGAATATTGTAAAAAATAGTAATATAAAAAAAATTGTAAAAAATGTAAAAAAAAAAAAATACAACATAGAACTTTTCATTAAATATTCTGTAGATAATATAAAAAGATAAGATAATATAAACCCCAAAAACATAAAATAAAAACGCGTGGAATATTTAAGCGGTTTCTTGACTTTTATGAAAAAAAAAAATCAAATTATTAACAAAAAAAGGCATTACGCTTGTGTCTAGTAAGTACTTACCTATAGCTTCGTGACTCATGAATCGAAACCAATAACTGTTTTTCATATCATCGCCCACAATCGCGGGGGTCGGTTGCGTGGACGCTTCAGCCTCATATCATGCACGTACTCGTAACTCACTTTCATTATGTTGATGCACTTTAAGGTCGCATACCATTGAATGGAAGTTGCTAGCTTAGCTTAATGTCTTTTTTATATCTTTACACTATGTTACCCATATAATAGGGTCAGTAGAGGGCACCTGTCTGTAATTGTTAAGACACTCGCTTCCTCAATTTTCCGCCGCATTTTCAAGTTATTATGTGTTGTGAGTGATGGAACTCAACGCCACGCTTGTTCTTGTTACCATAGCGAGAAAATTAAATTTTACATAATTTATTTCTCCGAGTGGGAATCGAATTCACGGTATAATGGTGATCGGTTTTGTCATTATTTTACAAAGATTTATTTTACTTTATTTCATTTTATTTTAATTTATTTTTGCATTAAAATTATCTACATTGTGCAAGTGTTACTCATACAAGCTAGGCTAGGTTTTTATACTTGAAGGTATCCAAACGGTTCCTTATTTCAGTTCCTTTACTATAACGTCCCCTAGTAAAATATAACTGTAGGTAATAACAAACACTATGCACATACTACAATATAAAATGGGTTCTATTTCTACCGTGTTTTTATCGCTTGATCTCACGCGTTTATCCAGTCAATTTTTTTCGTCTTATCAAAAGAGCTTCCTGCAGGAAAAAATATATAGGTAACGCTATGATTTTTTATGATTATAGAGTTCAATGTACAAAAAATCCTAAAAAAATCATTTATATTGGTGTAAAATAAATGGATAATAAATATTTTTTTAATTTTTTGATTCAGGATCAGTAAATCAAGTGTCACTATTTTCAGATAGGTATCTATCAACCGCCTTCAGACAATAATTAAATTTATTTATAAAATTATTTTTGTTTATCTGTTATATGAATATAAAAATATTTATATGATAAAATTAGATGATAGAATTAGATAAATATTCAAATACACATAACTAAGTATTTCATTAAAATGGTAAACAATAAACAATAAATATATCAAATACTATTATAAACCTCCAAAAATATTTACTATCCATACAATTTCCATTCCCCGCATTCACGTAAACCTGCTGATTAATGAAATGACGACCACAAACACCAAAATATAATTTAGCACGAAGCAAACACCGACGAATTTGTTTTTGATCGGACGCAATCACTTAATTAAAACGTTACTAGTATCTAATATTGAGAGGGTATTTGCAAATATAGGGAATATGCGGGATGGACCATCAGTTTGTGGAGCAGCCAGTCAATAGTGGCATACCCGGCATAGCGGTGGGTGTGTACCCACTGGCATCGATAAATTAAATTGCACCCACCGCAAGCTCCTATTTTGATAATCGCTAAATAATCGACAACGCGCCTAACAGCCTAGCAGCTTTAGGGAGAGACGGGGATGGTAATAGTCCTAATTTACGAGGACATGTATCAGATTACGTTTTAATAGATTTTGGTGCATATGTATGGGAACTGAAAATTGTCGTAGGTCCGTATTTATTAATTACTCTAAATTCTGAGATCGATCTTGAGATGGTGTGTTCGTTCAAATATTATATATGTGAAATACACAAGTGGCATCAAATCGGATGTTTCATCAAAATATGTTTTTGTATCTTTATTAAAATAACTGTACAAAAATCAAACTATATTCTAAACAAATAACCTCAAGGCTCGACACATTTTAATTTACAACATGCAATAAAGCTAATATTAGTTTTGAAAACATATCATACAATTAATAAAAAAGGGTTATTCACATATGCCAGCTTATTTACAATCCAATAAGTAATGCGCAAACAAAAAATCGGTAACTGAAAAAGCAAAGAAAAGCGCAAACCCTTAAGTGAATCGATGTACCCTTAGTGAATGGATGTACCCTTAGTGAATCGATGTACCCTTAGTGTATCAATGTACCCTTAGTGAATCAATGTTCTCGTTCGAACTACTACGAGGTACACTAGCTCGTAATATCGCGAGAACGAATCACAACCCCTTATCTCTGCGGTGCGCACGTGTGAATCCCGTTCAATTTTAATTTCATGCTCAAACAATGACGCTATCGAGCCGGCTATTATTTTGTATCGTCGAGGGTTCAGTTCATCTAAATCCAACAGATAAGCTTCGGGCTCTTTGTCGTCGTCTATACTGATGGCTAATTCGACGACATGGTTTCGTGTAGTATAGTATGGTCGACAAGTCGTGGCTGTTCCATAGTTACCTATAGATGACTGCGTCGATTTGATTTTAGAATGATCTTACTTTTGATCTTTATCTTTCCGAGTGGAAAGTGCATAAAATTTCAGAAAACCTTCATTCAGGGCGGCCACGACTTGTTGACCGTACTCTACTACTCTATGGCCACTTTTAATTTGTCATTAGAATATCTCGTTGTTTATGCAAGGCACGTTATCTCGGCCTCTTGTTCGGCTATCTGGGCTTTCATATGTTTAATTAAATCTATAATAGTGTTTGTTTAATAATGTTCACTTACGAATGTATCATTTAGATACTGGTGTTAGATAATGTCTATTGAAAGAATTTCTTATATTATAGTATATCGTATATAGTTATTGTGATTTTGAAAAAAATCATTACAAATTTAAACTACCAACGAATTTGATTTATTCTTTCATGATTGTTATATATAATATTAATCATATCAACACTTTCTAGTTCAAAAAAAATAAAATAAAATAAGTATAATTTTAAAACGCATAAATGATCTCTTTCTAGAAACTTTAACTAATAACGTACCTTCACACTTTGTTTACTTTACGCTTTATTTTACATATAGCAGGGTAGGTTAGGCCTTTCCTTATCACTAGGGCAAAGAAATTAAAATGAAACATTAATTAATAATAATTCATCCTCGAGTGGGAATCGAACACACAACCGTCAGCCGTTTACAATCAAAAGCTTTTGATAATGCACCACGGCGGCCTGTTTAGTACCTACCTATAAGAGAAGGATATTTACATATATCATAGGGTATTTCTATTGAATATCAATTATATATTCGACACTATTTATCCAATATTATATTAAATTATTTTAATTATGAATAGGCAAATAACAAAAAAATACACTAGTTATATGCTTGTGTATGTGTAAAATTTTAATTAATTTGCAGAATCTAAATGAACGAATTCGCGTATCGGAGTAGAAGGGTAGAGGGAGAGTACTGTTAACACAATATTAAATCTCTAAGTGTTTTGATAAACTCACAGGGGGGATCTGATGGCCGGTGGTGAATGTTTGACTTGGCCCAGACGATAATGTTTAACTATTTTAATATCGAGTTAATGAAAAACTGTTAAATCTATAGTTACCTATCATTGTTTCAAAGTAGCATATATTTTCTTAAAGAAAATATTAGTTTTTTGAACGTAAAACGGAAGTAACTTTGAAATTATACCGATAATGGATACATATTATATATTGTTATAACAATATATACATTGAAGGAATAACCTATAAGCTCGTTTTATCTCAATCAGAATAGCGGCGAAGTGCACAAGATTTTTAGTTCAGCTATCTAACTCATGTTTGATTTCAATTAACCGTCCAGACACCGGACATGTGAATAGAAATCTCAGATTAAACAGTATTCTGAAATGGCATCAGTAGGTGTTGCGATTGACGTGAAAACGTTAAAGAATAAAATTTCTTTTTTATACTTGTAAATATTAATGTAGAGGGGATCTTATGTTTGTTTTTCAACATCACACTGTATTCCACAATTAGCAGGGCAAGCAAACGCAACGTAGTCTTAGGACAATTCGTTCTTCACTTTAAGCCAAATCAAGTCTGGAAACAATGAATGTTGAGTGGCGGAACTCAACACCCCGTTTTGCTTCGTTACCAGAGCGAAGAAAAATAATATTAAATATTTCAACACATGGAATGGAAATCGAACCCACAATCTGTCACCTCTGCACTGTTGCCCCTGCGCGAAGCTGCGCCACCACTAACCTTCAATATAATACGAGCAAAATTTATGTAAATATTATGTATCATTTTTCTATAATATTCGTTAAGTATATATAAGTTAAATAAGGTAAATAAGTGGTAATCTTTTTTATTATAAATTTATCTCATCTATATTATATAAAAAAAAGGTAGAATAATCTGTATAATCCGTAAAGTACAATAATTGTATAGCCGTACGTATGTATGACCAGAGTTGTATGACGTATATTAAGTTTGATTTTTTCCCATCAAGATAGGGTGCGTGTTCAGGTTCACCCGCGGTGTAATGGCGTAACTTCTAATAAGAAAACTTGTAATAGAACGCTTGAAGTCGGTTCGGGAACGATATTTCACTAATGTAGTTAAAGTGGTCGGTTCGCAATAATACTCGCGCTGAAGTTTGTTCCTGCATCTGTTTTTGAAAATCAAATAAAGTTCAGTACATTTTTTGGATTTTATTTAAATGATATCAATAATATAAATAACTATAGATATACGAATATGGTAAATAATTGCTTTTTTATTTATTTTAATTACTATAAGAGCTTTATTATACGAATAAATTGACAGAGTTCACTTAGCCTGCCTTTAATGCATAGATCATGTATGAAATTTCAACTGTGTCACTATCCCGAGTTCATGAGACACGGTCTGGTGACGGATGGATAGACAGACAGACAGAACAGTGCAGTTTTAGTCATAGGGTCTCGTTTTACCCTTTGAGTACCCTAAAAAACCCCTAAAAATTTTTTTTTCATTATTTAATTTTCGATTCGCGTTTATCGGTGCAGTTAATAAAAAAATAAAAATTCAAATATGTAAACAAGGACTACGACCCAGTACTGCAACTCAGTTATCAGCTCAGCCCGATGGAAAATCCTTGTTTGCATTATATCAATTAAGACTACGTTTTGGTTTTGTGCTTCCGAAAACACCATTTTGAAAATGTTTACTCCATAATGAATAACAAATCCAAACATCGCTCGGTACCATTGCGCTAAATTAATGTGATAAATCGACACTGACGAGTTTCCGTTTTTAATTAATTTTACATATTTGCCGATTAAATTATAATCCACTGTTATTTAATTATGCGGTCTTAATGGATTTGACCTTACGCTCGCTTATTTACATATACTGATTTGTATTGATATTTATGTTCTGGTAATATTTTATATAGATGACCTACATAAATGGTGTATTTGTATGGGTAGTGTGAGTAGTGATAGAAGTATAGGCTGAAAGGGAACTTGTTTTACCTGCTCAGATTAATATGAGTATTGTATTCAAAGGTGCCTGGAATAAGGCTTTGAGAATTGAATTAAAATTAAAATTAAATTTAGCTCTATGGCTACATAATTCTCGTTCAATTCAAGTCAAATCAAGAATCAAGCTTAATTTTTTTTTATATTTTAACCTTAATCTGTACAGAACTATGCAATGGTGGCTTTAAATAAAATTAAATATTTAACCATCAAAGTTAAACTCAAGTGTGAAGTCCACGAAATGTAATTTTAAATCTTAAGCATTAAATATATCTTATTAATAAATATTTTAAGTCGCCCAACGCTTTGATTTTCGCCACTCAACAGCAATATCTAGTAAATTCAGAAGGAAAGCGTAAAACTGAGTGTCTCGGCACTGAATTTTCTAAGCCCAGTGACTATCTCTGCTATTTGTGAAATACTGCGTGAACCTGATATGTTAGCTCGAAGGCCAAAAATGTCGCCATTTTTACATCTACTTATCTTTTTTAAGTTCCTTGAAAATTTCGTTCGTGATTTCCACAATATTTCAAAGCAATAAAAAAATTTGCAATTTTTCACTTTCGATACTTTACCTAGGGACCATTGATATTATCTACCACCCTCACCTTGCTATTTCCATTTAATTCCATCTAATATCTAAAACAATATATAAAATGTAACACATAATCTTTGCATAGTAATTTAGTTAAAATATAAGTATATAAGTGCAACGTGAGCCGCCTCGGGAACCGTTAATTAAAATCAAATAGAAGTGAGATTAGACGTCATCGCGGTCACATTACATTGAATCGCACGTATCCTCGCATTGGATATATTTTATTTTCATTTTTTACTTCTATATCCTACATGTGGTAAGTTGAGAGCTTTGATTTTGCTGTGTCATATTTATTTTGTTTCCTTTGCGAAAGCTTTAATGGAAATAATTTGGAAAGTTGAATTGAAATAAGTCAATATAAAAAAATATAATTAAAAATACAGATTAATATATTATCTATCTTCAACCGCGTTAAAATGCAATATTGTGTAAGATACATACATGTTAAGTCAAGAAAACAATCTCAAATAGTACTTTGTCCGTTATCAGTCGATGATGGAAATCCTTGCCTGCATTATCTCATATATCGTGTGTTTTATATAAAAATGTGGTTTTTTAATAAAAATGTATAAACTAAATAACTATATCACCTCTTTTTAATAGTCCATGAGTAGAACTATCACAGTGTTTCGAATATTTGGCCAGCAATAGCTCCACTGATAAATTCCATGCATAAATATATATTTATTACATGAGTACCATTCCTAAGGATTAAAACGAATGGACCCATAATTGAAATCAAACAAAGATTACTTGTGATAGAGGTTGCATTATTCTTCGGCGAACTTATCTAATTTTGTAGTGAAGCTTGTTTACACTGCAATATTACATTCTTGTTAAATTGAAAATTATCTAGTTTAAGCCACAGCTGCGTTCTAGGTGCACTGTTTGAGTTATTCTTTGACTGGAGGGAATCGAGGATTTCAGACTTGGTCGCTTAGATTTTTCTTACCTACCAAATATATTTTTACTTCAAAATTCGTGTCTAGATTAAGATAGTAAAATGTAAGTACAATTTTATGAAAATTTAATCTCGCGGTTTCGCCCTCTGGAGCAACTTAATTATTAATTTACTAATCTGCATTACTTTCATTTTAAATACATATATAACCTATGTTGAAGAGTTAAGTAGAACCATATAAAATAAAACTATATATTAATCAAATATGAAATAGTATATTTTTTTTATTTATAAATCGATTGAAAGAAAACAAACTGTTAAAAAAACTTGCCAAAATACAATACTGAAAACAGCATTCTTAGATTAAAGTAAACAAACGTACAGACAACAGACAAAACATTTAAAAAACATATTTTTTGGCTCTATTACGTTGTTAGACGCCACCAATAATATTTTTTCTCATATGTATGTCATCCCTGTACAAACACCGATCCGTTACGATTTTATTGTAAATAAAAATAAGAAGAAATGTAAAATATTAAAATATAAATAAATTATGAAGCCTTCGTGGCGCTGCGGGACAAGGGACTGTAATGTGACTGTAACGCGACTGTTGTGGGTTCGATCCCCACTCGAGGAAGTGAAATATTTATTTAAGTTTCCATTTCTTCGCTCTGGTGTTGACGCAAAGCGCGTATTGAGTTCCGCCACTTAACACGCAATGCCTCCAGAATACGACAGAAAGTGGGGAACGGAGTCCCGTAACACGGAGTTTCCTCTACCTACCTACCCTTGTGTGTGCGGGATACAACGTGAAGCTGAAAAAAAATATATCTACATATGTATATATCTACAAAATTTTGATATTATCATTATATTTTACGTTTACACAGCTAGCACCACGAGGCTCGAGTTAATTGAAATCAAATAGATATTAGCCGTCAGATGATAGCGTATCACAGAACTTATGATCTAAAACTTGATAGTGCACTTTACAACGTTCAATAAATGGCATAGAAAATATTTTACACTGAACGATAAGAGTAGTAAATAATACATTTAATTTACATCTTTTCCTTTATTATATTTGTCAATAATGAAAATAAATTCATTTTGTAGTAATAATTACAATTTAAAAATTTTATACTCTAAAAAAATCTAATCACGAAAATTTCATATTAATATATTTGTACATTTGATATGATACGTACGCTATTTCGTTAATTTATTCAAGTGTATAGTGTATAGTGTCAATGAATATTAGTTACACCAAATACAAAATATTCATGGCATATATTTTACTCAATTTATTCTACATAGCTTTTACACTCAATTATAGATACAAGCAAATGTAAAAGCTTATACTTTTTTAACATCTAAAAGTGTTATTTATTAGGGATAGAAATATAAATTTTTAGAAAACATATAAAAATTTTTACATTCCAAGATTCAATGTCTTATAAAAACCGCCCAAGCGCTCTGACCACTGAACCATACGATCGTATAATTATCTCCTTATCAAGCTTTATCAAATTTCCGGTTTTCCACTACCCAAAGATTATTGCTAAAGATTTGGCAAGAGAGAATGCTATACATTAAATAGTTTTTATGTATAGTTTAAAACTAAGATAGAAAAATAATGTTAGAAAATAAACAAGGTGTTGAGTTCCACCACTCAACACCAAATATCACGTTTATGGACGGAAATTGGAGAACGGAGTATCTTAACACTTAGCCGTCCTCTGCGTATCGAGCATATCATTGTTGATTTCTTAATTATATACTAAGTTCACCACAAGCATAATATGGAGAGTTTAAAAACAACAAACATTTGTTGACCGTACAGCGTAAATGAAGTAAACATAACCGATTACTGAGATACCCTCACAATATTTCCAGCAATTTTCGCCCCTTTACGATACTTTAGATTCGGTTGCAGGCTAAAATTTAATATCGGTACGTGTACTCCGGTCATTAAGCGGAATTAAAATAAAATAAATTTCATTTGTCCATAAGTTACCTGTGCTCTACGCCAAACATTCGGACGTTTCGTTTTGTTAGCTTTTCGCTGAGGAGATAATTTCAATGTATTTTTGTAAATTATATAAGCATTGAGGTAATTCTGTTTTAGTTTAGTGTTCGCTGTCTCCTGTATAGAGAAAATCTAGTGTTAAAACACTCTTTTTGCGACACTATTTTTCGCGATACACTCAATTTTCAGGGCATTGCGCATTGAGTGATGGAATTCAACGCCGCGCTCTTACACTATATTGATTAAAGAATTATACAGGAATTGTGCTGTTCAATTTATCTATATTATCATTGTTTTTTACGCTGAATCTCTGCTATAACACGATAGGCAGAGAGATACAAATATTAAGAGACTTCTTTCTCCGCTTTCATCCTGAATTCGAACCATTGTAGCTCAACGCCGCACCATAACGAGAGAACGTGTATAATTTATATCCCAGAGGAGACAACCACATACAGTCTATCTACATCATCATGGACAAATATTAATATTAATGATAATTTTTAATCATATGCCAGACATAAATTACTATAAACTTCTTACACTCTCCTGTAGCTGCATCTGAATTTATTACTGAGTCGTAACTCAAATAAGTGAATTCGCTTTTATGTAGGAAAAACTTAGGAAACTTTGAAATTGGTAGAAACCGAACAATGGCTCTTCGACAATGCCGGTCACGTTTTGTCGCCTTAAAAATACGACGCTTAAATCCATAAAGTACCCCGAGTATTACTATTCCTTCTTAGCACTTCCTTTGAACGACACAATATTATAATGTTACATTTTTTTTTCATACTAAATATGCATAGCTTTCAATAACATGATCAAATTCGTATACTCTCGGTGAAAGCTATATTTTCTGTTTAAAATGTCAACTTTGCACTTATTTCGGTAAACCAGACAATGAAAATTTTAAATGAAAATATTTTTTTTTTTTTTTTTAATAATATTAATGTATTTTTATGATATTTTTTAAAAATTTTAAACCCTACAAATATTATATTATCTAACCATCCAAAAAAGACATATTTTTAGAAGTACATTAATCTACATTGTATCTGTATTTGATATAAGTTTGTTTTTTTTTTAAATTAATTTGAAAAATATTTTTTCAAATGTTTAACTAATTGGAATTTGACATAAAGCATTGCTTGTTTATTACGTAAATCTTTTTTTTATTTATCTCTCCAATCACACCGAAAAAAAATTTACTGTGTCATATTTAATTGCCAATAATAATATAAAAAGTAATCGGTAAATGGTGAAAATTCAAAAAATATTTGTTTTGAATAAATCTAATTTTTAACAAATTATGCAAGTGCAAAAATTAATCATGATACCCTCCGCGTGTTTGCCTCGTAGGCAAACACGCGAAACATTAATTACACGATTATATATTTTTTTAAAAAACTTTTTGACACTTAAGTTATTCAAGCAAATGAAGTTTTAAATACGTCACCTCTGATATAATTTGTTACTCATAATAAAACCTCTAAGGCCTGTCGTGTCGCAGGAGCAAAAGCGTGTGACTGCGGGTTCAAACCTCACTCGAAAAAGTGAAATATTCAATATTTTCATTTCTTATTATATTGGTATCAGGGCAAAGCGCGGTGTTGAGCTCTGCCACTCAACACGCAATGACTCCAGAATTCAGCAGAAAGTGGGGAGCAGAGTGTCTTAGCATTAGCCTCCCTCTGCCTACCCTACAGCGTCAAGCACAAAAAAGTAATAAAGCCTTACGTACGTACGACCATTTTTTTCGTTAAAAAATTGAAAATACATATCATGTAACGGTATTCCCTTATTATGAGCACTAATTCATTAGACAGTGGTCTGAAAAAAGCCGTATGATAAACCCTAGAGGCCCGAAGAATGGATGGAGACTAAATGCATCTGAACCCATTAGTATAATAGCATTGATGTCCGTAAATGCACCCTGCAACTCATATTAGAAATGAATTATTATTTTCTATTAGAAGACATATTTACGAATTACAAAGATCAGCCGGGCCACAAAGTGTGACTGTAACAGTGACAGTATATGGGTTCGATGTCTATTCGATGAAATATTTAATATTTTCAATTCTTCCCTCCGATGTCAAGGCAAAGAGCGGCGTTAAATTCCTCCACTTAACACGCAATGTTTTCAGAATTCGTTGGAAAATGGGAACCGGAGTGTCTTAACACTATGAGGTTCTCTTTGTCTACATTGCAATGTGCGATGTAAAATAAACTTGATATCCGATTCATCACTAACTGTACAGTTATATAACAATGGAAAGTATGGAAACAATCCACCAAATATATTCAATTATTAAAAGTTAAACCAAGCTTTGCTAAGCACAGCTTATAAATAATGAACGGCAATCATTATTCTAGATTCCAGAACACGAGTACTTACAGTCCTATATACCCAAAAATCCCAGTAATGTCATTAATCATCTTTGATATTCAATACATTGACGCGCGGGCGGCCATTACCGAATACCATGGATTTTATGATGTTTCAATTTCTATAGACACCGACGGGAATTATTGGAATAACAACACTTAGGCATTCAGATGAGCGTACTGTTATTTGTGGCAATTTAGTAGGTAGTAACTCGTTTTGTTAAGCTTTAATTATTGAACTTGAAAGCCGTGCTTCTGAACTTTCTGAACTTAAGTTTAAATTAGGCTAATTGGTCATGTTTTTCAATGTTATATTTTTTATTATTAAACTTCTCATAACAGTACATACTCGTATTTTTGAAAACACTACAATTTTTTTTCAGCAAGTCTATTGCTAAGACTCCGTTCCTTACCTTCTGCTCGATTTTCGAGACATTGTGTTCATAGTGGTGCAACTTAATGTCGACTTTTCGCTTGTTACTAGAGCGAAGACATGTAAAATGAATTGAATCAACTAAAAACGCATTTTCAGACAGAATTTGTGCCGCTGAGCCACGATGGTATCTATTAAAGAAAGATGACGAATAAATATAAAAGCAATCTCCTACAGAGTTTCAACTAACTCATAGAAAGCTTTTTATACAACTTACAAAATCAAATATAATTATTATAATGATGTATGGATATCGTGGTCTAGGCATTTTTCGCCAACCTTATTTCACACTACACGCACACGGCGGTGTATCTCATCAGATTTCTTAACGCAGCAAATATTCACGAAAACAATGAGCTTTAAGCGAATATCATTTTTGCGAGAAAAAATGGATTCGGTTTTATAAGACGTTTTCTTATCGTATTCCGTAACAGGCTTGTTTACTTAACTCTTTTTGTATTAAAGAAATCCTAAGTATTTTGCATTTGTATGTTTTTATTATTCGTATATGTGTACCTATATTTATATGTATTCTCAAAATGATATCAAAATTCTTTTTTTTTTCTTTTTTTTAGCTCCACGCCATGCCTAAGAAGAAGAAATAAAATTGTAAATATTTCATTTCCTCTAATGAGAATCGAACCCACAACATGTCTCATTAACAATCACATTTGTGCTCCTGGCTTCAAAAATTTGAAAGACAATAATCCTCAATAAAAGTTTTAATTTGATACTAAAGTTTACAAATAAATCTATCACGTTATATTTGTTATTAAGAAATTTATTACAGTCTCTGTAATCATTTGAAATTATTATAATGGTGTTCTATTCCAGCTTTTGCCTCGATTTAGGCAGTGATAATATACGGCCGACTATTGAACAATAATGAATTGTATATTTTTCTGCTTCACTCTGTATCCCGCATGTAGCACAGTAGGCAGAGTCTGTCTCTGTCTACTCTTCTACTTTATCTGTCTACCCTTCTATTGACGAGAGACAACGTCAAGCAAATTTCTTCTGATCTTCTCTTATTTTATCAATAATCTTTGAATTATGATCTTGACTCTTTATTTATACAGCAGAATTTTTAATAATCATAAATAGTTAACTAAAAAAATTATCGTATTGTCGTTTGTATAAAACAATAGAACTATCTAATCATATCAAAATATATTCATTGGGTATCAACATTGGCAACGGCTTACAATTTTAATTTAATATAGAATTATTCATAATTTAAATTCTTGGTAAGTTTCAGAATTTTCTAATAATATGGCGGCAGTCTATCGTTCAGGTCACATAGCGGGTGTCTCTATATTTCATACTTGGACGGAGAATGTCCGGCATGCGACGGCTGCACGTAAAGTTATGGTCATCTAGATATTTCTGAGTAGCTTCATTATTATTTCAACATCGAGACCTGGAACGAATTGATGGCTCAACATATGACTAATCGAACAAACGTCTACATTCTATATTGGACCGTCGGAACGAATATCAAATACTATTCTACAATTTGTCAGTCCAAAGGAAATATCAAGTTGTGGCAAAGTTAAATGCTTTCGAAGCACGCTACCGTGTAATCGCGTGTTTACTTAATTTAATTGTGAAGGGACACTACAATTAATGTCATATTAGGATTTGACTGTCGTGTCGTCACAGTGATAATGATAGCCATAACGATTGCCCGTTCAAACCCTACTCACTAAATAAGTAAATAATAAATATAATACTCATTTAAAAATTCGTGAATACATTTAGTATATTAGATATAATATAGCTGAGATCGTATTTCTAATAAAAACTTATACTTATTATACAAAAATAAATATTGTGTCTTTTTTAATTTTCTCTTATAAAAGAGCTTATTCATTCAACCAGCTTGAACCCTACGTTGCACTAACAATTTTTCTTATTCAAACAAGAACACAAGATCGTTTGCATCACTTTCAAACACCTCGTTGGTACTCGAAGGCCCAATAAAGAGGAGAGTCATCTTTAGAAGCAGAGTCATTTAAGATTAGACTCTATTGTAGAGTAAGAAGACAGATGTTGAAGGTTGATTTGGAAATGTCAACGCTACAGGAACAGGCGTAAGTGAACGCGTCAAAGTGTGAAATGAGGGCTTTGCGTCGTGCCAGTAAAAGTCATTACGAAAGGAATGGATGAAAATTGCGTACATATTTACATATCTAAGTTAATATGAATGACAGGTTAAAATGAAAATAGCAGAAGGTTTTTGTTATAAATTCGTTATAACGATCTGAAGTAATTATATTCTTGTTATTTCATTATATTATGACTTTCTTCTTAATGTTTTTCTGTGTTTGTTTTATACATTATATATATTCAAATCAGCACAGAAGGAATATTTATATTTAAAAAATGTATGCAGATATTTTATATATTATATAGAATGGGTCATTTAAAGTGAGCTTACTTTTATCTTAAGGATCTCACTGTGCAATATATAACATAAATTAGGGAACTAAGGGTTTTGTTTCGACATAAGTATTAATTATTCTATTAATAAAAATACACTGGGCATTAAATTGGTAAATTTAAAAATGAACACCCTACCCTCGCGTTGGAATTTTGAGATGTACTGTCTTACCCACTACGTTAACTTACCCTGAATAATCACACATGCAAGTGCTGAAAAATATATAAATATAAGTATTCTAAATTCAATCAAAACAAATCATATTGAGCCCCATAAAACAAAAGCTTACATATAACCATAATCTATATTAAACATACATACATATGTATATTAAAACTGATACGTCAACATTCCTATATAAACATATGTATCTATCTATCTATCTATCTACAGCATGCGGGGTTAATCTAGGCAGGAGGTGGATTAATGTGGAATGCACAGGCTGAATCAAAGATAACAATAGCTGCGGGTTGTCGGTGAGCACTTTGCGTCACTTTCGCTACTCCGCATGCGAGAAATATTCGCACCTGACGAGACAGTACGCTAAATTATGTGTACTGATGCCAAAAAAAAAATTTGTTTTTAATATTTTTTTCTTATTTATATTAATTTTTTTTTATCTACAGACAGACACATCAATTGTTAATACATTTCTTAATGTATTTTTTCACATACTTAAAAATATAAAAAGGAATTTTATAATTATATAAATAATAAACAAATATTTATAAAAAATACAATTCTATTTAAACTAATAAACGTAGGATGAATGTACAGCAACACTGTTGTCCCTTTAGTACTAAAACAATAAACAAAACCATTTGGAACCGTTCGTTCATCTTTGTTTTCTATTTTAAGTTTGAGTTTGTGGCAGAATATGCTTAAATACAATTTAAGCTTATTCTATATACTATATATTCTATATTCTATATACGGTAAAGGATATTCCATATTTAAAGTTGACAATCGTCATTTCACGGAGAATACAAAAATCATTATGTTAAAATAACTTGCAAAACACTTGTAAGTATACACGTGATCTCTTAACATAATTTCAAATAACATATCCTCTTTTATGATATTATTAGAATTACTATAAAAAATACTAGAGGCCGTCGTGGCGCGGTGGCACAAGAGTGCCGCCCGTGAACGCGACGGTTGTGGGTTCGATTCCCACTCGAGGTAGTGAAATATGTCTTTACGGTTATATTTCCATATTTCTTCGCTCTGGTGTTAAGACAAAGGCGCGGCGTTGAGTTCTGCCACTCAACACACAATGCCTCCAGAATTCAGTTGAAAGTGGGGTACAGAGTGTCTTAACACCGAGGTTCCCTCTGCCTACCCTGCTGTGTGCGAGATACAGCGTGAAGCTAAAAAAAAATAATAACAAAAAATAGCATCTATCAATATTTTTACCAACTGTACCGGTCTCACAGCCTATTCGCTGAACGTGAGTAATTTTGTTCCTTATTTCTACATATTAGTTAAAGCAGTCTGTATATCTCTTAGAAAAGTTTCGTTGATGTCTAGACTATACTTTTATAAGCGAAAGTAAAAAATTAAAAAGTATTTTAAAATATCATAATTAAAACATTTGTATTTGAATTCTATACTACGCATGTTCCCTGCAAAAGTACAGGATATCCTTATCTCAAAAACTGTTGCAGTGTCCTCGTTGGATCTGGTCATTAACGTTATGACATGACTTTCTAGTTTCCGAGAAATTTGTGGACAAACATATTATGTACATACATTTATGAAAATTACGACACGTGCGAGTTCATGGAAGGCCATCATACATACATACACATATGTACATACATGTTAAACTTATAACTGCCTTTTCTTGAAGTTAATAAATTAGCTACCACCGGTAACATTGACCTGTGGTCAGCACTAGACAATTAAAGAAATTGAAATTCAACTCAAAATATGAGGCACTGGGCGAATGATTAGAATATTGTTTTTTTATAAGTATATCTACATTATATAGACTTTACAGCCAAGACAACTTTCTTCTGACCAAATTCTAGGCATTGTGAGTAGAATTGTGGCATATTTCAAATCCAATAAAATATTTTGTTATCCCAAGAGGATCGAACCCACACCCATCGCTTTTATTTTTACACAAAGTCTCGTTGTGTGAGAGTGGTCTCTCTATTAGCTTAATACTAACATACATTATATTTAATTCTATCACTTTTTTTTAAAAGCGTATACTTATGATAAATAATCATTTTATTTAATGAAACTAGTTATGTAGCTTGTGCAATATAATATTAAAATAATACGAAAATAAAGTAAACAATATGAAATTCTTCGGTATTGTTTAATAATCAATACGGAACAGGAGATCTTACTATAGTTTTTTTGTTATGTTAGCGAAGTCACTTTGACGTCGGCACCAAGCTTAGTGGGGTTTCTTTGTACAACAGGCGATGTCGAAAACACTTGGTTTTCACGTATACGTACGTGAAACCTTTGTAAATGCGACTCTCTTTACATTTATGAAAACAGATTTCCTTTTGTTTAATAAATAAACTTTAGGCTATTCGTGTAGCAGGGCACCTACGTGTGATATGTAAATGTGATGGGTTGTGGTTCGATTCCCAATTGCGAAAATTAAATATAATATTTTTTTTATTTGCTCTGGTGTCACAACACTCAATGTTTCCATAATCCAGCGGAAAGTGAGGTCTTAACTCTATACTCCTAGGTTTCTTCTGCATTTACATTAGAATGTACACTTAGTATAATAAAAAGAAAAGAATTTAATAATTCTCTACGTTTTATTATATTAAGTAAATAAGATGTTGATATGATAAAGTTAAATAAAACAAAAACGCAGTAAGGTTTATTAATATAGGAAAAAAATTCAAATTTTCATTCAAATATTCAAAACGTACAAATACGCCTCAAGCACTTTGCTCATCTATCAAGAAAAATTAAAAATAGACATTTCTAAATTTTCTTACTGAACAAATGACTAAAACAAATAATTTAAGTATCTGTTTTGGAAATGTTTCTAATTACCATTAAAATTTAAAAGTAAAGTGTAAATTTGAATAAATATTTTTTTTTTCTCAAAAACAAATACCTACATAATTTTTTTTTGCATCTACACGTCTTATCCCGTATATTTCTGAGGCGTTTTGTGTTGAGTGGCGGAGCTCAACGCCGCTCTTCACCGTAATTTTATTATTAAATTCATAATCAAAATAAAAACAGAACTCGTATAAAAAAACAATCTGTAATCAAAAGCAAAATTTTAAGTGTCACAATGATTATCTCTCATTTGTCTCCACAATACGACGTCTAAGACAATATTCTGTTCATAAAATGCTATATAGGCTCTCGAGAGTTCGCTATTAAAATAAGAAACAGAGTACAAGTCAGTATTGTACTCCGTCTTATTCCCGTCCCGTCTATAATTTTGATAATAAATAGAAAATATTCCTTTGTCTCGAACGTCTATCCGCTGTAGGCCCGTTCGATTATATACCAAGGACTCGTTGCTATCACCGGTTATCTTTTACTTTTATTACCGCAATAAGTAAATATCTGTTTCTAAGAGCGCTGAGCGAGTCGTTATCTTCATAGAATATTTTGTAAATTTCATCCCTTTCAGCCTTAATATGTTTTGCTTATTTATAATTAGCTGTAATTATTTTGGTCCGCGAGAAAATTACATTAGAGTTGTAGCAATAATTTGCAGGTAGTTACGTCGTAACGCGTTACAGGAGCCCGGTGCTCTTAAACTATAGTTAATGACCCGCCGAGGGCGTAATTTCAGTTTTTTCACACCCACTAATAGCTATTTCACTAATTTTCCAAGTTGTGCTTGGGAATTAATTTGAAAATAAAATCATGCTTGGATAGTTTCTCTTTAAAATTCTAAATCTGTTGTTTTATTGCATGTGATATAAAAATCTGCGTGAAGCTGGTTTATTTTTTCACGCTGTATCCCGCACACAGCAGAATATCGATAGATCTCAATGCAGCGCTTTGCCTCAACATCAGGGCGAAGAAACTTCATCGAGTGGGAATTCAACCCAAAACCAGTCGTTCACAGTTACACTCAATGTCATGTGTGACATGCAACACCATAATCATGTTACGACTAAAACAGATTACCTGCAAGATTAAACGATTTCAAAGTGAATATTAATTACGCGAAATATACAATATATATTTATAAACTGTGTTATTCAATAAATATTTAATTTGATATCTAATTTTCACGTTACACCTATAAGATAGATAGCTGTTCTAAATATCTAAATTATTAATTAAACTAATTTGCCTTTTCGTCAACAACTGTAAGTCGATTGAAAGACTTTTCAAGGTTGTCTGTCGACAGTAAATTATAACGCTAATGTACCTGTTTAATTGGTATCGTAAGTGAATATGAATATTATATATTTACTGCTGAAATTGAAACCAAATACGACATGATGGATTTGTGTGGAATCAAGTTTTTGAAACTTTGATTTTGAAGTAAGTCAGACAGACAGACGAATGTCACTAATCGTATCTGTTGTTTGTAAGAAATTTCTTTTCATTATTTATTAATTTCGATTTTGCTTCGACTATACTGATATAATATAAGAGATTTAGAACAATAATTAAATTAACTAATTAATTACATATCTAATAGTTATATATATTTCGAGACTAACATCAAAAAATGTTTTAACCTTGGGAAAATTGAGGAGTGGATCGCAGTATCACCCACGGTGGAGGACATCACCGTTTCTTTTCTATATTTTGTGGCCGTCTCCAAATCGTAATCCAAAATGTTTTTTATCGCTGCTATCTACAAAGTAGAGAATTCTATTTCAAAGTAATATCTGAGGTATTTTTCTATATAAACATTAGCACTGATCATAAACTTAAATGACTAGACTGGATGAGTTATCAAGAATATTCATACAATGATATCTATCGAGGACCAGACAAAAACTTTGCAACGTATCGAGTCTACAGTGCAAAGTGATTGTTTGAAATTGAATCATTAACTGGCTCATTTATCTATATTTTATATTAAATGAAGCATTTATATTACTGTAATATAACTGAAAAATGTTCACTCCAATATCTAGGTATATCTAGGGCACTGTTAGTACAGTAAAGTATTTTACGAAAATCTCAAACTTTCAAAAGATACGAATGCGGTTCCGTCTGTTCCCCTATAAACCTCTATTATGCTCCATTCCAACTTTTTTGATAACCATAACGAACAAAAACTGTTTTTGTGTTGACCATTGCGTGAATCCTAACGGCAAAGAAAGGGAACTTTTGAAGTTCAAACTAATCTTGACCAACTCTCAGAAGAGGCTACTCAACAAATAAATATAAATGAAACAAGTGGACAACACACTCTTTGTGAGTTTTTGAAAATATTATAAAGAGAAATTGTTGTATTGACTTTTAACAAATATTGTAAAATATAATTGCGTTGTAGAACGAAAGCCACTGTAAAAAAAAATGTAGTGTACAATGTCTTTGTCGTTTGGAAAGTTTGATGAAAATGGTTTGATAGAATTTTGCTTACATATACTTTATTTCCATGATAGAGTGCAACAACTAGTGCCTTTTTATTTAGAAGTACATGTAAGCCTAATTTTGCCTTTGCCTCTGCGCCACGAATGGTCTCTATATACGTATATATGTTGCTGTGTAATCTATATAAATACATGAAGAAAAATCTTCGGACCTGTTTTCACGATAATGTTGCGTACTTTATATGCTGAAGTAATGAAAAAATGACACATTTTTTTTAAATAACGCTAATTAGAAATAGTCAAATCTTGTCGAATTTGAATTATAACATCTAAAATAATTTAATCTCAATCAGTATTTATATCCTTATTAAACATATTGTAACTATGCTTTATTGGTACCTATGTCATGTCATTAAGAGCGTCGCTCGAGAAAGCTAAGGTACAAAAACAAATCCTTTTTAACAGATCATTATTTTGTTTATTATTAAATTTTCTAAACTCACATTTACGTATAAGCAGAATAATAACATTCTTCTAAAGATAACTAATAAAAACTTGGATGATTATAAAAACTAGATCTAGTAAAATATCTAATTTTAGATTTAAATTAGCACTTCTACAATGGTTACTTATTATTCGTCTCAGTGCAGCGACAAAGTTGAAACGATATCGTCTGTGCAATGAAAGTTGAGCTATCAGTGTGGAATAAATATAAATAAAACTATGTTCACGGTAGGTTCAACAAACTTAAGAGAAAATGTGTTAAAGACGACGCAAAGGAATATTTTTATTTTGTGAACGATATTAAACGGATAGAATGTCTTACAAATAGTACAAAAATAGTACCTAGGCCTGAAGTCATAGCGTCTATTAACGCAAGCTCAACAAATAGTGAAATTTAAATAAAGAAGCCTCGCTAGGATCAATTACGTTTTTAAAAGACGGCATCCTTTATAATATTTTCATTAAAAATTTTCTTCAAAGAGACGGGAGCCTGTCTCATTATTGCATAGGATTTGAAAATGGCGACGAGCGACGAAATTCAGGTACATAATGCCTTTAATAAAATTGCAGTATAATCTCTTGCTACTAATTAATTTCGATTGGCAGCAAATTTTGGAATTTGTTTTAGAAAATAGAATTTTCTAAACGTCATAATAATTACACTAGCATTTTAGAAAAATAATAATATTATTAGGTGTTGTTATAATATTTTATAAAAAACAATCATGTTTATATAGATGATATACAAATGAGCAGAGGCTAGTCGTCCCGCAAGGGCACAAAGTGTGACTGTAAAATTGACTGGTTATGAGTTCGATCCCCACTCGTGGAAATAAAATATTTATTTAAATTTATAATTGTAATTCAGGTGTCAGTCAGGGCAAAGCGTGGCGTTGAGTTCTGCCACTCAACAGGCAATGTTTCCAGAATTCGGCAGAAAGTGGTGAACGGTGTTTCTTTACACTAGGTTCCCTCTGACTGACCTGCAGTGTGGGAGATACAGCATGAAGCTGATATACAAATACTGCACTTATAATTATTTTTATTATATTTCTTACTCCCTTATCGCGTGCTGTGATATGAACTTTTCACATATTAGATATACTTAAATTGAATGATTTAGTTTAAGATTCAATAAACATAATATACAAAAAAATATCTACTATTCAAATAGAGAATATAATATATTTTGCAAATTCGTAGTATCTTCCATCAGGGATAGAATCCCGTACTTTCAGACACTGAAAACGGAAAACATATAAGAGTACGTAGTCACGAACAATAAGCCATTCTTTCAATTCACGAGGCCAGTTGATTCCACATTCTAATATTATCATACTTGGACTTAGGCTTTTCAAACGCTCTCAAAGCTAAGGGGGGACAGGACAATAAGGATAAAATGGTAACGTAAAATCGGACGGTCGGACAAACGAGTGATCCAATAGGGGTTACTTTTTTGCTTTGAAAGACTAAAATGCAGATTTCTCCATCACACTGGTGGAGAGAAAGACTAGCTCAAAGGTTTCGGCGCAATTATTACTGTCTAAGCGTCATTTTCACATATGAAGAAAACAAAATGTATACAGTTATGTATAGTTTCAAATGACAGAAGTCAGAATAAACTGGCATATTGCAATTTAGTACATTTGTATGTCGTGTAGAGAAAAGAAAAAATTAAATTACTTTCCTTTTATATGGAAGAATATTGAAAATGAAAAAAAAAAGAAAATCGTTTCGAAATTTTTTGACCTGAATAAACCATTTCACCTCAAAACTTTTCTAACAGACAAATTCAGTTAAGGACTTTTTGCGTTGTATTTACCAAATTTTATTCCTTATATTGAATGAGAGCGAACGGATTAGCGGAGTTGAACTTTTTCAGTTATTATTCATAAATGCAAATCCTAAAATTTTATATAGAGCTTATTTCAAAGTTTTGGATCGGACTAATATTAAGAATTTAATTTAAGAACCCGTTTGGTGGAATTGTAATACCGTTTCCTATAAAATATTCTTAATTATAAATTATAAAATGTAATATTTCTTTCATTGCAAAAAGAAATTCAAATTAACTTATAAAAAAAAATACGTATTCATAAAAGTACATTACAATTTGAAAACTATTATTCTTTTCAGGTTCTGCAATGTACACGACGACGTAGCAAAATAAAGATGGACGAAGTAACGCAATACATGCGGGGCATGGCTTTCTTATGGATCTTCTCTGGACTCGTTGCAGTGGACGCTGTCAAAATTATTATTGAACCTCTACCTAAAGGTAAGATAGAAACTAAATTTAACAAATATAATATATGTAAAATATTATATTAAACTATGAAATTCATAAATTTACTATCTGAAAACGGAAATGATAAGTTTTTCCCAAAAAATACCTTTTCGACCTGTCGCTCACAGCTAGGTAAACAAAATCGGGCCGTCCGTTCTTAATTTACTTTTTTCAAGTAGAAGCACGGGAACGGTCCCTCGAACTTCCACCCCCTGGTGCAGGACTTCGTTTTAGTTTCGTTTAATTTCCTATCTACCGTCATGACGTTTATTATGGACGCACTCACACAGACCGGCCTTTGTTCTGGAAACACCGCCACTGATAATACCGAAATAATTTTTATTCGCGACTCCTCGTCTATTTTCGTACGCTTTATTGTATTCGCATTAATTTCGCAGTTCGCAGCTGCAAGTTACGCAGATTTCTAAGGAGTTTTTATCTGCTCCCAGTGTTCTTTCTTTTGAAAGTGAAAGCTCCTATTAATATTAATTAAAAGTTTGAATAATTGAATGGATTCGGAATTGTTCCCGTTCTTGGGTTTCTCTGGAAGTGATTCGCGGCAATAATTAAAACTTAAGAGGAAAATGGGTTTGAGTTCATTATTTAATAGCTGTTCAAAATATTTTTTTGTCAACTTTTTGATTTACTTTCAATAAATACCTACCAGCGTGACGCTGAAATAATACAGAAAGATAGTACATCTTATATCAATATTAATTAACACTATCTAATGATAAAATACTAAGAAATATATTCATATTTATTAAGCTAGACCGTACATATCACCGTAAAATAACTACTGAAAAACAATATGAATCATTAAAAGCCATAATAAAATAAGCATTAAACCGTATCAGGCAATTTACCATAAAGTAAATAGAAACTAATATGGCAAGTTTGCTCGTTAAATGTTAGTGGGCGGGGCTGTTCTGTCAAAACTCACATGTAACTGTTCATGACCTTTCTGTTAATGCATGATGTATGGCTTCACTTCACGTGGTAAGCTATATCAAATCCACTAAGAATAAAAAAACAGAAATGACATACACGGCAATGGTGTCGACGCTGGTGTTGTCGGTGAAATGAATTTACATTTATTGTTTAATAAATGTATAAATTTAATAATACCTTATCTGCTTATTATTCATAAAAAATTAAATTATTATAAAATATATATATATATATATATTACCAAATGAGGCAGTCGATGGGAAACGTAGTGGATTCGATTCTCACTCCAGGAGATTTGGTATTTAATTGTTTCTAGTAACGATGCCACTCGTAGTACAATACCTCCAGAATTCGATAGAATGCGGGAAATGGAAGTGGCTAAAAGGGAACGGACTGTTTTACATTTGGTTCCCAGGTTCCCTCTTCCCTACCTGATTTTGACACCTAACAAAGGTGTCATTTTAATTTATCTTTAATCTAAGGTGCTAATTGCATTACAAGTTATAATATGTATGTTTAGGGTTCACGAATAGCTTACCAGGCTTAAGCATACTTAACGCCACGTTAAGCCAATGTAAGTTATTTTTAACTTCATTAATACATTTATTTAATGACAAACGAAAATATTAAGTCTTACTTAATAAAATATTATATAAAGGAGTAAGATATTATTTCCAATGTGGAGAACACCTTGGCTATGAGTTTAAATTAATATAATGTAATAAATACAAACAATGGTAACCAATGGATCACCAAAGGCATATGTTACGCTACACGAGATTTGAACCCACGATCGGATTTCTCATTTTTGTCATACATTGTCATACACGAGCACTATAGCCATTCAACTATAAAACATTAATGTACAGAAACCAAATCCCAGAAACATTTAAAAAAACACTAGACACCCTCGTTTAGTAACAAATAGGATCGCTTTCACATTCAAAAGCAAATATATCACCAGAACGAATGGCAGGAATTGCCTCATGAACTTGTTCCACACATCAACATGTCTACTGAATAGGGTAGTAGATCTGCGGGTGCCAATTTATCGCGTAGATGGTAACATGTTGGGAACATGTTGGTAACATGTAGGCGACAAATGGCAGTATATGCACTCATATACTGAGCGGGTTGGATTTTCGTTGGTCGATTTCAGCTGGAGCTTTCTGTGCCGCAACTGGACCGATACAATGTAAGCGATCACTATATTCAGATTTCAATTTGTAACTTTGAAATTACTTCTCTAAGCTCGTATGTGTGTTGAATATGTTAGAACTGGATGAATTCGCGAATTTGCTATGTCTGCCCATAGCTGTGTATACAATTGAAAATCTATCTTTATTTTTTTTTAACGTTACTCTGTCTAACGGACAGAGCAGGGTAGGCAGAGGGAACATTGTGTTAAGACACTCAGTTCTCTACTTTCTGCCGGATTCTGGAGGCATTGCGTGTTGAGTGGCAGAACTCAATGCCGCGCTTGGCCTCGACACCAGAGCGATAAAAATGGAAATATAAACTAAAGAGGGAGGGAATAAAAAATAAAGAGGGAGGGATCGAACCCACAACCATCGCGTTACAGTCACACCTTGTGCCGCTGCGCCACGACGGCCTCTTTAAGAGACTCTGATGCCCTAATAAGAGATATGGAATAAATATATAATATAGAATAATAATAGAAAAATTCAGCATACAAACTATTAAATACATAAATAAGCAAATTATTTTCGTTTGATTAGGAGTAACGCTGCACCTTGTCTATCAAAGTGTTTCTACTTTAGTTGGATTAAAATAATATATTTCACCAACTAAAATAGTTAATTATCCTTACTAGGGATCAAACACACGATTATCGAATTTACAGTCGGGCAACTTTCTAGTGATAAGTAACCAAAAATATGTTTTTTTAGAAAGATCTTTGTCATTCGTCTTCCTTAAGAATATTTTTAAAATTTATTTAATAGTTGCACAATCTTTGCAATTCAAACATCTTGCAAGTTTTAAATAAATTGAAAATTATTAGTAAAATAAATTAAATAGTTACAAGTAAGTAAGAATGTGTTTAAAAAATCCTTTGTTGAAAAAGTATGACTCAATTATAAACTAAAATCTATTTGACCATAAAAATTCCAACGAATTCTAACTTGAAAACATTTTAAATTTGAATATAAAATCAACATAGTTTTTAGGGCCAATATAAACGTGAAAGTAATTACTTAATAAATAATTAAATTAATTTAATATTTAAAATTGGGCTTGGAGTAGTACAAAAGGTTCTACTTAACTTTTACGATAGGGTTTGATTTTAACTGTTTAATTGCGTCGGGCATTCTGGAAGTTTCGCGTTGACATTTTGGATACATTGTTTCAAATTTATATTGCGTCCTCTCATAAAAGATACAACCGCTTGACGTTTGTCCAAACTAATTTGGCCACACAGTCACCAATTACTAAGTTCTCATTTGGAAATGTAAATGTAAATATATATACTACATTATTGCACTATGAAAACCTAACATAATACATTATTTCAATTACTTAAAATAAATTAAATTCTATTTCTTTAAAATATTTTTGTATATATATCTGTTGTTACTACAGTGTTGCATTTAATATGCAATTTTACAAGTAATAACAAGTTGAGTGCGTTCAGTTACATTTTCAAGTTTTCACGGGCAACAAGTATTATAAGTTTGTAATAGTTTTTAATTTATAATATTTTTTTCTAGTGACGTAATCAAAGATAGTATTTTAAACTTCAACTTGAATTGCTTCAAGTCTCATTTAAAAGTATGTTACAGTAGTAGACCGAACCTAGCGATAAATGTACGCCAATTCTGATAGAACTCCATTTCTGCAAGAACGGTGTTGCTTGATAACATTTGAGTTTTATTCAAGAGTCGGAAACAAAAATGTCCTCGAGGAAATGAAGGAAAAATCCACTTTGCGGCAGTAAGTCCCGTCTCGTGGGACGCCACGAGCGGCGATGATTAACGTCTTTTACACGAATAACTGTTATTCTTTTACACAAACAATACACGAAATAATGTCATACGTCCATTATTTATTGTGGCGTTTAGTTAATAGCCGGCCGGAATACTTGTTTCAAAGAAAGTAGTTGGTAATGAGATAAGTTTCACATTTGTTTCAGGTTATATTTTTTGAGGGTGAAACAGGTATTTTATTTACGACATTACACTATGGAAGATATTTCTAAGATATATAAATATCGACCTCTCAATTTAATTAGATAATGTATGAAAAACTCCAATTGCGGCCACAATAACATTAAAGAATTTTCTAAGAAATATTTATTCATATCTCGTAAACATATTTACAAACAATCTTAAAGCTAAAGGAAAACAAAAATATCATCACAAATAAGGTAAATAAACAACAAAAAAATAATATCAAAACATATCGATTTGCATCATAAAAAATAGGAAATTAGCCGTCAAAGTTCTAACGCGAGAGATCAAGTGGCGCCTCGAAAACAATAGGAGATCTCATTTCAACCCCAAATACGTTTCCGATATTCAATATACGGTTCAAATAGGATCACATGGAAGTATCGATATTGTAATATATGATAGGTATAATATAAGAGAGGCGTATTTAAATTTTGCAAACAGGTAAATAAGTGCTTTTATATGTAGGGTATGTTAGATTGAGCAGTCTGTAAGTTCGTATAAATAAATGTCAATTACTTGTTACGCATTTTTATTGTGAAATTTGAACCTATAACTATCGCTTTTAGTCAAATATCGTGATTACGGATATTTATAGTTAAATTTAAAATATTTACTATAGGATAAATAATAATAAATACAAATTTTATAAGAATATGAAATAATAAAATAATAAGATATCATACATAGGTACAATATTTGGTTGGAAAGCGGGTATTTGTTACATGAATTAGTATCAGCTATAGAGAAGACTTAAGAAACTGCCTATAACGTAATAATTTATTTAAGTTTCGAGTAGCTTCTGAAACTGGATATTATATTAGCAAATAAGCTCCTTATGATTTATTAGCATTAAGGATAATGAAAAAAAAAAAACATTTTATCCAAAAATATATTTTTAAATAGAATTTTTCTTCCCAAAGTCGACAGTCGTTACGTGAAATCACGTAGCTAATAGCGGTGTCCTGTTTCGAAGAAGTCCTAAAAATTGATTTTTATTTGTTAAAATTCTATTGTTTGTAAACAGGAGTAATACAACTTATTAAGTTGTATTTATTACTCCTGACAAAAATATTATAAATAAATCATAAATCCTATCAAAAATAAGTAAGTCCAGACAGACGGTGACTTAGAGTGTAATATATTATATGAGCTTTCCTTCACCGCGACACGCAAGTCCCAACTATTAATGTATTCTGGTCAGCTCGTCCTGACCTTTCAATATCATTCTAACCGATAGCGTCTGTAGAAAGAAGTCGATCACCCTTGTTTACGCACAAAATAAAGTTTACTTGCCATTGGCTCCGAGATAAAGCAGGACAAATTAAATTCTGCTATTGATGCCAGTGGTGGTGCAGGGGTAAACACAACTGGTTGTAGGTTCGATCCCCATTCGAGGAAATGAAATAATTAATATTTTCATTTCTTTGCTTCGGTATCAAATCAAAGCTCGAATCGCTCATTGTATTGAGTTCTAGCAGTCAAGAGGCAATGTCTCTAAAATTTACAGAAAAAAGCGTCTTAACACTAGCTCTGCCTATCCTGCTGTGTGCGGAATTTCCGCGTGAAGATTAAATTCGCATTGTGTTTACACGGACGTCCCCACGTAAAAATATCTAAATACAAATACAAAAATATCATTTAGCATAGCGTAATAGACTCCCAGGGAGGTTGCTTTACGACTTCTTATTTGGCGTCTTGTAATGAGTTTTGTAACGAGGAGGGTCTCGCAGCATCTCTTTGAAGTTAACGCGTTTCACCCCGCGATGGTAATGTTCGAGAAAATGTGATTTGTTACGCGTTAAAGGTGGAACGCGAGCTTTTACGTCGATTTTCAAATATATCACGCTAAATTGACAATCGTGGCACATGTAAATATGTAGAGAGTTAAACCTGAGATCCTCTTATATATTTTTTTATTTTTTTTTGCACCTTGTAAGATATTGGATTATTTTTGAGATGTATCTTTGTTTTTTTTTTTATTTTAAGTGTTCCCTGCCTTTTAAGGAAAACATTAACACTTGTTATTCTCCGTCTACCTGTCTGTATATATATACATCTCTATATACTTTTGACATATCTCAAGAGCCATATAATCAGGTCCGCAGGCCGTAGAGTCCCATGATTTCCTGAAAAAAAAAACGTATTTCTACATTTACTTACAAAAAAAGATATACAAGATCCTTTTATATCGCAAAAAACGCGTATTTAGACACTATAAAGGAAATAAAAATTAATAGAGTATGTCCGGTCGACCTAGAATTATGAAATTTGGCAGCAAGCATGTATATGTAGTTAGTTCTAGTTCAGGAAAAAATCTGAAAACCATTTGAGGTTACATTCTTAAATGTTATTACTTTTAAGAATTTAACCACAACTGATGATAGGGCTCTGGCTAACTAGCTATGCTTGACTTTCAGAAAAATCTCGAGACTCGGTGGGCGAGCCTGACTCGCGCTTGTCCAGTTTTGTTTTTAATCTTTTAAGCGTATTTTTACACGTACGTAAACGACTAATAAATCAATGGACAAAAATATAGGCCCCAATATAACCTAAATATATTACCAATATGGTATAAGTAAAGTCAATTGTTACTTAAATATTATAATTTTGCATTACGCAGCATGCGTACCGCACGTAGCATAGTCGTCAGAGGAAACCTAGTATTAGGATAGACCATTCTCCCTTTTTGAGCCGAATCTGGAGGCACTGTGTGTTGAGTTACAGACATCAGAGCGAAGAACTTAAAATATTAAATATTTAATTTCCTCGACTGGGAATAGAACCCACGACCGGTTGTGCTTACAGTCACACGATGACTAGAATATATTGTAACATATATCACAATTATAATATGCGATGTTCATTTTTATAAGTAAAAAAATATTTACAAAAATACAAAGAAAAAGAGGCGTAATGAAAATGTTAAATAATAGGAGTCCCAGGTATAGGTCGCCTGAAGCAATTTTGTCACTTTGAATTTGGTGGGATGTGATCCTTGTTACCTTCTCTTGCGTAGACTATGTTTCGTCTATTTTACGACACGCGGTAAAACCGAAAGAAACCTTTCTACTCAAATGTTTTTATTTTGTATGCTCGTAGAATAAATAAGGAGTTTTATGTATGGGATTTCTAAGGAACGTCAGATCATAGTTTACCGTGACGGAGGTTTCACATTACATTCTTGCCCCCATATATTTGCATTTAAAAAATCGTAGAGACAAGTGAGTGACTTGTAGGTTCGATCCCCACTAGAGGAAATGAAATATTAATTATATTAATTTCTTCGTTCTGGTGTCAGGACAAAGCACGGCGTTAAGTTCCGACACTCAACACGCAAAGCATTAAAAATTGGAGAACAGTGGAGAACTGCTATATGCAGGATACAGCGTAAGGCTGAAAATTTAAAAAAAAAATTCCATACGAACTAGAGTTGTTTCTGAGGATACGCGCGTTTTACCAAATAAGTTCTTCAATTGTATGATATTAGTATAAATTATAATTGATATGTGAGAAATATATTTAAAAATAAAAGAATCAGATAGCGATAGTCAATAGTTGCGAGTTCGATCTCCACTCGAGGGTATAAAATATTTTAATTTCCAAGGAAAGAAGTGACTTAACACTCATTACTCTCTTCTTCTTAAGAACTAGTGAAAATTGGCAGTCAACTTCGCATATTTAGTCCTCCTCCTTACCCCTACATTACTTTCTACCTACCCCTAAACGGAGCATGTCATGGTAAAAAAATTATTACTTTTGTATATGTCATATTTTTATTATTACTCAACGCCAGCGTGTGTTGTTTAGAATAAATACATATTACAGGGGGTGCTTTATTAGATCTCATTAAATTACAAAGAGCATCATTCCATTACCATAATTACATGCAATTTATTTAAAATAGAGCCATAACATATAAAAAATGTTTTAAGGTATAATATCGGATAATGTTAGAAAAGAAATTATTCAAAAATAACAAAAATTAAGGCCAATAGTGACGCAGGGGCACAAGCATGTGCCTATATATAACACGGGTTGTGGGATCAATTCCCACTGGATGGAATATTTAATAATATATTTAAATATTTAATATTTTCATTGCGTCGCTTCGCTAACGGTGCGTTACGAAAACGTACGAAAACGTTAACCGCTTCAAATTTCTAACAATAATTAATTGCCTCAAGTGGGGATCGAGCCCACACCCAGTCGCGTTTACAGTCACACTTTGTGCCGCTACGCCACGACTGGCCTCATAAATACTTATATGTTACATATAAATATAACAAAATTTAATATATATATATATGTGTGAAAAATAATAAAATCAATTTAAGATAAGAACACGTTTCAGTGTCCGAGTTACCCGTTGAGATTTCCAGTCTTAAGGGATTCGGTTCCTAATTGGACGCGAGCTGCCTCTGGGTCGCTGCCCGATTATTTAATCTTTAATATCAATAGAAAATATTTTATACCTTATACAAAAAAAAAATAGTCTTATATTCTTAAAGTTATTAAAGTTTTTATTGTATACATTGAATTTCTTTTTTTTTTATTAATATCGATACAAATGACGATACTTACGAGAACAATGACGATATCATATCTTACTTTTATGATGGCAGTAGA
The DNA here is from genome assembly GCA_037355905.1 of Heliconius aoede. Lineage (NCBI taxonomy): Eukaryota > Metazoa > Arthropoda > Insecta > Lepidoptera > Nymphalidae > Heliconius > Heliconius aoede. The sequence goes on from JBAIZZ010000272.1 coordinate 322,791, forward strand.
TTTTTTTATCTTTAAACATGTTTTGCACGCGGTGTGGAACAGGAACTGAGAACCTAACAACTACATTATATATGGAAGGAACCTAGTAAGGCTTGATTAATCTTCGTCATTCACCCGGTAACATAAGGCTATAATATAGGTGCTATTTCTGTACCATAACTTTAAAATTGTTACATCTGTAGTAGAAGTTTACTATTAATTCAATGATTGTTATTTATAATAATATATTAATATATAATATTTAATATATAATATTAATAATAGATATATTTACAAATATTCAAATTTTCCAAACTTACCCTACAAAAGGTTTTTACTTGGACCCCAATTGTAAAATGTAAGAATATAAATCAAATAAAGCTCATTGTTTCCGGATAATACTTATAGATGAATATGTTCCGGATATCCGGTTATTGCTTATGGTTCATTATAATTTTATTACTCATAATTATTGAATTTTTTGATTTTAAAAATATAGAATTATAAGATAGTTTTTTCCATACCATTCCATACCAATTTTCTTAATATATTATTATAATATATATGACAAAAATGCTTTAAAATTAATGGAAAACATTATTAAACGGATAAACGTGTAAACTTTACAAGATGTATGTAAATATAGGTACGTAAGTGTGTATGCAGAGGATGCACTACGTGTGCTCCGTGTGCTAAGAATATTTACTAAACATTGCTTGTTTGTATAGAACTTCTTGGAATGTTATATTATTTTTTTATTTAAATATTGTTCTTGTAAAATTGTTAGAAAATTAATTCAAAATTTTTTTTTTAGCTTCACACATCCCGTAAAAAGGCAGAGGGAACGTAGTTAAGACGCTTTTTCATCCATATTCCCGATTTTTTTCGAGACATTGCGTGTTGAGTGAAAAATATTAAATATTTAATTTCCTCGAATGGCACGCTGTAACCCGCACACTGCAGGGAAGGCAGAATGAACCTAAGTAACTTAATTCAATACTTCGAACACTAAACTTCTCGTTGCTAACTTAATGTATATTAACTGCCGTAGCCTAAAAATGTGGTAAAGCTTTAAAAATAAAATATCGCTTTAGCTTATTCAGAACTTAGCTCGAAAATCAAATGCATAAATAACTGCCCAAACATCTTAAAACGAAATCTACTCTGAATATTTTATAGTCGTATAACTAACTTCCTTTCACACAGAACTAGTGAAATATATAAATAGAAACCTGTTTCATACTTAAGTACGATTTCAGATCTAAAACTGAAACCTCATAGAGCCTCATTCCAGAGTATTATATCTTTTCTGTTTCTACAAAGTAAGACGGCATGACACATTATTTCAAAAGAAATGCAAACAGTCAAGGTGTCGGTAAACGTTCATCTCTGTCGCTTTAGAAACAGTGCTTAGAAAGCATTCCATGCGTTATTTTTAAACATTTTCTGGGAAGTTTTTACTCGTCTTTATGGAGTAGAAACTGGGGTAAGTAAAATAATGTATGGTCTGGTCTTTATGTGTTACAAACTGTCAAGTGACCTAAATTTAAGAGTCAAAGTATAATTTTATTTAAAATTTCACACTATATTTCCTATATAGCAAGGTAGGCACTTTGTTCCACACTTTCCAGCGAATTTTTCGAGGCATTACGTCTTGATTTTTGGAACTCAGCTCAGCTATGCGTTTCATCTTGGTACCAGAGCATAAAAATGGAAAATAACAAAAATAATAATTATAGGAATGAATATATAAAATAATAAATATAAGGCCCAGATTATAATAAGTAGAAATGTATATTTATAAATATATAAAGAAAAGCTCAACTTGCAAAATTAATAGCAAAGGATACATTTATGTATGTAAAGAGGTTAAATATTTTTCTACGATTGAATAAAATATGCATGAGAGTGGATTCCGCGGTATTAATACAGACAAAAGCGTTATACGTGAAGTTATTTCAACATTTCTTGATTTTTACGATATATTTCATAATAAATTAAATTTTGTTTTCATTCGCGAAATTTCACAAAATAAAGATCGTCAAAAGCGTGAGTGACCTATTTTCGTTTCGCCTTTAATTAAACATGCGTCACATACAAACATCGGAGAGTGGAGAACGGAGAGAGACGATAGGCTCTATCCTGCTATATAGGATAAATAAATAATGAATATATTTTTATTATTATATATTAACACAAAAAATACACATACATTGTAGGTAACCTTATTGTGTAGTTTGACCAACTGTCACAGGATTACAAGCAATGAGCGGGACCGTTTGTTTGTGGGTCTCTAATCTCACATCACTATTAGCCTCCCGTCAACCGTCTGTCGCAGTCAATTGTCGCGACAAATGAGTTTTCATATCTCCACTAGCTGTGGTATGGCCTACATTATTAACCGTTTCTAAGACAGAAAGGTACTGTTTTGTGAAACGTGATGTAATATATTATAATATAAACGTATTGAGATAAAGGTGTAAATTAGTCATTCCATTATTAATTTTTAATGAAAATATCTGTTATTATGACGTTAAACTGTTTCTTTATAAAAATGTAAAAATATATTTTCTATAACAAGAAATTCTAGGTAAAAATGTATTAGTTTAAGTTAAACTCGCCCTGGATAACTTTTTAAATTAATGTTAAAAAATACAGGTAATTTAAAAAAAAATGTAAATAGTGTGTTTATGCAATACTAGCATCTGTTGAATAAAAAAGTAAATAATAACGCTTAGATTCGGTTAAGAATAATATCTAACTTTATTTAGTGCAGGAATCGCATAAAACTTAATATACCTATTAAGTAACAAAACTGGTACAGGACAAAGTGCGGTGTTGGGTTTAGCCTCTCATCTCACAATATCTCGAATCTTCTGTATAAAGTAGGGATCCGAGTGTCTTGACACTAGGTTGACTCTCACTCTAATCTGTCAATATTTATTTAATTTTAGAGGCATCGCGTGTCAAGTGGTGTAACTCAACGCCGCATTTTGCCTCGGCACCAGAGCGACGTGAGTGAAAATATTAAATATTTAATTTCCATTTCCAATCTATCAGAATACGATACAAATAAATAATAAAATCCGATTAAAACCACCAGTTCTAAAATATAAACAGTCTGAAAATGCTCGATGTATAAACAATGTGACTAACAGACGATTGTTCTAGTACATTCAACTCCAAGTGGTTGCTGTGGCACAGGATTAACTACTCGGTGCGAGTCGAACTCCGCCGACGATATCATTTCACTCTAATATTCAATTTAACTTTGACACTTCGCTTATTCAACGAAACCTTTGGCTGATTTTTTTCGTTAGAAATCGTAATTGACATAAATATTCTTAGTAAGTTCCTTTTTTTTCTTTTGGTTATAATATATAGGTCGTTTCATTTTATTTAATTATTTTTTTTTGTTAAATAACGGTAGATATATGATAGAAGTGATTGTGTTTAAGTTAAATAATATTACATAGATAGGAGAAGACTACTTACTTTATTAAGGGTTTTGTCGGAAGTGGGGAGTTTTGAAAGATAAGTAAAGTTTCCGCACATATATGCACTCATTTTGTTTGAAATGAACTACAAATATAAGCTTGTTATAATTTTTGTCTATAAAATACATATAAATCTCCACTGTAAGTAAGTACAGCACTTTGATTTTCAATCAAAATGCAGTAAAACCCACGCATACCTAAATATTCGCATCTTTCGATTGCGTTGACTTAGAAGCTTCATATTTTCTGAACTTCAAGGGAACGTAGATCTGAATATTTCATTTAAATTTCAACTTGACACGTTCACGTGAGCTCGGCATTGAGTTTTGTCACTCAACAGGTAATGCTGAACCCTGTAAAGGTTCCGTTTTTACCTTTTGGGGTACAGAACCCTAAAAATCTAGAATTCGATCTAGAGACGATAATACTTTATTATGCTATTTAACTTGAACTATTGTAGTTTCTTAAACTTTAAACATAATAGTTATATTCCATAAATTCTCACCCCACGTTTGCAACTCCTTCAAGAATTACCATAATCTCATGCAGACGTCTAATACTAACTCTTAACTAGCAATTTCTAAACTGTAACAAGGCCTTGCGTTATATTCTTTGATCATCTAAGGGATTCAAGTGGTTATTGAAATTAGAACTCCAGCACGATTCTATTTATTCATAAATAATTATATTATTATTTTATTTTATATTTTTCATTTATTATAGCGTATTGGCGTAGGCTTTGATCAACGAATTGGGTAAATATTTATATTATTTTCATTTCTCTACTACCATTGACGAAAGGTGGCATTAAGTAATGTAAAATTGCGCATATTCCAATACTATGCTGCCTCTGCCCACTTAACTAATACAAGAAAAAACCTTAAGTTTTATTATTTAAAAAATAAAGAGATTTATCTCTTTTTTTTTACTTCATGCCTTATCTTGCAGTAGGGTGCACGGAGGGAACCTAGTCTCCCACTCACATCCGTTGGCATCATCTTCATCACTCACTTCCTCGAATAGACATCTAACCCACAGCCTGCCGCATACATTTTGCAGCTTCCAAGGAGTGGAGCTAAAACAAAATGATACTTAAAACAAAAGGCCAAAGCAAACATGAGCATTGGACGCTTATGATAAACCACTGGAATTAACTGAGCACGCAAAAGAGCAGTTTATATTTTTAACCTCCTTTTTACCCTTTGACCAGACTAGTGTATCTGACAGGCAATTTTCTACATAATATTCTGTGTAATTCTTTATTATAAAAAGAAACATTTAAAACAGACGTCAGAATTATATAATGTAGTCACTGTCAGATGAAACAGTAAAAGTGTCCAAGTTCTTAATAATATATTTACTTTGTGTAGGATTTATTTACACAATGGTTTACTAATTTAAATTATCTTGCAAGACATAGAATTTTCGATCTTATCTCGTACGTCTGGGACATGATTGAAAGTCGGTTTTTCGTAAATATCATGAAAGTATGAGCGTAGGGATACAAGCATGCGACTACAAACGTGTCAAGTTGTGGGTTCGATTCCCACTCGAGAATATTAAATATTTAATACATTTTCTCTCTCTGGCAATGAAACAAGGCTCGTTCTCAGATTCAATCGGCTTTGGATTCGATGTTGGGGATACTGTATAGAAAAAAGTTTAAAGAGATATTAATCCGTAGGTATACAGCACACAGTAGGGTAGGCAGAGGGAACACAGTATTAAGACACTCCGTTCCCTACTTTCCGCCAAATTTATCGATGCATTGCTTGTTGAGTGGTGGAACTTAACATCAGGCTTATACCTTGCCTTGCCTTGCCTTCGTTCCAGAACGAACAAATTAAAATATTAATAAATAATAATAATTTATTCCCTCTAATGTAGATCGAACCCACAACCGTCGCGTTACAGTCACACCCTTGTGCCCCAGCGCCACGACGGCCTCGAACTAGAGTATAATTTTATTATTTTAAATATATATATTATACACAATAAACTCATATAATGTTATAAGAAACATATTAAAACAATTTTTGTGAAAATATATCGTTGTATATTTTAATATAAATAAGGTTAATAGATTTAATAAAGATGTGAGATAAAGAATTACGTTGACCGCTACAAGGACGAAAAGGGTACTTTGATTCAAAAACCCGGCAATTTCCTTTAAGACTCATAACGTTAAATATGAAAACTTTTTTACACCGCTTTTGTATAATGAATATTGTTTTAATGGCTATAAAAATATATACCCGAAATTAGCCCACAGCAGACTTGTTTCGAGAATCCATTTACAAAAGTTATAATTTACGACACAAGAGTAGAGTAGAGGTTTGGTAATTAAAAACTAATTAAAATTAAAATAAAAAATAGATACTTTCATATAGATCAATATGATGGATTTCTAAATTCTATGTAACTATTTAGGCGGGACAGACAACGGTACAGAGTGAATTTAAAAATTAATAAATTAAGTAATATTTATTTTATATGTTTTTTGCATTACAAAAGTGTACAAATCCTGTAAATATCAACACAAATATAGTAAATATTCACTATATTGACGCCAGTCGTCCATTGCTATAAAAGCAAACCATTGTATATCAATTTAAGTAAAATTGGAAGATCATCGTCATTGTCATATTCAAACGCATGGCACGCATGTGTCACTGCGCCGTGACAGTGAGCGTTTTTTTTTTTCAAATATTTAGTTTAATAATGCATAAGATAAATGATTACATAAATATATATATTTTTAAGATTTATCAAATAATTACTTTTAAAGACCATTCATTGAGTATTAAATTTCTGATATCGACCGGAATCTGACACAGGACAGTTTTGGTTTCGTGATTTCATTGCTATTAGGGCGTCCGAGCCGTCCCACGTTTATTGTCCAAGATAGGAGTGGATTTGTGGAAGCAATTTCCTTTATACATTTTGTTTTGTCCTTTTCCAACTGTTTGATGGTCCACTTCGTGAATTGTGGACCGACTTCGATTTAACGTAACTCCCTCAAAAGAAACGATACGCATCTCTGTCGTGACCTGCGGAATAAAAAGGGAAAATATATAATTATTTAAACCGATCACGTACCATTGAACGAAAGCTAATTTAACGTCGATGGTCTTTTCAATTTTGTGCCAGTGAACCCTGCAGTTCTGCCAAATCTGTTTTTGAAAGACCACAAAATAAAAGTTCAGTAGTCATTGTTGACAAAACAAAAATATTAACGGAATTTAAAGTAAAAATTGCATTTACATTTAATAAAGTTACAGTTAGATTGTAAAGTATTTACCTGAGTCATCCTATCAGAATATACTTAAAGATTCATGTTGCTCATCCACTTCAACGTCATGTTCTTTTCAGAGATGGCAAGTTGTAGAGTTAAAGTACCACGCCTCCCTTTTCAGCCAAATAAACATGACGTCGTCATTCAAACGGACACCGTGTGCGAGGGTCTTAAGGTCTGTCGCGTCGACCTCTCGTTTATCTGTCAAGTTTTTGTCACGTCTCTTCACCGTAGCCTACATTTGTTTAGAATGTGGGTCCAAACACGTTGCTTTTCACCATTTTTACCCAATGCATTTTATTTAACGTAATATTATCTTATCACAAAAAAAATATTAATTATATGTGCTCATTGGGGTAAAAAAAATATATCATACGCATTGCTCCAGTAGCTCTACGTAAGTTTCAGTTTACACTGTTTACTTCCCCTCTTTAGTTTCTGTTTGAATTCGAGACGTTGCATGTTGACGGAGTTCAACGTCGCATTTTGTCATACAAAGTCAATGAATGAAATTAAAAATAATTCAGTTTCCAGAATGGGGATTGAACCCACAACCATCGCTTACAAAAATAAGACAGAATAGCCTCACAACTATGACAAATAGCCATAATCAGAGAGCCATAACAAGATAATTACATTAGGTTATTTAAGCCTCATCCTGCATGACGCGGAAAATGCATATAAAAAAAAATATCAACAGAATTCAGACTCATTATTAATTCAAATGCAAAAGTTAGAATTTTTACGAGATTACACAGTCAGCTTTCATTTTTGTCAACTTATATTATTCATGTACGTAAGCTCTGCTCATGTTACTACATACATATATTTCTATAAAGCATTCATATAAATATTTACATAGATAAATACACACGGGTATACTATATATCTTTTATTTCACTTTTTTTTTAATTTCACGCTGTGTCCCCACATATATAGCATGATAGGCAAAAGGGGAGTAGTGATAAAACACTCGACTCCTCACTTTCTCGCAAATTCTGGAGGCATTGCGGGTCGCGCGTATTAATAATTAAACTCTACTTTATTACCACTTTACATAAGAGTTTTACTTGTACATTTCCACGTATTGACCGTATAAAGTAAGTTTATTATATAATCAATCAGGTGTCACGGTTATTGTTGTGATGTGAGTAGGGGCGCTGGTTCTCCAACTCAATTTGGGCCTCCGCCTTCCGCCTTCGCGGCCATTACTCTCATTTGCTCGGTCGGTCCACGCACGCTGATCATGCAGTCTTTGATAGATTCCTCAAATAGTAACATTGTGCCAGCTTTTTTTACGATTATACTTTGTTTTCATTGATATTAAACATTTAAGTTAAATAAAATAGAATATATTTAGTATAGTTTGTATATCCCTCAATTCAACTCGACTCGAACACAACTTCAAGCAAACGAATGCTACATTGTCGTATTTACAACTAACTGTACGGCTGCTTTCACATAGATCGATTCAAAGTAACGATTTTTTCCTGTTTCTAAATATTTTAGAAGAATAACAAGACAAAATATTTAATAAAAAATGTAGAAAAATTGGTTTGAACATTACATATTATTTTTTTTTAATTATAAGTTATATGTCAAAACACAGTTAAATATATGCATTTACATATGTATATATGTTATCCAAAGATATAAAATTATAGACTGCATTATACATTTTTTACATAAAATATATATATAAGTTTACTGGACATGTTTCATACTAAAATCTTAAAAGGCTGTGACGCCAGTAACTGAAACGTCCGTATCATTTTTAGCTAAACGTCGCCGTCAGGTAAACGTCGAGTTAGCGTCAAGCTACCGGGTGGCGTTCTAACCGCTTGGACGGTTATTAAAGAGGAAATACGAATTTCAAACCGCACAACACAAATTGAAGTTGTACTACAATAATAGTTGCATGTCCTATTAATAGTTGCATGTCGATCGAGTTGATAGCATCCGTTACAAATAAAATAGCTTCACGCTGTATCCCGTAAATAGCAGGGTCCACAGAGGGAACCTGATGTAAAGATAATTCGTTCCCCACTTTCTGCCAAATGTTTCGACTCAACAGACAATACTATTGAGTCTAACTTAACCCAGAGCTTTCTCTTTGGTGTCAGAACGAAGAAATGAAAATATAATTATTTATACCTTATTACGAAATTGGTTTTCCCTGAGTAGGGTAATAATGTAGTTTGGAACTTACAACCGTCGCGTACATTCACATCCTAATGCCACTGTACCACGACTGACCTAAACCATATATTATGAAAGTACAAAATGTATTTTCTTTGTGCAACAGACAATATAGTAAATATAGTTGCGGTGTCACTTGTTAAAGAGAAACTACAATAGAAATATATTTTAGTATTCACCTGTCGCCGCAATAATTCCGGGCAGGACGTTCATTCGACGTACACGCGGACTTGCGGATATAGCACAAAAGCACTCATCCTTTTTGCGAGGCCGCGGCCAATGTAAATCTAAATCAATGGGCAGCTCCGTTATTGTCACCCTTGTATGTGTGACCACTATTCGCGGTTCCAATTCTTGAACATACAAAACATATATATACATATACTTATAAAGGTGAATGAGGATCTTGAGACCAGTCGTGGCGCACAAGCAGGCGCGATTGCTTGTGGGTTCGATCATCAGTTGAGGAAATGAAATATATCTTTGTATTTCTTCGCTCTGATGTTGAGACAAGGCGCGGTGTTGAGTTCCGCCACTCAACACGCAATACCTCTCGAATTCCGCGAAAAATGGAGAACGGACTTTGAAAAATGGAGAAAAATGGAAAAATGGAGACTCTTAACACTAGTTTGCCTTTGCCTATTTTGTGTGCCGGATATGGCGTGAAGGGGGGTTTTTTTAAGATAATATTTTCTTTAAATATTACCTATATCAATATTAACATTTATATTTTTAATAATCAAAACAAATTTAAAAAGAAATGTAAATAGCAGCGACATTGTAACATATTGTTAGAAACAAGAAATAAAGGATTATCTGTCAAGTATGCACAATGGCTCCTTACAAAGGATTGAGAAAGTTTAGACATGACGTCGCTGGAATATTTTTCTAACCAGTTTCAAAGACAGGTGGTATTACGTCATCCGGCGTACATCTCGCTATGGAAGTAGGAGTATAAAATAAACGCAGTGCTACTTATTGTATCGCTGACAGTAGAGCAGTAAAGCCGCTGTGTGTGCCATTGTGAGCTCCTTCCAAGAAACATAATACAGACTTAGTTGATCTTGAGGTACGACAATGCCTCGTCATTATTACGCGCTTGTGGGAAATTTCAGGCCTCTATGAGACTTGTCTGGCGGTCCATCCACAAAATTGAGTAATTTCATTTAAAATTATATGATATTTTTACTATGTGTAAAACTGACTGACTCGACTGACTTTGATGTCAAACTTATAACATATAAACATAACTATTATAGTGTAATAAATTATAATATTATATAATGAAATTGAAAACATATCAGGCCTCATAAATTTCTATATGACCAATATCAAAAGTATTTTTTTTTTATTAATATGTATCGCCTGGAACAAATTCACTTACATTTTTATAGAAATCAAACGTCTCAGTCCGGAAAGTTAATGAAGTGTACCGCGAACACTTTACCCGCGTCAAACTGTCAAGAACACGTCATATTTCACATGTGAATTTTAAACGCAACGTCGGTCCCGATAAGACTACGGCAACTTGATAGCTGTAGAAGTTGATTTTAGAATAGAATCCCACTTTGCTGTCGCTAGTTCCTTAGAAAAAGGTGGAAGGAGGTGTAAACATAATACTAATTCGCGCGGTCGGTTACGTGGAAACATATTGTATGTTGTGATACGGTGTCGTGATGCGTTAACATCAGACCGCCGGGGCTCCGGTTTCGCAGAAGTGTTTCGCTTAACGCTCTCTAATACCCGCAGCGGAGTTTTTTTTTTTCTTTTTTCGACAAAAAAATATGTTTTACACAAGAGAATCATACTGCCACGTATTATTTTCACAAGATGCTGTTGTTTTTTTTTTCTTCATATTGTTTTTTAATATTTTATTTTTTGTAAGTTTTCGCAAAATCGTGTTAAAAGAACGAAAGAGGGGTAATGTATGCTGAAGCAAATAAAGGTGTACGGTGGCTCGTCAAAAATTTACGACGCTCGTTCTGTTTCGTGCACAAGTGAAGTAAGTACGTAACAGAACGAGTCCTAATTATCAAAAAAAGGAGTAAAAAAGGCAACAGGGAGTCAGACATCTTCATGGAGAAGGAGTACTTCACAAAAAGTAGTCGCTGAGGCACATCCACATGTAGATTGTAACCGTCCAAAATTTGCGACGCGTTACAGACCTTGCACCGGTACCTGCTACTTTGTGACATCTTGATTTAGGGCTGTTGGTCTCATTGGTATCTTTTTTTTAAGAAAGGAAAATTTTTTTGTGAGATTTAATCTGTAATGTTAAATTTTTGTCAACTTCTATGGAATGACTTAGTACGGTTTTTAATACTATTTTATTTTGTTTTCGATTATGATGAGTAATTATTTTAAATTTACATTTTTTTGTTAAACTTTCATTTTATTACGTATATAACTAAAGAGTTAAACTTAATTATTTCGTAGTAGTAATATAATATAAAGATATTACTATTCAAAAAACCGATAGTAAAAGTCGATAAACACTACAATATTTTTAATTATATTAATGTACTTAATGAAATAATTGAAAAAATATTATACATGTTTTATTAAATATCACAGTTATAAAAACGTCAGACAAAGACATTTCTATTAGAGAAGATAATAATTAGCATAAGGATCAGGTAACAACCCTAAGAGCTTCATCTGCCACTTGAACGATCGAAAGGTACGACGGCGCGCCGGTATCAGGAAGGAATGTATAGTGGGTGACTTGAACACGTCCCGTCCCTCTCGCACCCGACCGGTGTCCCGTAAGCTAAATTCACCTGCCATCTCCCTCTCACGCACCAACGTTTTCAATACTTACCTGCGTGAAATGATATACATCTGTTCGTTATCGCCATCCCTTTCCCCCTTTACCGCGGAAATGGATTGTTGATATTGCTCTCTCAGTCTATTTTCATGAACAGGGGGTAGACAGTGTGCGCGTGCATCAGTGTGCGTGCCCGTTTATTTAGTGAACTTGGAAGCTCCGCTCGTGTTTGTACGCGGGGTGTCGCGCGCGCGTGTGTGCGTGGATTGTAGAGGCGCGACATAGCTTTGCCGTCTCCATGACTTAAAAGTTTTGTACGGAATGAAACCAATGAGCTAGTAGAGCGCCGGCCGGCACGCTCGACGGGCGCGTGTCTGTAGTTGGTAGAAACTTCTACGTAACTCATCGATACAATAAACTTGTATTTTACAATCTATCATTAAACGATACCTTAATGAGAAATATTGTGTGATTTTATTGCTTGAAATATTCAATTGAGTGGCGTCACGTTTCTTGAGACACAGTGATGTTAATTTTTTTGTGTATCTACAACGTGTTTGGTTCAACGGACTGTGGAGGTTGGTCGTCATGAAATTCTTGAATATACAGTTACAAATCAAAGTGAAGCTCCAGCATACAGATTTAGATTCAGTTTCTCGACAATTTTTTTAAAACTATTTTATAATCTTCCAACCTGTCGTTTTATTCTTTCTACAGACAAACTGTAACAATTAACTAATGAGTCAGGTGTCTACAGATTGTCAGATAGCTTTGGTAAATCAGTCGGCTATGTCTAAGAATAGATTTGTGAAATAATAGAATAGATTCAACGTAAATTAAATTCACTATACGATATATATTTAATTTACGTTGATATGAAGCAAGAACATATCAACGAGTAAATTTAAATGCATAATAGCTAATAATAGGATAGACCTCAAAAAACATGTCTACTTATTGTCAAATATTTTCAAAAATCTTCATTTATCTAATACCGACGGGTTGAACAACCTTCCGGTATAAATAGTCGTATGCACGAAGTAGGCAGAAAACGTGGGTAAACATGGTCTCCCCTATACAAATTGGCCTCAAGATAGGTATATTTAAAAAATTAAAAAGCAACAAAATTTATGATACGCACCTGTCTAAGGTTTTATTTACTATGACAAGTTATTGTTATTTTTGTTTCTAATTGCATTTTTTATTTCTCTCTTAAGATATAAAGGGAAACTGTATTTACAAAGTGTTATAATACTTTAAGTACTATATACTATACATATATATTATAACTAAAATTCATATTAATAATTGCTAATACTAAATTCATACTTCTTAATTACAAAAAACTTTAATAGCTCAGCCATGAGTAGACATGAGTCACCTTGACAAAATAGAGGCTATAAATATAAAAAGGTATATTCACAATATAAAATGTAAAAAAGCAATCAACAAACGAACGTAGGTATTTATACAACTAGAGTCATCACAATCTTTTAAAGTTAAAAGAAAAAAAAATCGTGGATAACGATGACGTTCAAAAAAATATAAGTAATATGTGAATCAGCGAATTCCTGGTGTCATTGTTAGTGTTTCGTGTTTACTTTACGTAAACTTCAATAGCCATGAACGGCTAATAAATGTGTGAAGGCGATCTATTCCTTTTTATTAATTATAATGTTGATATATATAAGGTAGTAGAAATTATGTTATATTTGCAAACAGCAGCCTCAAACTGTTTGCCGCGGGCTAGAGTAGAAGGAAAGTAGAAGTAGTTAAGGCATTTCACGAGTGTTTACTAGCGGAACTCAACGCCGAACTTAGTGCACTAAAATTGAGAAATAAATACATTAATCATTCGTCTGAATTGTAATCAAATACAAAAAATACATTTATCTAGGTCCAGTGGTCCGATGTGGTCCAAATTATTTTTATTTGACATATAATTTTTTCTAATAATGTTCTTTATGATATTATGTAACTGTAATTTACAAGCGATTTTTACAAAATTTGAAATTTAAACTCTTTAAAATAATACATTCAACACGTGCTTCGTGGTTTATTAGAATTCACCACCTAAACTGAAAATAATTTTATTTCAACATATTTAATAAATATCGGTCGGCTAGTGTTGTTATAAATATTATATTGAAATAAAATAATCCGTTTGTTGCCTTAACAAGTTTGGTAAAAATGTAGTTACATTAAATAGTTAATTAAAATAAACATAGTATACATATACAAAAAAGAAACTATCAAATCAGCATAACAAAATAAAAAAGAAACCTGCCTACAATAAAAAAAGAGTATACAACCCCATACAAAAGTCGACGTTACACATAAAAATCTCCTATAATACCTCGACCAACTTCTACAATAACTCGGGAACTACCCCATACAAAACTATTATCCATTGCCACGTTGTATCTCTGTCCGAAACAATTGATATCTATATTTGTATCAATAATGTAGAGACGCTACGTGCGTTCTGTACGTGGTCAGAATCCAGTGGCCCCCAAATAGAAGCGGTCACCACATTTACCCTGACATTTCGATATGTTTTGTCCAGCTAAGCTTTTTTCTATATTATATACTAATATTAATGTCAGTCTGTTCATTGTAAATTATTAATATAATATTTCTCGTCCTAAATTAAAGTAATGTTAAAAAGGATTAATTTTAAACACAAAACAGAAGGATAATTTGGTCAAGTCGCTTAAAATATATTATATATTATTCGTTTACTACTCAGTATGTCACAATCTAGATAAAATTATCTTTGAAATCTCTAAACAGAATAAGTACGTCATTTAATCAAGTAAACATCAAAGGCTGTTAAAATTTTATTATGTAATACACACAATCCTTTGATATTTTCAAATTTATTTAAAGTGTTTCAGTTAACACTAAAGTGTTTTTCTAGACCAAAATTAAGTTTAGTTCTATTTAGTTTACCTACTTTGTTTAATGATGTGGCAATTGCTTTAAATTTGAATTCAGACTCTTCAAGATATTTCATTGAACACGTGTTTTACGGTTTATAAGAATTTATCCCTTAAAATGAAAATAATTTCATAGATATATTTAATATCTAGTGTTAAATAAATATGAGATACGCAAATATCTAAGTGGTAACGGAGTGTCTTAACACCAAGTTCCCCGGGTTTCCCTCTACACTGCTATGTGCGAAATACAGCATGAAGCTAGTAACTCTTTGTTCTTGTAACATCAAAATGTTCTTGCTTAAAATATATTGTAATTAAATATGAATATAATATAATAATTAATAGTAATAGTTGCTATTTTGTTTACAATATATATTATATTGTAATCTCAAGCCTTTGTATCTCAAGTGTTTCTTGAGGCTGCGGTCGAAGAGCCGCGTTGTTTGCATTTAATTGATTTATATCCAGAATCTAATTAGAATTGAGGTCTACGTAACCGAACGATATTAATAAGTTAATATTTATAAGATACAGACAAACTTAATTGTTTTAATAAAACAAATAATACATAATTGGAAAAAAAAAAAATTCTATATAAAAACTTTTTGCTACTTTTTACAATGTCCATGAGTCCAGGGGCGCAGGGACAAAAGTTTTGACTTTAAATGTGACAGGTTTTGGGTTCGATTCCCACTCAAGGAAATGAAATATTTATTATTTTCATTTCTTCGCTCTGGTTTGGAGGCAAAGCTTAGCATGGAGGCGGAAAGATGGGAGCCGAGTGATTTAACACTCTCTTTTTTTCCACCCTGCTTCATGTGAAACTTGAAGCTAACAACATTACAGTAACAACATTTACACGAACAATTTAATTTTAATTGTAAACAAAAAAAAACTATTTTTAACAAACGTAATATAAAATAATAATAAAATAAACAAGGCGCACACTATATTTCGCATTCACAAATAATTTTGTGCATATGTTCGCTTCCCGGATAGCTTTTAGGCACTATCAGTGGAGCGATATTTATTCAGTACCTCACTAAGGAGCTTATAATTCGACGCTAACAGAAGGTATTGTGTTAATAATCCAAAGAGAGGAGCTATCCGCTGCGAACCGTATCTCCGGTGGACAGTCAATTACCTTGTCTGGATTTCAATATTTTCTTTCAAAGGCTTAACGATATATATTATCAATATTTTTTTATATTTCACTTACTTGATAATAATATGAAACTTAAAGCACATTCTACTTATATTATTAAAGTAAAAATTTGTGAGGATGGATATTTGTTCCACACAAAAATTTTCGAGATACACTCTTAGATGAAACTTTATAGTAATATAAACTATATTACTGTAAAGTTTAAAACATCAGTATAACAAATAGCATACAATTTTTGTGAGTATTTTGCTTAATTTGGAAATAATATTACATAAGCTCAAGCGGGTGAAGCCACGTGTAAGTTGCTAGTGTTGAATGTAAGTTCGTCATCTAAAGCCTCCAATGGTTAAACAATTTTTACATTACATAATATAATGCTATTACAAACATGGTGATTGTTTATTATTTATTCATTACTTATTTACAACGAAAAATATTATATATATTATTGGTTTCTTTTTTAGATTGATCTATCAAATATTATCTTATAAATATTCGCATTTATATATTTTCAAAAGGCAATTGCATTACAAGTTCTAAGTGAAATGTACAGACGATGTAATTTGTGACTAGAAACCTTATTATAAATTTAAATTTATATTACTGAATATCTATTATATATATTGTTATCATTTACCGATATTCTTATTTAAGTATATTGTATTTCTGAATAATACTTAGAATTTTGAAGAAAAGATTGCTCAGAAAGCTTTAGTAATCAATCCTAAATAAAACATATTTAAAATTTAAAAGAAAAAAAAAGAGATTTGTATCTCTTTTTTAAAATAAATTATAAATAAATTATAAATATGTTAAAATATGTAAAGTTCACAAAATTTTAACAAACAAAAATCTCCGTTCACATTGCTTTGTTAAGATAGGTTAGTTAGATGTGTAGAGATAATTTAAAGAAGAAATATATTCATAGCAAATAGTTCAGTTCTTCAGTAATGGTATTTCAAACGTGTCAGCACACTTTAATATACTTACATAACAATTAACATAGTGGATACAGAGCGACACGAACCAAAAAGGAAAAAGGATGGACTTTGTAAGGACGTCCTGATCACATTAACACAGTGATTGCTCCCTGACTCTGATCTTGGAAATATTGAAAAATATATAGAACATACATATAAATACGAGTTTTTTATGAAATATATTATACCATATACCATCCCCAAATAATATCTTTCTTAAATAATCAAGCTGAAAATATAAAGTAACTAAGAGAAGAGATTTTTTTCTTAGTACACTTAATTCGAATTTGCCAACAAACGAAGAAACAATGAAAACATAAAATATACGCAAGATAATACAATTTATAATAATATAAAAAAAATGTTCCCAAAAACCTTCTATAATAAAAATATAACACTCAAATCAACGGCAGGCCCAATAATAAATGACGACACGTACTAGTATTGCTTACGATCCGAAGATGTGTCGCCAGATATTTTTATGCGGTTTAATGATGTGACATGGATACGTGGTGGAGGAAACATCAGGTATTGTGTTGCGGGCTCACTGGTCTTTATAATTTTATTATATCCATACCCTCGCTACCATTCAATTGAACACCTCCATACAATTGGGAGGGCCGCCTGAATGGGTTGTAGGATGAAATTTCTCAAGATTCTTCTCTCATAATGAGCGAACGCTGTCGTGCAATGGACAGCACTAACTGTGTAATTGTCGCACGAAATGAGATCGACAGATATAAAAGACGATTATATAGCGTTTAATGAACTCGTATAAAGTAATGGATACTATTTAGATTTTTGGCTGAATCGGACTAATTATCTTTAAAGTGTAACTTTTGTTTAGAGAGTTATCAGTGATGATAATTCTGAAGAAATTACGAATATCTTCGTTCTTAATTTACTTTTGCAATATTACAAACATTGTAAATATTATTATTTACATTAAATTTTATATGAAATAAATCTCATAAATATAAGAAAAGTACCAGTGAAGGATTTATAATGAAGACTTCATTACTGAACCGGTTTAAGTATTTGAAATTTCGGAACAACATGCAGTGGAGATTTGTGACGGACTCATTTCTCAGATATTTATAGTACGACAGCGGTGGAGATATATTTGGCTGAACTGACTCACGATAGCTAAGTTAGATTATTATAATGTGACCTAAGAAAATATATTAATCAAGAAAACATAATAAAAATAGAATTATTTTTTAGCCAATTTTATCTATTTAAATTATAATTTTATAAAGAACCCGTCATAAATACACATTCGTCGTCATTTTACAGCCAGTGGATAAACAAAATATAAAAAATATTACGCCCATTAATGATTTGCTATCAAATTTAGAAACCCCTCATATATTTATCTGTATGAAATTTATATTATTATATGAATTATTTACAGATCCATTATCATTGTTAATGGATACTTCATTGATTCTATTATATAAATATTTAGCGTAGGCCATATATCCAAGATTACAATAGTTGTTTCAATCTCTCCTTAAAAACTATATATACTCAAGTTACTTAATAATTAATAATTTTAGTTTAGTTTAATAATTTTATTATCATCTAATTTGCTATTTGCAATAATATATATTCTGTATGATATAATAAGATTTTGCTTATTACCCAGTCACATGTCTTATATAGATAGCCTACCACCCTTTCTGTAGTCCCTTTTTTGAGGCTTATCTATTTAATTCATCACAGGACTCTTTCAGACCCTGACCGCATTCACGATATCGGCCACATGACGAAGGGCCTAAAGATTCGGGTTAAATTTACCAGAAGACATTTATTTATTCACTGATGGCCACGATTACCATCTCTTTGGACAACTGGGTAACGATGAATGATTATAATTTAATATCTTAATGGATTAGATAGACTGTGAACCGTTGAAATACCAAATATGTAAATCATAATGGGTAATTTTGTTTCGCGATCCGACCGTAGTTGCATATCGTGGTTTCCATTACACGAGGTGTGTTTAACGCTATCGGCGATCGTAATGTTCACAGAGACCATTAACGTACCCCACAAATATTTTTCAATATAAACTCAAAGGGAAAATTGACATTTTTTTTATAGTATCGTATTGTTGTAGTTTTTTATCCCATCATCATTCCACCATTGATTCCATTGTGTTTGTATTTAAAATGTAATTGCCCTAACGCTTGTTGGTTTGGTAACATGTTTTCCAATATTAATTTCGTTCTGTTTATTCAAACAACATGTGCAATCACAATATATATTTTTTTGGAGGATAATAATAATTTAAATGCTTGTATTCTACTTTATTCTTTTCTAGTATGAATATGAAAGCGACATATTTATTTTAAAATTCATAAACAGGTATGGGTAGTTTTAGGCCTAAATCTATTAGCGTGTTCTAATATATTGTCTTTGCATATTTTAATGTTCATAATAATTATTTTATTCATTGATGCTGGAGCTGAAACTTGATTCATATATTTTAAAAGAAATACAATTAATAGTTTTTTTTTGTTTACAGTGTCAAATATAATGATTGCATTCAATTAGAACTCTTATCATCAACTTAGTGATAGTGTTGTACGTTATAAAGTGACTGTGATATAAAAAATGAGAACGATGGGTTTCTCAAGCTTAGTATTACTGCGTTGGTGTGCTTTTCTATTGGTGGGAGTAGAGTGGCAGGTACACGCTCAAGCTGCACAGCAAAGTTCCGAAGTGGACAGTTCTTATAATTTTTATTATGAACAGCCGTGTTGTACAGGACCAGTGATCAAAAATAAATACCACGTGAGACATAGAAAAGGTGAGTTTTTTTTTTTAATATAAATTAATCAGATATTTGTATTCATTGCTGGCTACACGTTAAATCTGTTTTGGATTAACTTTAAAGTACACTATTTAAATACATTTTCTTTACGAGATGGAACAAAAGCTGAGACCGTTATAGAGCAGCCGCATAGTATCAGAGTTTCGTGACGTTTATGGGTACGATATACATGCGGGGAAATAAATTAGTTTCATTTTCGCGCTAGTTGGTAAGCCAAAACTGGGCAGAAAGAGGAGAACGGAGTGTCTTAACACTAAGTTCCTTCTGCATCCTTACTACATGCGGATATAGCGTCAAACTAAAAGAATCATACAAAATTCTTTACATGTACGTGTATCCTACACATGTTCTTACACTAATACACATACAAACCGAGACGCTTTAAGGGTACGTGATATAAAGTGAGACAAATATATGTTTTTGTGTGAGAAAAATGAAACAAAACATCGCTTTTGTTTCAATGCCCTCCCTGATGATGTCGGGAGATTTTAATACAGTTGTAGTTAATGTTTCTCTCTTTAAGTCGATTTTCTGGAAGACTGGTGCCTAATTCCGTATGTTGATGACACCTTCACACATCACTTTATAGTATATGTATATAAAAATATATATTATCTGTAATATTATTAATAAAAAAAAAATTACGCCATACTACAGTATAATAAGATGCAGATTAATTTAGTTCAATATTTTATGTACATTTTCTTATCTAAAGCTAGAAATATAAATTAAGGTGCAAAGGTAAAGTGACACATAAATATATCGAATAACTAAGAAAATGAACAAAATTAAATTGTTATAAATAATATAAATTCTATTGTAAACGCCGTACTTCGCTTTATGTGCGTTGTATTTATTATAAATTTAGTTTTCTCGGTACAGAATGTGGTCATCTAAGCCGCAATATTAATGTGAATGTGATGGTAACATCACCATTAAACTGCGGCTTAAAACAGTTCGCCGAGACCTTAATGACTGGTGGTAACTTGAATCATTAAGACTCTTCACATTTAATGAAAATTTTCAAGGCCATGCCCACATATATACATAAAATTATTTAGAGTTGTAATATTAATATATATATTTAAACATTTTTGTATATTTATAAACATAATCGAAATTCACAAACAACTAATTTGTACATTCAGAATGTTTCCCCTCTTCTCAAAAGTATTATGGGAAAACCAACAGCAGCGCAAACGTGGGCTGTTTAATTCAAATGTCATCTAAAGTGTCAATCACTGAGATTTCCGAACAGCAAAGCCTGTTATCGGGCATATTAAGTCGATTATTGTTATCGACAGCGGAGTTCCGTCCATCCAACCGTGAACTAGATTAGGGACCAACATATTATACCATATTTTTAGCGTCAGCTGCACACACACTATACAGCCTTTCGTCTACTAAACTTAAATTATTTTTAAAAAATTTTGTAAAAAAGCTTACGTAAAAAAGTACGAACAAAATTTTCGTTGCATAGCTAATTTAAGCCAAGTGTCGTTAAATTTTAAGTAAAATAACAGAGATAATAGTGTCATGTCGCTAATTACAAGGGTTGTAGCCATGAACGGCGGGACGTTTTAAAAGGGATGAATAAGTTTATGGTGATTCTTTGCTATCCAGAGTAAAAGGCTGTCCAAATAATGAAACTTTGATGGCAGGCTGTTGCCGTTTACAAAAAAAAACAAAGAAATTTTAAAGCAAAATAAGGCTTATCATAAGATAATATAGAAGATTTATAAACATTTTTAGATGCTTAAATTTTTTTATTTAGAATAAAATATTGATGTTTCTTTTGGCAAAATTGGAGTTATTATTCATATTTTACGTTATTAAACTGGACTGGAAGTAAACGTCCATTGCATTTAGTTCAAATCCAACTAGCACAGAGTTCATAAAAAATGCACAAAGATTTGAAAGAAGGAACGCACTCAGCTGGGCAGAGTGGAAAGGGAAAAACAATAAGTAAAGGAGCGGACAACGGCACAAAACATGCGGCGTAGTCCATAACTTAAATCAAAACTTGTTTTGACCGCTGACCACGACTCATTCAAACTAATATATTAAATTTATTATAAATAAGGCTTGAATTTTGTTCAAACAATATTTCTAAATATTATATACTTAAATCGAACTTAGTATATCGGAGATTTCGATCTACGCCTGTAATGTAATTGGTAAATATCAATTTATAGAAAAATCTTAATTAACATAAAAACAAGTTTCTAAATAAAAAAAGCTCTTTCCTGTAGGTGTCACAGAGTACACGACATTCGATACCAGGGAGAGATGACATTTCTTATTTTAGACGTTTGTACCACACACAATACATTTCGTTCGAAATTTGGTCACGTATGTACGGTGGAAGGGTTTCCCATATCGTATCTTGTAGGTATTGCGATTGTCCATTGTATTCTCACGAGACAAAGGGTTGAGGACGAGGAGGAAACTTACCTTCGTCAAACCGCTTTTTGGATTCAAACGTTAAGGCATTCGCGACTGATCAACTCACTTTATCTTAGCTGGGTTCACGCTTCGATAAATTTGCTTAATCATTCGGATTATTACTAATATTAGCAATGGAAATAATATATTTATATACGGACCGGTTCATGCTTATAAATTAAACTTCCAGGCAAAGCTCGGCGTTGAGTTCCGCCACTCAGCACGCATTTCTTCCGGAATTCGGTAGAAAATGGGGAACGGAGTGTGTGAACACTGGGTACCCTCTGCGAACAATGCCGTGAGCGATATAAAGATAAAATTTATATAGAATGTGATTGTATCTTTATTAAGAATTTTTAAAACTTCTCTTTACATGAAAGTTTCAATAGTGTTTCTAATTCACAATCTGAGACTAGTCTATTAAAAGTTTTTAAAGTGACAGTATGTAATTCATAAGCATACGTAAAGGATAAAAAGTCGAGGTGAGTTTCACATATAATAGTTAGTCATAATCTTTTCAGTCTTCCCAAGTACTCGAACAAAATGCTCTTATTCGTAGTCGACGTAAACCTTTTTCTTTAATAACATTCGAAGGTTACGAACTTTGATATGAAAATACTTTAATGGATAAATAACAGCGCTACTTTTAGACTTTCAATGTAGTTTTATACTTTAAACACAAAATTTCAACTATTCTTATTATCCTATTTAATAATAAATATAGAAGTTTGTGAGTATGTTTGTTTGTACTATTTTAACGCAAAAAGCACTCAACAGTTTTAGATAAAATTTTATAGTAAAATAGCTTATAAACAGAGCTCATAGGCTATAATATAATTTAATTTCCAATTCACTAGTAAGCATTAAATTATCTTTTTCTCTATAAATCTTTCTGTTTCCTAATATTATAATAAGAAATTGTAACAAAAAATATAGGAATGTAAATACTATAAATTTCAAACAAAATCCAAACAACCTAACACAAAATATATTATATCAAGTTTACTTTGAAAATATAAATGTGAAAGCGCTTCGAGTTTCATCCATAAATAGGCTTCTCAGTATTAGATTAAAGTCATCTTTTATGAAATTAATCCTCGCATCCTTAGTTACGTAGCCGCGGTATATAAATTAAATTTTGCTCTGCTCTCTATCCCCCTTTAGACCTTGAGCCGTCCACATTAACTTTATAACGCGTTGCTTTGTTCACTTTAAAACAATTGTGGTTGCAAAGAGATCCACAAATTCCACTCGTGAAATACTCATTACGAGCGCTGACGCCTCTTCAACTATTTTTGGGTGAGTGGCATCAAAATTCTTCCCGTCTGGAAAATTTACAGCTTTTGTGCCCAGAACGCCCGAAAGCTCCAGCCGAACAAGTTACTTGATCTCTGCTCCATCCCTTTATGTTTCGTTCGTCAATGCTTATTGAAATTGCAACTCGCGCGAATGTCGCGATCAATTGACGTGTCGGGTGCCAACGGATTACAGTTATAATAATTAACTTTTTTTTTGAAATTCGCTGCGTTGAGTTCTGTCACTCATAACGCACTGTAACCTATTTACAAAGTCGGCGAAAAGTGGTGAATGGAGTGTCTTAGCGCTAGATTCTGTCTACCTTGCCTATATTTTGGATACAGCGTGCAGTTTAATATAACTTGTAATTCAATGTTGTTATAATGTTAACGAGCTATTTGTAGCTCCGTCCTCCACCTCGGTTGACCTTCGAAAATACAATATCAAAGATATTGAAGGAAGATTACGTAAAAACATGAGGAACCCTCGGAAGGCATGAAGCTAAGTAAGCAAGTATAAAGTTTATAATTATAAAATAATGTTTATATAATAGTAATGATTAAAAAAGAGAGTTAACGAAAATGCCATTAACATATTTCGTATGTTAATTTGCATTATTTTAAAACTCACTTGAGGTGATACATATGAGCGTGCCTTATTTTTAACAAATTTACATACAAAATTTATTCTTACTCTAAAATTTAGCAAAAGAAATAAAGTTTGCGGAGATCTTTGTGGAAATGAACAATGTACTCGGCGGCTTACAGAACGTTGCCTAAGTAGCATTTGAAATGTTAATTTTATTCCATTTTAGACGTCGTCGCAACGTTTTTAAAATAACTAGTTAAGTGTAAGTGCTACCGCGTAATATTTAAAGTGTGGTGTTACTAATAAAAGTAAATTAGTGTATTAATTAACTTTATTTCCTCGCTCTGGTAACGAGTCAAAGCGCGGCGTTGAGTTCCACTACTCAATATGCAATGTCTACATAATTTGGGGGAGCAGAGCATCTTATGTTACACATATACCTTTATATAATTATTAAATTGACACAAATAAAAAACTACTTTTTCATAGTGATTATAATAATCATCATAATTTCATCTAGACTCATCTTAAAAAACACATTCACTATACTTATTCTCGTTCCTTTTAAAATTTTATTCAAGAAAATAATGGAATAAGTTTAATTAGTTTGTCTTGGTGTCTAGTCGTAATTAAGCATTGGAATCCTTACTGTGTAGTCAGTATTTATTTCCCACGTCGGTTTATTTAGTAAGTGATATACCATACTTTTTTTATTGTTTTATGCGATAAATATTTCAACTCTATTAATAGAAATAGTTTATATTTTTCATATTTCTTTTTAGGTAAACTGTTTCGATGACAATAGGTTTGTTATTAGTAAGTAAGCTTAAAGTCAGCGAAAAAATTGAGAACGTAAAAACGAAAAACCAGAGTGTCTGAACACTATGTTCCCTATACCTACCCTGCTATACCAATTTTTTCGACAAGTAAATGAACCTTCATAATTAGAGACTTCATGGTCGCATACGTAAAATTCACAAAATGTCGAAACGAGCTTAAAAATAAACCTGCCATTCATAAAAAAAATTAACTGCAGCCGTCATTTTATAAAAATCATAATCCTTTATACTCCGGCGTGTGTCCCACAGGAGTGCTCTCCCATAAGAATACCGTGTAGAATCAATACATATGTACATATACATGGTTTGTTCGAATGCATTTCGTCAAAGGTAATTCGATCCCGACTCAACGTCCTTTTGTTTTGGCACTTATACGCCTTTAGTGTGTTTTTTGCCGTAACCCAACACTCCGTCGTTCGTGTTACTATTGACACTTCAACCCAAAACATCAAATTGATAAAAAAAAATATATTGTGTTCGAGAGCACATTGTTTTTAAGCATTTTTGTAGAAAGGTGTGTATGTATAGCAATGCAGATGTAATTGGAGATCAAAATAGATATGAAAATATTAAATATTTCATTTCTTCGACCAGGAATTGAACTCACAACCTGTCGCTTCTACAATCACTCGCTTGTGGCGCTGCACCGCGACTGATCTCTGACATCTCAATCTGTATCTGTCTAAAGTTATTATATGTATCATTATATTTATACCATCTGATCTCATTAAAATTGGTCTTTGATTTTCCATAAAATATCAATTTGTTATTATTAATTGATAGACATTACTCGCTTCAGATAATTAGCCTACATATAGTGCCAAGTCATTTATATAAAAAAAATATTTAGCATTTTGATTTTTAGCCGTGGTACGACCTCTTCTGGGCAACGGGAAGAAGATATCATGCGGCGTGTAATGTTGTTAGTGACCTTAGAGATTAACGAGCTGTGTCCCGCAAATTCGTTTACAGGGACGAAACAACGTAAATATCTCTCTTTCCTGTATAGAAATATCGAAGAATCCCATCTCAGTGTTTCCCTAAGTAGGTTCTCAAAAAAGAAGTAACTTAGGCGCTGAATTCAAGAGTTTTATATTAATAAATTATTGATATATTATCTTGTATATTAATATAAATTTTTAAATTGTTTTTTGTACATTTTAATGTGTGAAGCGCCATAAAGAAGAACGTTTTCAAGAATGGTAGAATTTTGCTACCATTATGGTAGAATTTTTCATAGTTTTTTTATCATAATAACTATAATATTACAATTGTATTACTCTGTTTATTTGTTAACAGATACACGAGCTAGGATCTCGTGGAGGAGATATACTTACAAAAGTTGGAATTTACTCAAGTTCTTAATTTGTGAAAACTTTCTGTGGCACAAAAAATGTATAATGGGTATATAACTCTTTACAGCCGTCTTGCGTCCTGTTCAGAGTTCTTTACAGTTACTCGGAAAAAACTCAGTAGCCCAAAACATGTTCTTCTTTTACTCGCTTATTTAATTTACAGTTTTTATTTAATCAAAGTATTAAATATAATATATAAAATATTTAGATAACTATCTGTGTTAGGATCTCATTTTTAACCAATTTCAAAAAGGAGGGGAGGTTCTTTCATTTCATAGGTAATTTGAAGAATATTTAGAGTAGTGATTTTTTTATTAAAGTATATCTGAGAATGCAAAGCGTATTATTCCTTTCATTAAATGAAGATTACTTTATTTTATCAAGTATACGTAAAACAAGCACTGGCTCCAAAGCGCGAAACTTTTACTGATTAGTGATAAGGTTTCTCCCAACTTTCAGTTAAATGATATAAAGCTTACCATATCAGAACAATACATAAAGTAGCATAGTAAATCACTGTCTAGTTCTATCGAATTGTGTCAGTATTTGCATAAAAGATGAAACAATCATCTATCCTCACACACTTTGACATTTTTAATATTACAATGATAATAGAAGGTTAGGATTTGGAATAAATTTTCCTAAATTTATAAATAATAAAAAAATATCAATAAAGAATTCCTTCCGATTTTGATCAAACTATATGGTCGCTTCACATTTACGCTGTCGTGACAAAGATAAAAGTTTTACTGCACGTTTTACTGCACGCAATGGCAGTGGGTTCTGATCCCATCAAGTGAAATGTGAATATTTAAAACGCATGTGTCCGCCCCGTCTGTATACAATATCAAGCGTCAAACACGCACTATACATCGAAAAGCAAAAAAAAATTGGGTGGTCTTTCTATTATATATTTGTTTAACTCAAAAAAATATATATAATTCTAGATATTTAAATATCTATGAACTGTAGGTGCACTGAACTAAAAAACAATTTCTCTCGAAGCAATTTCTCAAATGTCAGTTAATTTACGATCAAAAATGTACCGGGTAAGCAAACACAAATTATTAATAACCTTGTACAGAACGATACGTGGCTGGAATATTGATAGCGTATATAATCGCTTTATATTCGATTCGTGATATAACACGCAATGACGAAAGAATTCGGCTGAAAATCTGGAACGGAGTGTCTTGTCACTAGATTCTCCGTATATACAGCAGGTATCTGCTGTGTGCGGTATACAGCGTGATTCTGATTATAAATAAACGGCCTGATATCACCGCTATAAAACAAAACCGCAGGATTACGCATTTAAATCCGTCGATGGCAAAGCAGTAAATGGGGCCTTTATAAATTAACGATGCCAATTTCCCTAATGACATTGTAAAAGGAAAGTTTACGATTTATGTATAGTTGTGTATTGTGTCGTCGGTGCTTTCGTTCCACCCGTACGCACTGTCGACACATTTAATTAGTCTTAAAGGAGTTTGTTATAAATTGTTCCTGTGTATATAGTTTACTATAGATACAATCAGCTGTAGGATTTGTAGGTAATTAAATTGTCAAGCTTTTAATTCTCGTTATAATGTATCAAGAAAATGAAAAAAATATATATTTGCTAGCGATTCCGACTTAAGCTTATTTTTATATTATACAAAACAAATGCTTTAATTATAGCCTGTATTCATCATCTAAATCCGTTTAATATTTTTTGCGTTAAAATAGAACAAGCATCCGTCCTCACAGAACTCGTTACATTTGTAATATTACTAGAATTTTCATTTCATTTATATTAGACGAGGTTATTTGAAAGCACATTTCTCATTTTAAAATTTTCTAAAAATTTCGTTAATTCACTAATTTCATTAACTCCAAATCTTACTAATATTATAAATTAAAAAATTTATAAACATAAATGTTTATTCCACTTTCACGCAAAAACTACTCAACGGATTTATATTAAACTTTACAATCACACAGTTTATACATCAGAATAACACATCGGCTACTACTTATCTAAAAATTGTGTATAAATAATCTATTATATAAAGTAATTTCCAACGGGCGAAGCTCGCATTTGCGTCGCTAGTAGATTATATAAAGTATTACGTTTAACAATCATATACGCTCTTCAATAGCCTTTACAACTCGTTAATTGTAACATCGTAGGAAATTCAACCCATCAAATTATATCCGCCAAATAAGACGGCGCGGTGCCTTGAAATTAATTACAGAATGCCTTTATCAGGTGTCCGCCTCGGGCCCTTATTGAACTTCAACGATTATATTCACGATTTGTTAACATTGTCTGTTTCGAAACAGTATTTGCTATGCTATACTAGCTGTCGCTCGAGCGTTCGAGATTTGTGAAGCTAGATATATTTCTCTATCATTTTATAGTTATTATTATTTCATTTTGTACAAATGGATGGTAGCTGCATACAGATGTGAGGATCGGAGTGTCGTAACACTTGGCTTTTTTGCCTACCCTGCTACACGCGGGATAGAGCGTGAAGTGGAAAACGTAAATAAGTACTAGTTATATAAGATATGGATATAAGGATAAGGCAACTATCCAAAAGGCGTGGGCTCAAATTCCACTAAATAAGTATTTTTTATTCCTAAGTGTGGTCACTTAAAAAATATTAAAAATAAGTAAATAAATACACTATTATTCATAGCTTAAATTTTTAAATATTTCAAGGAACTTGAACAAATTATTACTATTCGATCTATATATAAACGCTTATTATTTCTAATATAAGTATTATTTGTATAGAATAATGATGGGAAATGAATCCCAATCCTTTATTAAATTAGGCCGTCCCTCGACACAAATAGGTAACGACTTCACCCGCCGCTGCGTCTAAATTATATTACTTTATTGTTATACTTATTTTTTTTAGTTTCCCCCGAACTCACGTAATTGGCTCGGGATCACGCTACTATAACTATAAACTCCGTTATTGGTTTGCCTTTGTAAGGCTATTTTGTATCGTGTGTTTTAGGGGTCTATTTGTTCTTCTATTAACTTTTGCTGTACAATAAACTTATGAACATATGGGAAAGTTGTTAATTTTATTGATATAGAAATAAATTATTGTTACTTTTCCAGCCGGAGTGCCTTAGCGTATTATATTATTTATTGTTCCAATTTTTACGTTATTTTTTATATGATTTATGTAGATAATACATTTGTTGAATATGAAAAACATGTTTAAGATAAAAAAAAGCAAGACTAAGAAACCAAAATAAATATCTTATATTCATACCAATTCAAAAAACATACGTTATAATTGACAAATACTAGAAAACACAAGCCACAACTTAATAATACAATTTTTTTTTAAATTCTAAAACGTGCACACAACGTATCAGGACTCGTGACTAGACTTCTGTTTTGGAAGCCAATATCACGTAGGCACTTACGGCGTACATGCGAACCGATCGAGAACACTCTGAGAGTACTCGATACGAATCGCGATTGATATCGCTTGTTGAGTGCGACTGAAACAATGACCCCTTTATCACGCTGTTGACTGCGGATTAGTGGACTCACGCTTCACGCCAGAACCTATCATCCTATAGAAACCAAATTCGTAATTCGTTTTAGGTATTCACATCGGCCCGTATTATGTATTTGCAGGATAAATTTTGAAATAATACTGCAATTTTTGTACTATTTCTTTAAATATTCACTTATATTTACCTTAAAAATCTGAATACAATATTAAGCAGCCTTTTATGAGGGCTTTTAAATCGTAAAAACGGCGCATCGAGTTCTTATAGAAAAAAAAAACTGGTAATAACTTAGTAGGCTTAAACAAGCTCTTTTGAATCATTAAAACCCTAGTTCAGAATAATCTCAAGCAGAACAAACGACCTGCAAGGAATCTGAACATTAAAAGCGTTTCGTTTGAAGCGGTAACTCGTTTAAAAAAAATCTACTTTGTAATGTGCATCTTTCGCAGAGCCAACTAGAGTAGCTCACTTTTTAAGTTAACATGCGTGTTTTACACTTTTGCCACAAAGTGAGAGACTTTCGTACTTAATGCTTATAATTAACACAAGCTTTGCTTACTTACTGTTTTTAAATTTAAAAACCATTTTGTCTCTATTGAAAATAGTGGGAACTTTTCCAAGTGGGAACAGCTCAGAATTATAGTGTAAGTGACAGTAGTCATTTAATAAAATTATATTTTTTTATCAGCTTCACGCTGTATCCCGAAAAAAATTGTGTAGAGAGAGGGAAACTAAGGCAAGTCACTCC
Source organism: Heliconius aoede (assembly GCA_037355905.1). NCBI lineage: Eukaryota > Metazoa > Arthropoda > Insecta > Lepidoptera > Nymphalidae > Heliconius > Heliconius aoede. The sequence goes on from JBAIZZ010000272.1 coordinate 353,250, forward strand.
ATTTCCCATTTTCCTGCATTTATAATTGTCTTTTCAAAAATTATCATGGCTAACAATAGTGGCGCATGGGCATAAAGTGTAACTGTAAACGCGACTGGTTATGGAAATTTATACTTCCATTTGTTCGCGCTGGTGTCGAGCCAAAGCGCGGCGATGAGTTCCGCTACTCAACACGCAATGTCTCCAAAATTCGGCGGAAAGTGGGAAACGGAGTGTCTTAACACTGGACGAGATACAGCATGGATCTGATTTAATTTAATTTTTAAATTTATCATTTGAGTCGTAGTTGTTTGATAGGAAATAAAACGCGCATTTTGAGTGTTCAATCGACACGGTGGTCGTGTCGTTTGTAGTGACTCCGTTACATAATACTATTTGTCAAAGCGGTATAATCAGATTGCGCCCGCAGCTCCACGTAGAGTTCAGTGAACAAAATTTTATTTTAAACCAACCTGGCAAAATCGTTTTACATTCGAAAACTAAAATAAACATAGAGATGATATTTTTTGTTTGTTACGAACTAAGAAAATTGGTGGTGGCTTAAAAATTACATTCATATTTTGTTTTTTATATTTATTTTTAAATGTTTTTCATAAATATACTAATACCTTTCTCTCGAATCGCTTAGTTTTCATAAGGAGTTATTTTTTTTGGCTTTACCCCAGACATAGGGAGCCTAGTATTAAGACACTCTGTTCTTATTAAGGAACTTCCTTTCCCCATTTTCCCTCAAATTCTGAAAGCATTGCGTGTTGAGTGGCGGAACTCCACATTAATCAACAGAGCCGAAAACTAGTCAATAGAGGGAAGAAATGACAATGTCAAATATTTCATCTCCCTAAGTGGGAATCGAACCCACAATCGTCGTGCTTGCAGTCGCACCCTTGCGCCCTTGAGCCGAACTTTTAGGATATTTATTTGAAGAATCGGCACATAAAATAGAGGTCGCTCTGTTCTTCGCTTTCTTTTAGTTACATCGTTGTTTCGAGAATTTAATGGCAATCAAGCTAGTCCTAGTCGTTGATCCTTATCCAATTTTATTATTATAAACATGCACCTATTTCTTTTGTTGCTGCCCAGAATTCGATGCTTACATCGTTCACCTGATATACTTGTTAGAATATACTTATTTATATTTATACATATTTTCTTCCCTGAGTGTGGAATAAAACTTTAAATTCATTAAAAACATTCTAGAATAATATATATCTAACTATAATAATAATAAAACTATTTGAAAAGTGTTGCTTAAATTTATTGGAAGAAAATTATTGTTAGATTTATAATAAATTACTTGCTACAGTCAGACTTAAGCATTTACAGTAAGGACTAGTAGCAATATTTGCTTATTACGCTTAGGAATAAGAAGTTTTATAATTATCTAACATATGAGGCCGTCCTGGCGCAGCGGCACAAGGGTGTGACTGTAACGCGATTGTTGTGGGTTCGATCCCCACTCAATAAAGGGAAATATTGATTTACGGTTATATTTCCATTTCTCCTCTCTGGTTTCGAGGCAAAGCGCGGCGTTGCCTTCCTCGTTATGTACAGGATACAGCGTTAAGCTGAAAAGTAAACAACTCAATGAGTGATGTCAATCATTTTCAAAATTCTAATTTATTCTTATTTATTCTGACGAATAATAAAGAAATATACTCGTTTAAAAAATATAAAACCATAATAAATATCAGTTTCATAATTTCCAATAGTTTATTCCATTACTTTATCAATTAGAGCAATAAAACACGACACCAATAAACTTGTCTCTAAATAAATCCAATTTAATCCGTTTCTACGAACGTTTACCATTTTATCTACCATTTTAAGTATCGTAATTCAAATATAATTTCCTAATACCAGAAAAAGAAGAAAAAAAAAACAGAGAAACCGCTGTAGTCAATTACGAAGCTTAAAAATATCGCTGGCATTATTCCTTGTATTTAAAAACGAAGGGTTTCCAATCCTTTAAACCACTAAAAACAACTCCCCGGCATTAAATTCGCTAAATCTGTATTTTTTTTGCGAGCGGATTGCCACTCGGCTCACCCTGAATATTTTAGGTATTTTGTTAATATCCCAATTCTCCTTTTTAACTCGGCGCGGACTTAAGGCAAGACGGCATCCACCGTTAACAGTTTCATGATTAATGACTGAAAACTCTTTGATGGCTTTTTAATTAGACCTGAAACAGGGTTGTGATACCGGCGTGAGGTTGTAGCGACCAGTGCTATATTTCATAGAGGGTGCCATAGCTTAGAATTTGCAAGGCTGATAAATTGCAGAATACCTAGGCCTTATTGGCTCTGCGCGGAAACCATTCAGACGGTACTGGATTATTTTCGTCAAGGTCCCAACTGGTTCCTTTAAATAATGTCGCCGTTTGAAAGTAAAATGGCTTTGTGCGGCGATCTGCATAAGAGCGTTTACTTATCAGTAACATAGAAATGGAATTTCTAACTTTGCATTACAAATTTATTTCCCGAAGCCTCAAGGCTCGCCTTTCAGATTATTCCCATTCTTCAGTGAAAATAGCGATTAATATTCAATATGAACAGCCTATTTGAGTGATTGTTTCGGGTGCCGGCTATAGAGATCGGCACCGGCTTTGTTTGCCAGCACTTTCCAATTGGAGAAATAAGCGTTACGTTTCTAATAAAATATTAATATTAAAACTCTAGATTAATATTGGTTCTTTCAACTTAATTTCCGTTAATATAATGGAAAAGTAGCCAATATTACTTAATCTCCAGTTACGATTACAAACGTTAATATTTTACACAATTTTAATTTAAAAAATTCAGCTTAAAAATCTATGTGCTGCTGTTTCCACCTTGTTGACTTTATAAAAAATACTTGCTATACCTTCACGCTAACTCCTTGAACACAATGACTCGTCAGAATATAGTTAGCAACCACTCTGAGCAATTAAGAAAAACAAAACATTTTAATTCGCCCGCGTTGTGTTGGAGTAGCTTTCCCTAATTTGTAGCATCGTCATTCTCAACTTTAACAAAAGCGTCTTATGACGCTTGCAATTTTGACGCTTCCAAAGAACTTGCATATTTTACAAATAATTCAATGAGAACGAGAACTTATATATTTTTGTTAATAAATATATTAAATAAGATTCAATTTCCTATTGAGGAAATGAGCTTATAAATATTTTAATTTCCTAAAGGGAAAGCGCGGTGTTCCACCACCTCGGTGAAAAGTGGAAAACGGTAGTATCTACTTGAGGGAATGTCTTAACAGTAGACTCTCAGGTTCCTTCTGCCTCCCTTCTATATACGAAGACTACAGCGTGAAGCTAACGAAAAATAAACATATTGTATGAATAGATAGATATAATCACCCTACTTTAAATTTAAATAATTTCATACAATAAATGGTAAATTTGTAATTTTAGAACAGTTTTACAAGATGGCGCCACCGAAATCCGGGAACAATGTAAAAAGTTGCGCTGCAATTGCCTCAGCTGCGGCCGTTCGTAATATATCGTTGTTATTAGTGAACAAACTTTTAATTTCCCTCTAATCCCTTTGTAATATATTGCTTATTTTACTGGGTTTGTTGTAATTTTTTTATGTTTATTATTAATAAAAGTTTGCTGAATATGTATTACTGAAGTATTTCTCAAATAGTAATTGCACATGTTGAAATTTATGTTCATTGTAAATAATGAAAAAAAAATATGTTAAACGCAATATGATATAAATAATATTTAAAGCAATTTGTATTATCTTTCAATCTTAATATTTCTTCATTTGACTAACAAAAAAACTTTAAAACATCATGAGAGCCACACGATGGTTGTAGGTTCGATCCACTACTGTGACACGTCCCGAATTCACACTAAAAACGAGGAACGGAGAATATGTCAATGCCAATGTCAATTGGATGCTCTCTAACGCTATACTTTTAATTTATGATGAAAAAGGAACTTACTGTAACCGGAACAAACAAAATAACAGATCAGAATATAATAAACAGGACTATTTATTATTATTATTATCATTTTATTAGATTACATCCATTGTTTTCGGATGACTCACGGATCACATATTAATGGATCCATTTCATGTCCATTGTTCCTTCATTCTAATAATAAAAATGTCTCGAGGAAGAGACCTCGGGTCGTCGTTGTGTTGACTTCTGTTTTGATATAGATCACGTATAAATGTATTTCTATTATTTAGAAAGCGTTTATTTAAGTCTGTTAATAATTTAGAAAGCGTTCTCTTTACAGTATGTTTTTTTATAAATACAGTAGTTCTAATTTAAAATTTTGGTATTTCATATATAAATATAATTACATTAGAGGTACCAGGAGATTCAACAATAAGAACACTTCGCTAAAGACTTAACTAACTAACATAATTGTCAACACGCCTCTGTAAACTGTACCAAAGTAAACAAAGAATATCGGAGCTCTATCGTTGAGATTAACAGGGAGAGCAATTAAACTCACATTAGCCCATAAAATATGAATCGGTCACAGCACGAGGCGCTACGCAATTTGCTTAAGCTGCTCACGAAATGTTTTCCTTTGGAGAACTTACACAAAACAATTTCTCGAAGTCAGGATCGTCCATTCCGCATCCGGAGTAAGTTCAACTCCAAACAATAGTTAAAGGAACAAAGAAAGTTGGACTGCGGTCCTAGCGTGTGTGAATCGACAGCCTGTTTGTTTGTATTCAGTTATATAAATATATCCGTGGGCGTACACGAGTATACTCTCTCACTCATATAAAAATAATTTTGTTAATTAATTAACTATTAAATATAAAAAAAAATTAATTAAGTTTCCTTTCTTTTCCATTAATTTCGTTTCCGCTTTTCCAAAATAATAAGCTATAAATAAGAATACATTACTTTACAATTAAAAATAATTATAATTATATATTTATTGATTATAAAATCAACAAGATATATTATTAATTAATATTTGCACAATTCTAATAAGAGAACACCGAAAACGTATTTTTGCACGTAAAGCCATTAGAGTTTTTACATCAGTCGACGGGGCTGGTGATTTATTTGCGGCTATGAGGCGTGAAACAAATGAAGTACCCCGCTCTGAGATATACGAGCCTCACTAACTGGGGGGGATTCAAGAATGCTAGGAACATAGGTACCTCTAATGTAATTATTCCTATACAAGACCTAAGGTTCATCATTTCTATAAGCCTGAACCAATATATGCATATATATATATATATATATGCATTATGCAATTAAAATTTTCACTAGGGCTGTGATTTATCTGCAGGCAGGAGACGTGCAGTAAATATATGGGCAGTACGTTTTGGATACTCATACGTATATACAAATTCCAAATAGGGGGAGAGGTATGTTTGTATTGTAAATGCAATTATGATTCAGATTGTAATGTGATTGACTATTTTAATAGATTCAACTGCTATACTTTATAAATAGCAATAAAAATATACTTCCGACTTGCTTTATTTAATTTTTAAATAAGCTTCACTATGTATCCCGCACACAGCAGCAGGAACAAGCAGAGGGAACTTAGTTTTAAGACACTGTTCCCCACTTTCTGCCGAATTATAGAGGCATTGCGTGTTGAGTGGCAGAACTCAACGCCGCCTTTTGCCTCGACACCAGAGCGAAGATATGTAATACAAACATAAATAAATATTTCACATCCTCGAGTAGGGATCGAACCCACAACCGTCGCGTTACAGACACACCCTTTTGCCGCTGCGCCAAGACGGTTTCGTTAGTTGATAATTTTTTGTTAGATGAAAAATATTGTGAAAGGATTATTTAACAAATATTTTGTCACAGAAGAACATAGCACAAAGATTTATATAGTTATTTCGTTGTAACAGCGGTATCGAGACAACGACAGTATATCTTCGAATGCATTTGCGTAAATCAAAACGAAAATAAAGAATTTTACTACTTTAGAGCGATCTGCTCGTGGTGAGAGAGTCATGCCAAATTCCTACTAACTGTCATTGGCGGCGATTAGTCAAGCTGTTGAGTGCTACTTTCCACTTGTTTTTCTCTAACACGGGAACAGTAATTTATGTGACTTTAGAGTTTCAGCGCAAAATTTGCAATCGACTGGGATCCTGGCAAAACCGAAGGTTTATTTATGGAGGTACAGTTGGAGCCGAAAGTTCTGCGGGTGCACAGACAGAAACCGTTTTTTGTTTGTTCCTAAGTAAGCACTTACTCAGGAAATAATCCTCTTGCGTGTATTGAGCTCGAGCTTTTTTTAACAGCACCAATACGACGGCTCTACGTTCGGCGGCTTAGCACGCTGTTGCATCTCTTTTCATTTTATTGATACTTTTGTTACATATGGATTGAAAAGATTTGGTTTTCAATATAAAAGAGAGCTTATAGTAAAAATATAATGTAGGTTTATTCTGCATTTTTTTTTGGGTAATAATAATAATCGTATGACACGATCATATAATTATTGTTTGTTGTCAATCTTTTCAAAAGTATAAGCAATAGTTGTAACTAGGGATAAATGTAATTAAAATCTCAAAAATATAAAATATATGAAATAAATACCTGGATGACGAATTACAGATAAATTGTTTCTAAGTAAATATAGACTGATTTATATGAATTTACATGTTTATACATGTAATTATCTAATCTTAGTCTATATTTTATTTATTCCACCATTCAACTGCGTGTTTGGGTTATCTTTTTTGGATTGCCCCCGGATGGTAGCAAATACAGACGTATTCAGGTCAAAAAAATTAATCAGAAAATGAAGTTAAGAAGTTATGTGGTTAAATAATTACAATTAGATATTGCAATACGATTAAAATTTCTTTTTTTTTAATTACCTGGCTTGGTATTTTACATACAATTTATAAAATTGCCTGTATATACCTTTCTTTACTCTTTTTTATCGTTTTATTTAAATCTCTTGTAAAACGAGTAAATGTAAACTGTAAAAATCATGTATTAGAACCCAAGACACTATCAGATGTAACAAAAATTGTACATATTGTTCTTAATAAAATATCTTTTTATTATTCCATTTAATCAAATGATTCATATCGTAGTGCCCTTTTCTGTATTTCGTATATTGACGAGCAATTCTTTCTAAAAGAACCAGGTAAATAAGGCGACTAGGCGACTCTATGATTGCACAAGGTAGCGTCAATATTTGTTTGTCTTCGCCTTTGTTGTTTATCTCCTGTTTTGGAATTACATAGATAAAAGTACACAAAAGATATAGAATATAACTTTTACACCTACTACAGCTATTCCTCCTTACTAACTAATATAAAATTATTACTATATACTTATACTTAATAAAAAATTATAATTTGAACTATAAAACTTATATTGATTGAACAATTATAGAAACTACATATATTTTCTCTCTCTCTCTCTCTAAATATTTTAGTCAAATGTGACTATAATACATATTATGTAACAATTAATTTTAATTATTATTTATAGTGTAAAATATTGCATGTGAAACAAACAAAATATTGGAGGTAATTTCTTTATAGTTAAAACGAATATTACTATTTAAATAAATGCAATACATAAATTTATTAAATCTTTATTAAATATTTTTATTTAATGTAATAATTATTTAAAATATAAAAGTTCATGTAATAGTTGTTAGTACAAATACTGTTTAGAATGTTGACAGCATTAAAAACATATACCTGTATATTTTATGCGAGGGGACAGAATTCGGCAGAAATTGGGACGGACGGACGGAACGGAGTGTCTTAACACTAGGTTCTCTCAGCTTACTCTGCTGTATGTGGGATACAGTGTGAAGCTGATGGATATTTATCATAAATAGTTAAAAATGGCGAAGAATATAAAACAAATTGTGCTATAAAAGATTTAGATAGTTAATAAGATTTGATATTGTGTTTTATTTACCATATTCCTATTCGATTTTTAGATCAAAAATTAAACTATCAGGACAGGTATAGTACCTGTAACGTATGGTAACGGTAAGCTGAAAAAAAACATATTACACACATTTGAATTTCATTGTAATACATTTTTGTATTAAAACCAAAGAAACGATATCTTAATAACTTTACAACTATCATATACAAACATTTATATGATTATTGTAATTCAGTATTCAGTACATCTAAATCATAAATCTTGACCCATACTTTGATTGTTTTTACAAGGGCACCCCCATGTGTCAGTACCCGCCGGCACTATTTTGTTACCCGTCATCACCATTGTACATCTCTCTATGCTTGTAATTTCAATTTATTTACAGGCCACTATTTATTCGAAAATATCTACAAAAATTTAAATTATCATATCATATAATTAATAAATACCTACTCTTCTTCTATCAGCTTCGTGATGTATCCCACACACAGCAGGGTAGGAGAACCTTGTGTTAAGACATAATATTAATATTGTAAGATATAGTGTTTATAAGAAAATATCCACCTACCTATTCTTTTTTAAAAAAATCTCTATAACAATCATCCATTACAAGAAAAATCGATCACATACAACTTAAGCATTTCTAAAGATTTAAAATGGCCGACAAATCTTTTGGGGATTGTTCGTTCACATACATACATAAATATATTTATATTTATACTTGAACTCGATGTACAAAAATCGTAAGAGGCTTAGATCCTCCCACCGCTCAGAGGCAACAATTAAAACAATAAGTGGCAAGGGATCATACAGTGCACCACATATATTGTTACCCGGCTTCTTTATTTCTTACAACTTTATCTCGATGTAAATAAAGTTCAAATTTCAATATTAACACAACAAAGCACTTGAACCCACATAGTAACTACTAAGTGGAAGCAAATGTCTCTGGCGCCGTCGTTTTCCTACTTCAGAAAATAAAGTTGTATACGTAAATTATGTAACGGCACGATGTGTTTTAACTTGAAAAAAAATATATATTTATATTTTTATATAAATTTAAGATTCTTATGAAATAAATAAGAATAGAAATATAAGGATCTCATAAGAAAAATAACAATATCATCAGCGCAACTAAAAAGAAATCTGCCCCTTTTGATTATAAAAAATGAATAAAAAGGTTTCAACATTAATGGCTGTGTGTAGTTAGATGTGTGGGTTAAAATAGTGCCTCCGCTCATTAAGTAGATCGTTAAAGCCATTGACGTTGTCCTTGCCTTTCCCTTGGTTGTTTACAGTCTGCTATGCAATAGTTTCTCTTTTTACTATACAGAGATGAAGTCTCTTTTCTTAGTTTTGATACATGCAAAGAGTACACAAAAAAAAAGTAAAAATGAAGAGTATACTCCCTCTGTAGCCATTTCTATTCAAACAAACACAACCGGTTCTGTGAACAGTTCTTGTTGAACGTCACAGACTAAATATTTCCAGAGAACTTTTGAAAGTGATTTTTAAATCTCATATTTGAATCACTTATGGCCGCTCTCCCGTCTGACGTCCCGGTCGAGTTTCGTGTCGGGGTGCGTCAAACAACAAAAGTTTCCCGTATGTACACCTCACTTCTAAAACAATGAATGCAATGTATGTAAAGCGAAAGGGGGTGTCGCCACACGATAGTTCTCATGACGGCCCACCGATGCGGAAGGAAGCCGCTCTCGAGTTTTTTTTCAAAATGGCTGCTTGTCAAATGTCAGATTGACGTGTGAAATAAAGTAAGATGGCCGTGGTTATATTTTTTTAAAAATAATTTATTGATTATTTTATTAAAAAAATACTGATGTTTAAAAACTGATGTCAATATTATTATTATCTTTTAGAAAAGGTAATATATATTATATTATAAGATTTTCTTATGTAAAATATTTATTAATAATTTATTATTACTTCTTAACCTAACAGTATTGGAACGAAAGTTTATTTAATTTAGTGAATTATTTATCTACTTACCAAAGTTAAGGTACTAACATTTTGGATTTGCTAATTTATTTATCGTTCAGATTAGCGCAAAGCTTAACTATAATATACCTGTTTTAAATAAAAAATTTTCTTTGTATTACCTTTGTATATTAACGATACATATATAAGAGTAAGTGTCCTTAAAACGTCCTTTTATTTAAAACCATTTACTTAAACACGTGGAAAAAAAGGAATTTTATTCATTTCCACATACTTACTCGCTTATTTCTTAAGATTCACAGCGATTGAAGTTCTCTTTCTAAATCACGAAACGATCCAAGGAGTGTATCATCGAAACGACCTTTTTCTGTTAAGTCAAAGTGAAGGACCTCTCAAGCAGCATACTGGGTGATATGAAACAGGCCGAAGCGAGAGTCGCACTCCAAAGGGCCCGTCTCAGATGTCACTGAGAGGGGCCTTTCGCGGGCCAGACCACACCCCCCACTCGACTCGCACATAAGCTCACGCGGCGCGCTTTATTTATTATGTACAGCCATTAACGCCACGGCCATCATGGCGGCGTTTTTCAATTTTTAATTTCCCTCTTACGCCACAACAGCCACACTTTACGAATAGCCAGAATTGACACTCAGCTTGTAACTTATTCCGTCGTCCTGCTCGTTGGATTAAGCGATCCTTTTACACATAATTGCTTAATTAAATTTCCACGAAAAGTTTCCCTCCACTGTCGCCGGTTCTTACCTGTAATACTAAATGAGGACAGCGACAGGGGTGCGTGTTCAATAATTTCGTGATTCGTCATCACGTCGTACCAAACCTTATATGGGATCGTACGGCTTTACGTGCACTCCCCAGCGCTGCCCCAAACTTTTATAAGACTTCGTAGGCGGATACAAAATGGCTGGCGTGCCTAATTTAAGTATCTTCTAATCATATTAAGGATAAACTGTCGTTTCCTAAATAAATAAAACTTTTGCCATTGACAAACCTTTAGGTATAGAGTAAGATTAGTTCGAAAACTTTGCGAGTGTCATTAAAGTCACGTCCCTAACAGCAACAATTTTGATGACAGTTAACGATTATTACTGAGATGCTGCATCGTAAGACCACACTTAAATAGTCGGTTTAAGTTAACCACAATTGTAACGAGGTAACTGTATAAATAAGTTAATGCCCCTTGAACTTATGTTATTTAACTTGATATATCGATTATAAAATTCTATACTATATATATATACTAACATTTAGATTTTTATTGATTTTGTGAAAAGTGACATGAATAAACCTTTATCATCACATTTTGTTTTCACCGTTTACTTTGTCTACCATACAACCAAATGTGATATATTATGTTAAAGCTATAATATATTGTACAATCTAATCAAAGCGTAGAACGTCGTCCGTAATACGTCCACGGTGAGATGGACGGGCCGCAACTATCCGGCTTGTCCGCTCCTGCCGACCAGTCTCTAGGCGCAAGTTCCGACTACTGATCCCCTCAATTTATTTCATTAAATTTAATTCTAAACACTGAGGGCCAGCTGGGAATTCGGTCAGAAGCAAACGAGTTAAAGTTCACGAGAACCTAGCCAAATTAATCTTAAGGGAGTTTCGATGTTATCCTCTTCCTGGTCTTCGAGTTTGAACGTCCGTCTGATGTTATAAATTAACAAACCCTCGCCAGTAATTGAGAGAGAGGCGTTTAATTAACAAAATTCAATTAATTTATATTTTGTTAATTTTATATATTATTCCATTATGTCATTGTAGTAGAACTAAATGTGTATTGATTCTACATTGTTTTATATATGTAATATATACTAACGATTTTTTTATTTGCAGGTACGGTTAAGAGAGAAAAATCAAATCTTCTAAGCGTAAGATTTAAAATATTTTAATAATAAGCTACATGTACTCAGAGACCGCAGCGTTTGCGTTACAACCGTTGCGTTGTTGTTAGCGCTCTTTCGCCTCGACCTCTGTCATCAATCTCTTCAAACATTCCCGCCGGGGGGTCCTTTTTACGTGACCTTCCTCCAGTATCTTTGATACTGTGTTTTCGAAGGTCAACCAAGGTCTCCCCCTGCCTCTCTTACCACTCCACTCCAACCCAGCTAAGCAAATTCTTCTTCATAGTCACCGTGACATTCTCGCTATTACCTGTCATTCTGTATATCTCTTCATTCGGATTCGATCAGCTAAGCTGACTCCGCATATCCTCCGAAGAGTTACCCTGTTACCGGCAGCAATCCGCCATTCCACATCCACCTCCTATCTTCCATCTTCACTGAACATACTTCCCAACTCCATTCACAATGATATTGTATTCCGTCCTCTTTTCATTTCTTTCAAATATCAGAACCTTTGTCTTGCCAATATGAACATATAATTTATAAAGAGAACCTGAAACATTTGCAGACAGTCGTGCAGATATCTCTTTAAACATACATACATCCGTGCAAGCAACGAGACCGAGCGGTTCTACCAAATCGAGTCAAGTCGAAAGTTTATAATTAACGCAGTTAAATATCCATTAAAATTCGTCAAATGAGTCGCCTCTTCATTTACATATTTTGCGACATGGGTCGAGTTTTAGCGCGGTTAATTTTCTAGTCCCAGAGCGTTCATACATTTAGTGTTTTGCGGTCGCGATGTGGAATTAAACGTTTATTAATTTTCAAAATCTTAAATGGAGAACGGAGTGTCTTAATTCTAGGTTCCCTCAGCCTACCTTGCTATTTGCGGGATACAGAATAAAGCTGAATATCTAAAGATCGTTCCAGCGAGCCGAACCAGGTGTCCAATCCAGATCTGCTTTGCATCTACTAACTAGTTAACGGTCAGGTACATGCGACTACACTGACTCAACATAAACATATCATACATTAAAATTTAATACCCATAGAAGCCTACAGGTTCTACGTAATTAATTGTTGGGATCCACTATGATTAAATGGTATTAATATAATGTTAACGCATAAATCAGACCGATATCAACCCTAGTTGATTTTGGATTCAAATCTATTTTACGATAAATATAAATTATATTATATAAATTAATTTGGAAATGTACTGTTTTGCCTTAACATTGTCCGACTCATGCAGTTATCGTTAATATTCCAATATTTTTTTTGTAATGAGATATAGTTTTCATATGTAATAACTCTGTTAATATACTTTATAATTAAATTGTAATTGGGTGATTGCCTGTATAAATATATAAATAAATAAATAAATAGTTAAATAGTAAAAGAAAAAGAACACACATTTTTTTTTATTTTTTAGCATAGTTATATTTTAAACATAGATTCAAAAAATATTTAACGGTTCAAATAAATGTTTATTTATTTATCTATTAGATTAACGTTGTATCTTGCACGTAAAAGGGTTGGCATAAGGATTCCGTTCCTCACTCTCCGAGGAATTCTGCCGCGCTTTTCCTCGGCAACAGAGCGAAGTAATGAAAATAATAAAAAAATCCTCAAGTGAAAATCGAACCCACAACCTGTCGCTGTGTGATATTACAGATATTCGAATGAATGTATTGCCGAGCGAAGAAATTAAAATATTTCATTTCCTCTAGTGAAAATCGAACCCATTGTGTCCTTCCGATATTACAGATAGTGACAAAATTCTAGAATTTATAAAATAAGTAGGTACATACTATTGACTGCCACTTTATTTTAAATAAATAATATCGATTCTTGCTTTCAAAATGACATTGTACGTACGTATTACAAAATGCATTAGATGGAAATGCAAGCCTGATAAAGAGTGGCAGGTTGAAATGAATGCATCGGGAAACGGCATCGCAGAAGTCATCTTCTCAATACATTACGCCGGGGGAAGCTCGTCTGTCAATCACTCGTTCATAGATAGCATAAATAAATAATTTATGCTAGCATAATTCTGAGTGGCCGCGAATCCATTATGTGGGCTTTTATAAATGCTCGCCCTATCGTATTGCGGTAGGGTGATATAAAGGCCGGTACAGACTGTAGTCAAAACAAAACAAATGCAGTTTATGATACATCGATATTACAAAAATCGATAGTAAAAATGCTTGGTGACCAATCAAATGTAACTACTAATGTATGTTCGTCTTTTTGAAGTTTTACCTCGCGACCAATGCTAGCGTCTACGCTGCCTCGTAAGGCAGTGTTAACTTGAATCGTTAGAAATTAATGGGCCACGGTCTAGACGCGTTGACTTTTCTTTCCCGTGTTTCTCGTCACGAACCAATAAATTATTACCTACTTAAGTGGAATCGCGTGCGCGATGAGCAAAACGTCAACGCTACGACATTATCAAAGTATTATAAGTGCAACGGGTGAAATAATCGACATTAAATGTTTAAAAATAAAAATATATTTTCATTTTCTTTTATTGAAATTTATCAAATAAAACTTGTGTTATTGCAATATAATTATTATACTACAGAATTTATAACATATATTTTAACAATAATAAAAATAATATCCGACAACAAAAACAAAAACTCAAAAAAAAACACCATAGCTGATATTAAAAAGTTCCATAAGAAATTAGCGAGCGTAAAATAACCCATTAATAAAAATCAGGAAAAATGTAAAATTGTGCAGCGTCACAATCAAAATCAAGACATCCCCGCCAGCTGGTGAACCAGGCCGACCACTCCATCGTTGATCAATGTCAAAACTTAATTGATGTTTGACAAAGTGATGTCGACGCTTACTTGGGTAACTGGAGAAGCTTTTAAGAATAATTAATGTACCAAATGAACTTTGAGAGATTTAAATTTGTCAAACCATTATAGAATATTATCTGGTAGGTTTTTGTTAACTGGTCAGGAAGCTTGTATTTCCTATAAGTGAATGCTTTGATAATATTTCTCACCACAATTAATCGATTTCTATTGGAAATGAAAATCGACATCATAAGTGTAAGAACTATTTCTGTATCTATCATTTTGAAACCTGTTTCAATATAAAATTTTAAATTATATATTTTTAAAAGTTCAAATATACAATTCCGAACTTTGAAAAACAAGTTATTTTACGTTATACATACATATGTTAAGATGTCTGTTAAATTGAAAAGATGGCAGATAACAGCAGCATTCAATAAGAATCCCCATATAGCCTGCAGCGAGTTAAATTAAGAAATGAAAAATGTCAACAGAAAATGATAAAAGCACTACTATATTGAATCTAGGCACGAACTATTCATATTACATGGATGCTGTACAATCGTCTTCTAGACAGTATTATTTTAAAAGCGTCAGTGTACAGTTTCTCGCATCTAGCCTGTTTGAAAATGAAAAGATTTTCAATTTACATGTTTTAATTTATAAAAATGTAATTTTAAGAAAGCATAATGTAATACTGTGTAATATCTTCTAATTTCTTCTAGAAATAAATTTACTAGTAATGGGTACAAAGTATATCTTGTATAATAAAGTACTATTACTACTGCTATTTATTAATAATATCTACACAAAAAAACATAGCGGAATTTTTTTTTCAAGGCTATTTTCAATTTTCTCGAGAGACTGAGAAAATCTTACTTTATCCCGAAAATCCTTCACCCTCAATCTACAAAGGTATTTGCCAGCAAATGTCGCGATATCAGCGACACACAGAGTAAATAACGAGTTGAAAAATGACAGTAATAACTACAGGGATAATGAGTGGGGCGAAATGCCCCGAGGAATACATGGGGTGTTTTAGTACCAAATGTTGCAGTTGCACCCAACGTAAGCAAACCTCGGTGCACTTGGTTTTCTACAAAACGTGAACTTGTCAAACATTCAGTGAAATGAAGTAGTTTGAACGACATAATATGAATTCTTTTAAGTGAGACAATTAAGTTATTTTTTTTATTTGAGACTAGACGAATACCATTATCATCATATGCGTCATGGCACAGGAATAGAGGTATGAGAGTGTAAACGTGCCGATTGTGTATCCAAACCCCACTCGGGACAGTGAATTATTAAATATTCTCATTTCCTTGCTCAGGCAACAAAGCAAAGCTTGGCGTTCAGTGTTGCCACTTCGAGAATTCGACGGAAAGTGGGGAACGAAAGTGAATAAAATTAATGGAAATGGAGTGTATTAACACTAGGGTCTCAGGTACCCTCCTCCTGCTTTGTTTACTGGATCCGGCGTGAAGCTAAAAAAAGCTAGTTGCGTCAAAAGCGAGCAAAAGACAAAATTTAACAAGTTAAACAACATATTTTTGCCTTCTCTTACTTATATTAATGATTACCTACAACAATTCTCTCTTTCAGTTTTACTTTACTAATAAATTACTTAATAAAAATTAAAAAATGAAATCACTTTCACGGATACATCCGCACACAGCAGGGTAGGCAGAGGGAACCTAGTGTTAACACACTCTGTTCCTCACTTTGTGCCGAATTCTAAAAGCATTGCGTGTTGAGTGGCAGAACTCAATGTCGCATATATAATAATAATAAATTACTTAAATGTATTTATTTAAAAATTTACAAAAAAAATACATTAACAACACAATAATGTTACACCTACGTACAAATTCTCTTTAAATAGCTTTACATTTGAAACTTTTCCATTGTCACTGATACAAGCTGCAACGAATCCTTATCGGAACACCTCATTTCCACTCAATCCCGCCTAACGCGCCGTCACACGACAAATCGCGATCCAAGGCTGAAACGCGAGGGGGTATTATTAAAACTCATGTGGTCCTATTAGCGACGTCTCAGATTGCTGAAGTTGCCAACATCTTGAGAATAATGTCGCAATATACGCGTTTCTACGTAATGCTATCATTTCATGGCGTCTCAGAGCACGCCATTAAAAAAGTCACCGTGACTACACGGTGCGCCCTGGAATGAGATTTGCAAATGATAATGAGCACTCCTTTGTAAAAAAAAATTGTATCATCCCTTTTGTAATATCAGTTTGAATAATTTTATCAAATTTTTTATATTGTTGTGTTATGGTAATGACACACCATAGGCTTACTTTTATCTTTAATTTTAATCTAGAATGTGTTTAACCTAATTTAGAATTAAATGTACTTTCAGTATATTATTATATTTACTATTATAATTTTGTAACTAAAGTAGCATTGTATTGTTGTATTTTCACGATTATAAAAGAAACAAACGATGAGTTGACATAATATAATTATTAAAATAAAATAATAAGCACAGGTGAATACTTTGCGTGCAATTTTAATTTAAAAAAAATCTACAACAGACAGTACAAGTTTACGGAGACACGGAGAACCCAATTAAAATTTGTTTGCGAATGGCTGAGTACACGAAGCAAAAATTGCTACTACGCAAATAGGTAGCTACCAGGTGAGCTTCTCAATTTAGATTCATTATAAGATATTCATAAAGATATTCAGAAGGATATTCGTGTGAGATGAAGTAACTGAATGTTAAATTACAAAAATCTGGTCAACTTCTCAACGGACGGTCAACAATGGAACGCTTGACGTGAAAACCAGTCACTATGAATGTACTACAAACAAAATGCTCACGAGAACATAAATAACAAGCTCCATTCATACTGTTACAACATATAAATTGGGATTTTTCTTTTTGTTTTATAATGGTTAAAGCTAAAATTTTAAACTCTGTATATTTAATATTTAAAATTATATATTAATAATATAAATATTTCCCTGGAGAAATGAATCTACCTAGTGCTAGATTCATTTGCCCACTAAATATGATAACTTCTTTATTTCACGCTCTCTTCTATGTTAACTATTGTAGAAAGCACCTATTGAAAATGTAAAGTATATAGTAATACTAGTCAAACTATTTTGTTGTGTCGTTGCTGCTAAATCCTCACCCCTCAACGAGCTGGCGACACGAAAATCTACTCATTTGTCAGGTCTCCCCATAATCTGACCCTGTCAGATGAACATATCAAATATCACATGAAATTAATATGATTAACTTAGATTTCCACAACTGAAAATAGCTTTTAACGTTAAATTTGAAAACAATAATTGAATTTTGATTTAGTGTTATATAATATATAACACTCAACATTCATGAGACCGTCGTTGCGCAGCGACACAAGGGTGTGACTGTAACGCGATGGTTGTGGGTTCGATCGCCACTCGAGGAAATTAAATATTTATCTATATTTATATTTTCATTTCTTCGCTATAGTGTCGAGACAAAGAGCGGCGTTGAGTGCCGCCACTCAACACGCAATGCCTCCAGAATTCGACGGAAAGTAGGGAACGGAATGTTATCGGACGAGGTTCCCTTCCCCAATCCTTTTTTTTTAATATTTTGAAACGTTTTTTTTTATTTATAATATTTAAATATATAAATTCTAATAATACTTGTAATATTAATACGAACAGCATCGAATCTTGACTAATGAAAATCCAGAAAAAAAAAACAAAATATAATAATACACAAATTCACAAAGCTATCTTATATTATTGGGTATTTAGAAAATTAAATGTATTTGTCGCGACAGGTAGTCTTACCTGACGCTAAGTAATCGGATAGTTCGCAGTACCTCAGTATATGACTTTAATACTTTTACTTGTCTCCAAGAGTTATCAAATGCTGCGGCCGCCGGGCAAGCGTCTGAACCCGCCACTTAGACGGCTTACCTCATCTACCCGGATCACTTGCCAGGACCCCCACTACGTATTAATATAATCGCGAGGAGGCTTTATTTTATACTCCCCAAGCCCCCAAAGACCTGCGGATGTATGGCAGTTATAAGTCAGCGGAATTAATCCCTATCACTTCACAATAAAATGAAAGTAACATCTCAAGAAGTTAATAGAAATTTATTACTGTCGAGGGAGACAGGTCCGTGATGAATTTGTATGTCAAATCCCGACAATAATGTTCTTATCTAAAAATTTTGTCAAGTTAAATAATGTATGTTAGCAAATAGCGTTTATTTTATGAATTTATTATTACAAACATATATAAATATATTGTTTTATCGTTTGTACGTGCTCTAGTATAAATAGAGATACCTAATACTCGTAGTTGCTTTCGTAAAAAGCTTTTTGCCTATTGTCTAGCTTCATGAATATTTACTTTCACGAAAATACAACGGTACGGGCTCAAAATAAACATATTAACAATTTGTTATAGAAAAAACACTATTTAATTACAGAAATACAGCTCGTGATGCATTATAGACTATTTTTAAATTTTACTATCTAGATATCGAGCTATTTTCAAAATATTTATTTATTCCATTCTATTCAAATAAATTCCAAATTGCCTTTAGAGCAAGTAATAAATGAATTTTCAATATATTAACTAAGTATTATATATAAATATTACATTATATATAAATATTACATGTATTTGTTATCGATTGCCGTCCGCCGAAATATGCCTAATTCAGTTTAAATCTCATCAAACGCAAGTTCAGTCAAATAATTTTACGCTATTCCGCCTCCTTATTGCCGGCTGTACTGTGGACCACATTTCAAACAAATTGAAAATCAATTTAACGAAGGGGCCTCCATGGAAAAGGCAGGCGACGTCAAGAAGAAACAGACCTCTTAGTAACCGAGGGTAGGGTAGGAATATACATCACCTTAAACCGAATGGGGAAGATTCATATCAAACAGGAAATTCGACTCGCGTCCCGTCTCTGCTTAGTGGATTTTTTAAGGATACGAACCCACCTACTTTGGTTTTCATGTATGTACTGATTCATGAGTTTTATCAGCCATGAAATGTGAGCTTGTGAATTTATTGAATGTTCCCGACTTCTGTCTGGATAAAATTAATGGTACCGTATACACTTTATAATAAAATGTCTTTGCCCAAAAATAAGTTGCTTTTGCTATTACGGTATTACATTTTAAATTTATAAAGAGGTAAGATATAATATATAATATAACTATTACAAAACATTCAATTAAAATATTTCTTATTTACTTATCGCTGGTGTCTAGCTAAAGTACCTTATCGTAGTAAGTTTTTACTGCTCTAGTAAACTGCTAAAAGGTTTAGATTTAATTATAATTTTTTTTTTTTCAAAATTTCAAAAAATAGTTATTGAAACGTTTAGTTCAAAACAGCAATAAAATCACTCTCAATTTTTCACTTTCGATACCTTACATAGGGACTGTCAATATATAAACGATAATCGCTATTTCTATAGTTATTGCTACAAAATACTACATACGCCCTACTTACAATTCAAATATAAAAAAATTCTCATCAAAAATGCATGCATGCAACACAATACCGAGCAGTGAATAATGCACCAGAAACATAACTTAATTTTCTGCATAAAAATTGGCATTCTTTTGTATCGTTTGTTGATTCGCGCTCCCCATCACGATACTAGCGATTATTATTTCGTTCGAAAACCCATCAAAAGTTACAATTGAAAAGTTAAAGTATTCCGGGCGGGACGCTAAGCCTCCCTCCAGTATCTACAAATGAGATTGCTGTGGAAATATTCTTTTGTGTACAGAACCACCATTTCACTCCCATAACGTGCACTTAATCAGTGACGTGCAAAAAAAACAAAGTTGTGTTTTAAAAAAAAAACAATTATTGAAATAGGAAAATTTTCTCATTCCTTCAAAGGCTGAGTCATATTTTTCTATTAAATTTTTAACATATTTTCTGTTGGTATGAAGAACCTAACACTGCGTAGTGTCAGCGTCCACTTTTTATTTTTACCTAATTGTTAACTTTCACTTTGCATCCATGATAAAATGGAAATAGATAAGAGATGTTTTGTATATACGTTACATGGAAACTATTAAAATGATAACCAGTGCATACACTACAACTTTTTGCATTAAATGGAAAAAATTTTGGAAATACAAAAAATCATTCTACCATTAATTTCTATTTTTACCCACACTAGAAATCAATAAAATACTATAATCGAAGTCGAACTTATCTCGTTCTACCCTACATTCCGAAACATTATTATGAAACTTTTTCCAGCCTCGTCCATTACAAACGCGGGCGAGATTCACTGCAACACCCTTCCTAAAAAAAAAATTTTTTTTCTAAAACAAATTACCCTCAACGAGCGCACCTTAAAATACGAAAGCTCGCCCTGAATAATTAATACAATGGTAGTGGTTAAAATCGTCCAAGTGTCAACTTTCCCCTAACTTTTTAAAACGCAACGCATCAAATGTCCGGTTTCGAGCTTTTATCTCTCTGAGAGTGGTTTATTTAATTTTGCCTACTTTGCTCGCAACGACTGACGGCTTAGACAAAAATACTGATAAAATATCAATGTGAAGTTTTTTTTTTGTAGGACGTTTGATCCTGATTGACAAATTTATCCCTCCCAAGTAAATAACGTTGGATGTGATGTTTGCCTAGAGGTACTTAAGCCTCTAAGCAAATGCGGAGGACTGAGGGTGAATCTATTACATTCAAAGGTTGTAAATAAAAACGCACAATGTCCTATAACAACTATATTAAGAAGCTATATTATAGTTATTTCTATGTGCCCGTCGTGGCGCAACTGCGCTACAGGGCACATAGAAATAACTATAATACATAATATAATATAACAGGGCACAGTTGCGCCACTTGCGTGTTAAGGGTTCGATTCCCACTCAGAGAAATGAATCATTATTTACTAATACTTTCATTTCTTCGCTCTAGTAATAAGGTATGCTTTACCTTATTACAGTGTTGAGTTCCGCCACTCGGAGAACGAAGTATCTGTCAACAATAGGTTCCCTCTGCCCATCCTGATATATGCGGGACACAGGGTGAAGATAAAAAAGTAATTAAATGTAGTACTGATGAGTATTATAGTAATTCTAATTATTATTTTGCAGTCACGTGGCGTATATCCAATACAACTTTAGGTCTTCGATTATAACTTTACTGTTTTTTTTATACTTTGGCGTAAGCAATGCCCTTTAAAGCCCGACAATAATTTCCCTGGGGAGATTTCTCTGGCCTTTGACAGGGGTGTTCCTGGACAGAAGGGTAAGGACTTGGTAAAAGGGTTCAAGGTAAGGACTTGGTAAAAGGTACCTGGGGTCACTATCCCGGGGTCCTCGTTTATTGTTCCTTGACGTTTATGGTCACCAAAAGGGCACAAACAAAGGTCGGATCTCGTTCGACCCTCAAAAAGTAATTTTGCACTAATTAATACAGCAAAAACAGTTTGTGGTTCCACGAAATTCACTTATCTAATAAGCGAAATCGATTTTTAATAACTTTTAGAATTCACAAACAATACAGGAATTTTATTTCATTATATATTATTTTTTTATATTAAATCAAGAATGAGAGAAATATAGTACATTTTGAGAATGTGATTTTACTCTATAAGTTATATAGTTTTCACTTTTTATCTCTAAGATAGATAGACTTTAGATGAGAACAACTGCGACGTTTGATAACGATTAAAATTTTTTAATTACGTTTTATATAATACATATATATTTCCCCATAAAAGGCGTTCTTTATATCGAGTTAATTTTTCATTGCAGCAAAATAGTTTACTTTGGACCACGACTGCAGCTAAAGCACGAGACGAATATTTTCCCGCGTATATGAAATGCAAATACAATTTAAAAGTTTGCACACACTAGCACTCAGCCTAAGAACACGCCTACCCGCTCGCTTTATGTTATAAACTTAATTTAAATATACGCAAACGGAAATAAGCTCAAGCGTGTTCTTGTTCATTTTAAACTTAATACTAGTTTAAGCGGCAAGAGTAATGCAGTGCAACTGCACTATTATTACAACTTAGCCTACATATACAAACAAATATACTTTAACTTTCGGTTTAATGTGGAAAATATTTTCTTATGTAAAGTGTCGCCTTGGTATATCAAAATAAATAATGGTAAAATAGTTTTTTCGAAAATTACCTTTTGATAATCAGGTTGTATCCCTACACTACGTAATACTACGGAAACTACGGTGGATCCGCTACACGTAATTACGGTTTTTATACCTTTGTATAAATTTGAATTTGCTGTAGCGATGTTTTGAGGAAATTGTTAATAAAGATTGGATTTATCGCTGGCATATATTATATTCAAACGCATTTATTACATTATTTCAGAAACTTTTATGTATTATATCATTAAAATTTACTTGTTAAAATAATTATATTTTAATTGTGTAGAATAGTAATATTTGTAAAACTGCAGATAAAACCATTTCACGCAATATATCCAATACTTACGGCAGAATCATTATAAAATCGTTAAAAATTCAGTTAACGGCTAACTTAGAGACGTTATTAATGTTCAAAAAACATAAAATACATCTCGGAAGTTCGCTCCAGTTACGATCGCGCAAAGTGTCTATTCAATGTACAGGATTAATATTCGCGTAACGTCAAAGAATGAGTCCGGGGCCAATGTAAAACAAACTTCCCTGGGACGGAGCGTAAAATAAGGATTCATAATTCAAATCGAAAAAACTTTACCGGGCTCGGTAATTTTTCCCATCTTATGGCAAGTTTCGCCGGAGGGTCGCAAGTCTTGGCTCGAGGAAATCTAAGAGAAGGTTTACATTTTTAGCCTTTTACCCGTGTCCTCCTCTCCACTTTATATCGTCTTTTGATTACTCTCTCAACAAGTTATGCATATTGTAAGACTCTTCGGCGTCTTTGCTCAGAGAAATTTCGGTGTCACCTTTATTCGACCGCCCTTGCTCTTGGAGTTTCATTTTTTTATATCTTTTATCTGCGCACTGTCTCTATTATGAATGAATCTTGTTACATTATCTTCGCGGTCTATTAAGTGTCTGGAAGATTTACAAACTATGTAGAACTGCGACAATACATTCTCTTTCATGTGATATATGTCTTATTAAACTAAAATATTTATATATAAATATATATTTTTAATAAAATTCACAAAAGTCTCGTGGTTTAAAAGCAGTGTTAACATTCTACGCGACATTTATTCCCGTTAAGTGCGAACCACCCTAATTGTTGTCTGAATGTAACGGTGTTTCTAATGCGCGTAATGTATTTTTGGACATTCTGCAGCTTGCCCAAGGCCATTCTTCTGTTTGTATGAGCAATGCATTTCTTTCGACCCCTGTTACTGCGTAACTCCATTATCATCGAATATGTTCCGAATTCCCATTGTCCAGTAATGCACAAGAGTAGTGGAGCCAAGTGAAAATGTTGTTATCGTAAATTAGATTTACATTGAGTATGTTTGGTAAAAGGTTATAATTTATATAAAATTAGCGACCCAAATGCGGCTTCGACCGCTCATACTTTTTATATTATAGCTAGATTATACAAAATCTTCACTTAAATTGTGGTCTATGTGTAATTCTTATTTAAACCTTATATTTCTGTAAAGTTTCTTGCGTTAAACTGAACAAACATTTATTTTCAGAAATTTTCATATTTATAATATTAGTACGATAAAGATTGAAGAAAATGTGACGAATTATTATAATTTTAAAGAAACTGACTGTAAACATTATATGCTACGTTAATTAATTTAATTTAATCTATTTCAAAGTGCACAGACGTTATATCACATAAAGTAATATCACTAAAACCAAAAAAAAGAAAGTGGTTTTCCTCAAAGCGACCGCAGACATGTCGTCGAGTCGATGTCAATAAAAGGATATTGTAGAACAAACCATACTAGAGTCAGCACTCGTAAAACAGTTTCCCATAAACGTAGCAAAGCGGTAAATTAGATTTTATTTTATTTCTTAAACAATTTGCGGCCGGACACGGACAAAGGGCGCACACTGGCAGTTCGATGCCGGTCAGCAATCCAACGGTTTATGCGGGCACTTTTATTACTTACCTACATAGAGTATATGGTCGTTTGTGTAAGTGCGCGTAACTGCTTAACGCGATTACGAATCGCATGGAAATTGTTGCAGTTAAAATATGTTATGAGTATAAAAAATATAAGAGGAAAAATGTTTGGAATTTAAATAGGAAACATTTGATTGATTTTTTTTGGCAGAGGGAACCTCGGAACCTAGTGTTGAGACACTCTGTCCCCATTTAAATATTTTCTTTTCAAACTTTTGCCGCATGATTCTGATAAGGATGATGATGATGATCTCTGGATTCTTATTCGAATAAAGAAACTTGTTCATTTGAAACCACATAACGTATTTATTTTATGTGGTTTTATTTTGTAGTCTCGATTATTTTACTCAACGTCATTTAGATGAATTGGTCAGACCCAGTAGGGGAGGCTATTCGAAATGACCCATGACCTAATCAAAGAATATAGCAATCCCCTCGTTCAATATCTACTTTTCACGTTAAATTAATGTAATATTTTTTATTATATGTACCTTTAATAGATTTATAACGTGGAGTTGCTGGTAATGTCTAGAGTTCAATCTACTTAACAAGTCAATTCAGCTTCACTTCTTAAGTAGACATATAAAAAGATATTAATACATATAAAATAAATAGGGTGAAGTGGAATTTCTTAACATCATGTTTCCTCTGACTACCCTGTTATTATTATTAATTGTAAGAATAAAAACAAACCAATATAATAACTGGAAACATAAGCAACAAAAACTATAAAAAATAATAAAAAATAGAAATTTTCAGTAGGGATCATCTTGTTTATTTCTCGTTTTATAATAACAAGTAAAGTTTTATCAAAATCGATATATCGATAGTAATTAAAGCGGTGGCCAGTCCGGCACTACTCTACTGGACAACGTGGCGAACTCGCAGCACCCTTGTGAGCCGGACAATGGCCATGTTCTTGTTCACATTAAAACGCAGTTAAACGTTCTTTATTGTTTTATCCCCGCCAATAAATGTCCACGGCTCCTGGGAATTGTAAGTGTAATTCGACTATGCTTACGGACATTAAAATCGTCCAATTCCAACGTAGGTTATATTGGCATCGAGGGTAATTTGGATTAATTTTTTTTTAGATTCACGCTATATCCTGTATCCAGTGTAGGCGAAGAAAACTTAGTGCTAAGACACTCCGTTCCCCGTTTATCGCAATTTCTGGAGGCATTGCGTGTTGAATGGCGGAACTCTATGCCGCTCACCTTTGCCTGGACACTACAGCGAAAAATTAAAATATAAATTATATAATTTTCTCGGCTGGATATCGAACCTACAATCTGTAATGTTTGCAATGGCACGCTTCTACCCCTACTCCATGACTGGTTTTAAATTGGAGCGAATCTAAACATGACCGTAATATATATAAAATTAATTTATATCATTCAAATTGTCAAATAATCATTCTCATTAACTCACCCCACCATATAAAGAAAACTTTAAAACCAAACCAAAGTTAACGGATCAAACGAGCTACATAAATAAACAGCTATTGGAAACTTCGACCCCTTCTCGTACTTGATTGAACTAAATCCCGTTATCCCTTCCCTATAGGGCCGAGAAGTACTTGAACCGTTTACAGAATTCAACTTTAGATGCATCAAAATTACGGGTGACGAAGCTTTTACAACGGGTTTCGTAAATCTAACGGGATGTATTCCTGGGAGCGTAAAAAAGAAACAGTAACGGAAAAGGTATCGATGTGTAATATAATATAAATAAAGGTAGTACGTACAATAAGCGACCACGGGACCATTAGGCCCCGATTCGGCCTCATAAAAGATTCAACGGGCAAAACGGGGAAAACACAAAATCAGATTGTCTCAAAATCACACGAGTGACGGAGTAACGCGACGTAGCTCGCGCATTTATAATTCAGACGGCGGGCTTTCTCGAGTCTAACCGACGTCGATCTATTCTACTTCACTTGGAGCATCAATACTGTATACGTTGCTGAAATTTATAGATTATTCACTTTTTAGCTATTGTAGAAATAAGAACAAATATATGTTTTAAGATAACTATTTAACAGGAGGCCGTCGTGGCGCAGCAGCACAAGGGTGTGACTGTAACACGACGGTTGTGGGGTCGATCCCCACTCGAGGAAATAAAATATGTATTTACGTTTATATTTCCATTTCTTCGCTCTGGTCTCGACGCAAAGCGCGGCGTTGAGTTCTACCACGCAATACGAAATGCCTCTAGAATTCGGCAGAAAGTGGGGGAACGGAGGGTCTTAACATTAGGTTCCCTCTGCCTACCTTGCCGTGTACGCGATAAAGCGTGAAGCGTTTTTTTAGAGATAAGCTTCGATCTAGTCTTTGCTAATTACATTGAAGAATAGAATCATAGCGAGGACTTGTAATTGCCGAATTGAACTATAGCACGTTCTGGGAATTGGCACCCGTTCACACTCGAACAATTATCGGCGGCAAAGTTTAACACCTCCGAATGAAGGTTTTAGTCATTACCGCACAGTAGAGTAGAAGTTATCGATGCGTTCGATTCCGAATGAAAACCTTCAACCATCTCTTGCTATTACCGTTTACTGAACTTTAAGCTTAACTATTACTATAATTATTATAAATTTGAAAACTACGTACGATATGAATATTTAAGTCACTTGCCCGCTCTTATCAACAGAACTGCCTTCGGAACTGACGAAAGCTGTCCTGTAAGACTGACAGTACTGACATTTCTACGTAACCTTTAAGCCTAATTGAATAAAATATATTATCATTTAGATTTTAAATAATTAATTTAAACCGCCCAGTTTCATTTTAACTAGCCAAATTCATAAATCTGCATTTAACATTACAAAGCGTCCCCTATGCCAGAAACGCCAAGTTTTCTTAATTAATTGTAAGATTTTAATCATTGTACTGGCATAACGAAATTATTATGGACCGTTTAATTTTCATACCCCCACTATACCCTTCGGCGTCTTACTAATGTGTTATAGCAAAATTTTAATCAAGGGTATTTGGTAATTATTAAATTATGCAAGCTGTCGTATGCACTCGAAGAATATAAATCTTTAGCGCGTTTATTTAGATAATACCTCTAGCCATAATTTAGATACGAGGTCTAATAAGATTACAGCTCTACTCTACGCCCAGATGGTGTACCTAATGTCTTATAACACGGTTACTTAAATAGCTTTTGGTTGGCGCAGTTTAGGAAATATATTAGAACTTTCAGAAATAATGGCAAGAAAGTATCGAACTTTATTATGTTATCAAAATTTAATACGAAATACACCACCGCTGAAGCTATAATAAAATAATATACAAATATATTATTTTATTTTTATTTCCTAGATCTGGTGACGAGGGTAAGTGTGGTGTTTAGTTCCGGCAGAAAGTGAGGAACTAAAGTGTCTTAATAGGAACGTAGTGTCTAAACACTAGGTTCCCTGTATCTTGCTATATGCAGGATACAGCTAAAATACAAAAAGATAGTAAAAAAAAAATTAAATATTAAGTAATTTAAAAAATTCCTTTAAGTAAAAAAAAATATAGAACTACACTAAACTTACTCAATGTCCTCGCTAAAAATAAATATAGGAGCGTGATACTTAGCCGATTAGAGCGACGACAATAAAGTTAGTTAATGTGCTTAAATATAGTTTCACAGTAAAGAAACTTTGCCGGTTAGGTACATAACTTGGCACCGATGTGGTAGTTAGAGTAAATATAATTCAAGCTACTATATATATTATATATACAGATATGTACAGGGAACCTAGTGTAAGGACACTCCGTTACACACATAGCAGAGCTTTTACCACTGCACCACGACAGCCGACGGATTTAGAGTATCTCAGTGGAAAAATAAAATCAAATTAAGTCTGCGATCTTGCTGAATGAATTGCACTGAGCCGAGCCCGCGTCGGGCAGGTCAAACAATTTTCGCGAAAATGAACGCAGAGTATATTTAATTAACTGAAACTCCCCCATTTAAGTGTTCAAGAATCCCCCCCTGTTGAACAACGTTAGCATCCGTCAGGAATTTAATTCACGCGAATTTAGAATGTTTGTTTTTTATCGTCACGCTGTAGGGAACTTAATGTAAAGTCACTCCGTTCCACATTTGACCACGGTGTTCTGAAAGCATTTCGTATTGAGTGGCGGAACCCATATTTCGCGCTTTGCCTCGACACCAAAGCAAATTTTCTGGAGAGAGAATCGAATCTCCGACCTGTCGCGTTTATAGTCACACTTTGTGCGAACGCGCCATGACCGGCCTCATTTAAAATATTTACCTTCATTTTCCACATTCCCCTCTATCACCGTATCCCCCTACATACATAGCCGTCGGCGAAACGGAAACACATTTTTTATTGAATTTTCTTTTAGTTACAAAAGTTTTAATTAATGCAATGCGTGGACAGCGCTTCATAAAGCCGTGTCTCCTCGGAGCTGTCCCGCACAAATTGTTTGTTGCGGTCACATTATCCCCCGTGCTGGCTGGCTGCCTCGTAAATTTGACGATTTCGCGTTCATAATTTATCACTAAGTATTGTTCAAATTGAGCCGCAACTTTCTCATTATGTATATTAAAATGTGTTTACTTTGATTTCACCGTGTACCGAGTATGTAGTTGTGATTGTGTTTTTTTTTTGTTTACATCTTTTCCTCACAAATAGGAGGTAGGCAGAGGAAGTGTAGTGCTAGTACACTCTGCTCCTAATTATTCTTTCCCCAAAGTCTAAAGTAAAAAATAAAGTAAAGTAAACGTACGCAGCGACCGCAAGAACGTGATTGACGTCAAACAATTCGGAAGCACCTTGTGCCTACAGAAATTAAGGAATCTCAGCTCATCAAACATTAAGCCCTTACCTGGCGCCCACTAAATAAATAACATGGGTAAATGAAAAACACCCACGTCCCACTCGGATCGAACGGTGAGAATTGGTAGGAAGGCAATAATAAATATGCATAGAGCGTCTATGCCACATCCTCTGTGATTAGTTGGTGGGGGGACGCGAGTGATACGGCTAGGTGAGTGATAGCGAGGGGGCGAAGGAAGTAAGGTAACCCCCCCAGCTAATAATGGAACGTGTTTCTCTATTGTATCTGTGGAATTTCTTGGATATTGCCAATATAGCATGTGTGGGTACTTTTGTTTCTGTCACTGCTCGCGTCGCGCACGACTGCGTCCTATAATATTGTCTTTATTGGAGGGATATATCCTTAATCCAATATTTGCATTGTCGCTAAGTATATCACTTATCAGTTTGTGAGAATGGATGGTTTAATTGGAAAATCTTTTCTCGCTTGGACTATTATTATAAAATTCTACACATTCATATATTTCTTATTTAGTTTTTGAAACGTTATAATTAACTGAATTATGAAAACAGTAAATTAAATTACACTGATATAATACTGAGGCCGTCGTGGCGCAATATATATTCTTAATATTAATTTATTATATATTTTTTATATTTTGTACAAATCAAAATATTTATAATATAAAGCTATGAATGAAACCTAAAACTACTTACTGTCACTTATATATTGCAATAATTATTCACATTTGTAATATACATTACGATAATTAATAGATTAAAATGTAGTGAAAATGTAGTTGATGTTTAAAAATACCTATATATAATAGATAAGTGTGCATCTACATAAAAGGTTCATTTTCTTTTAAGAAACAAAAATATCGACGAGTCCAGCGCCACTAAAAGTAAACTTACAATTACTGAAAATATTGCTCTACTGAAAAAAGTAAATACACAGTAAGTATATTTAATTAACTGGAACTCCCCCATGTAAGTGTTCAAGACGGGGGGGGATCTCTGCATCAGTCAGGAATTTAATCCTCGCGAATGTAAAATGTGTATTTACACTTTTTCACATTTAGTCTATTCCCCTTCATACGCAGCCATAAATTAAGTAATTTACCAAAAGAATGCGCCGAGAAATACAAATAATAATTCTGTCGAGACAGTTCTGCAATATTATATATTATTTAAATAGAAAATTGTACCTTAATAAAGGAGCTGTGTGTAGATGCCGTAAGAAAAATATATTCTTAAGATAAATGTAATCTCAAAAGATAATCTCTGACGTAAGAAATGGGATAAACACAAGAAAAATTTTAGATTCGAGGCCATCGTGGCACAGTATAGTACCCATATAGCACCCATAGTAGCCACTATGGGTCCCTACTCAAGGTTTTGATTTCTACTCGGGGGAATGGAATATCTATTTTTTCTTTCTTCGCAGTGTTGAGTTCCGCCACTCTACATGCAATGTCATGAGACTTCGACGGGAAGTGAAAACGGAATTGTCTTACACGGACCAGCGTTTTGTCTTTACACTTTAGGTTCCCAGGTTCCATCTGTCTATCCTGCTATATGTAGGATATATTGTGAAACTGAAAACTGTCGTAACTGGAAAAAGGTGTAAAATACGTTTCACAATTATAGCTGAATCGTGATAAAGTACGGGCTTATGTGCTCAATAAAGATGATATATTCATGGCTTAATACTTCACACTCATATTCTAAATGAAATCGAAGAGGCGTTCAATAATTTTTTTTACATAAAACAAACAATGATTACCCTTAAGCTCAAACATTTAAAATAATATATATATTCTCTAAAAACAATGGTTTTTAACTTAATATAATAAATGGAGGTCATTACTTTTACATTTTCAATTTATCTTTTCTTGTTTTCGTGTACCTAATTATGTATGATATACGAAAATAACATTTGAATCTCTTTCTTCAAATAAGCTTGTTTCTTACTATATTTTTAAAATAAAATTTTAAAATTCATAATCTGGAAATTTGTACAAACAATCATATATACCAAGGGTTGGTCACATAATAAAACTTGTATCAATATAAAATAAGATTACACGAACACCATCAAACTGGGCGGTACGTAGTGATTTCCAGATTATATTTATTATTATTGCACGTAGATTGCGAGGTGTTGCCATAATAGAATTAGGAGCCCAACGCAGTCCTAAACAAATTTCAATTTCCAATTATGAGTCCTGGACTTGGTCCTCCCTCGAGGAG
This sequence comes from Heliconius aoede, assembly GCA_037355905.1. Taxonomy (NCBI): domain Eukaryota; kingdom Metazoa; phylum Arthropoda; class Insecta; order Lepidoptera; family Nymphalidae; genus Heliconius; species Heliconius aoede. The sequence goes on from JBAIZZ010000272.1 coordinate 384,942, forward strand.
GCAGTGACTTATTGCGCGGCCGGTTCGGCGACGGTAACGTATTCTGAATAATTGTTCCCAGTACAGAGACCGATTGAATTTGGCCCCCAGAGGCATAATGAATACGTTTGATGTATGTCTACGGCTAGGTCTACGGCTGTTTTGTCCACTACGGTGCCTGAGTTATGGAGGCTCTTACTTGGTGAATATTGAAGTTAGCCCTGAGTTTGTTTTGATATAAAATGACTATCAGTGAAGGATAGGATTTTTCAATTATAATGCATGTCAACATTTTTACATAATATCTAAATAATATCTAAAATCTACATAATATCTAAAATCACTTTGATCGTAGCCAAGAAGCGAGTTTGCCACTATAGACGCGACGATTGTGGGTTCGAGTCCCGATTCGATTCGAGCTCCATATTTTCACTTCCATGCATTGGTAATGGAAACGAGTGTCTGAACACTAGGTTCTCAGATACTCTCTGCCTATACTTCTACGTGAAGCTAATAAAATATATAAAATCGAAATATAAAGCCCTCGTAAGCATTAGCAGCGTCACGTGTATTATTGATTTCGTACGGCAATAAAAGAATTGAAGCGACCTTAGTCTCCCTTTACACGTTTACCGGCTCAATGAGCATAAATTGCAATAGGATTCCACGCCGTAGACAAACCTGAGTTTTTATATATCACTATCATAAAGGAAATGTGCCTTCACCTTCTACGTTACCTTAAGGAATAATGTCGATGAAATATTTATTTTCAATAAGAATTTGAATAATAGTTCAACTGGAAAACGGGACATACACTGGAATATCCCGTTTTGCAGCTAGATTTATTTCAATTGATATTTTTTAATTTTTCTCAATGCTATTTATTTGACAGCCATTACACATTTACTAAGTTAATTAATTAATGATAATGCCGATCTTCAAGTGTTGCATAGCTGTTTTATTGATAGATCACTCTACTTTTCTGAAAATTTTGGACGAAAAGTTGAGTTTAGAATATTTTTATACTAGTTTCTCTCCGTCTATCCTGATGTGTTTCAATTAGCTTTTTTTAAAATAATATCACTTGTTAGTTTGAATTTTAATGATTTTTTTTATTTGATATTCATGAAGAATTCCCTTCGTCCATATTTGGGATCCCTAAATAATTATTGCATACACAAGTGTTACTTTAAAAAAAATCTACTAATTATAATAGTTAATCAAACACTTGTGTTTGTGTTAACTTTAAATGTACGCTTTAACTCTAAACTGGAATATTAATTATTTTTTTTTCTTGTGTGGTAGACTAGTACCTATTGGATGTTCCTAAAATTAACGACCATAATTAGATTAAATTTCTTGATAAATTATTTTCCACTTTGTTAAAGTACATCGTGATTCGAGTAGAAAAATACAGGCATCGTGTCTACTAGACTGGAAGACGATCCTGTGATTGAAGTTTACTCAATTCACTGCGTTTGCTTAAGATTTTATGTAAATTATTTTGGAGCGCTTCTGTAAAAATACATCTGACAAGTTTAAAATTACAGCAAAACATGGCGTATTTTTACAAAATATATTTATTTTTATCGCGTTAAATAATATTTGGATATACAGGTATATTCAAGTTATGTATATAATATATTAATAAATTTTAAAGACGAAGACTAAAATAGGAAAAATAAAATTTAGGCAAAGATTTTTTTTACTGGCAAGTACTTAATCTGTATAATTGACAGACAGGCATTTTAATCAAATACAGAGTATATTAAACAGTGATAATTACACAAATTTAACGTATCGTAAGAATAAGCTGGCTCGTCCATGTTAATAATTTAATATCAATATTAAAAACCTGCTCGTCATATTGATAACAATATATATTACATGACAAAGCAACGTGACAGGCGCGTGCTCTACCAATATCCCTCCCGATTATCACCATTCTAATTCCTTTTTCAAATATCCAAATTCTACCAATAGAAATTGTTAATACATATTTAAACTTCGAATAAATCGCAAATTTGTTGATACAAGTGAAATGTAATCAGCTATAAACATGCGCAGGCTTCAACCGTTGCGCTATAAAAGATAGTTTGTGTAAACAACATTAAAAAGGATTAAGCAAATACGTGCCCGGAGTTCATTGGATTTTGCCTGATGCGCCGCGTCGAGTGCAGGAAATATAAACACCTCATTTGACTTTATCGCTTTTTTTAACATTACAAGCTCTCCGACAGTTGTGAAGGCAGATGATTCATCGCAGATGGAACGAATAAAGTAAATAATAACTTGTCTAAACAACAAACAACGTCGAAGGGGAATATAATATTTCAAAAACTTCCCTTTTCAACAACGACCATTAGCAAAGCAAAGGAAATCTGCGATCCCGGGGGACTGGAAATCAAACAATGCGGGCGTTCGAAATGTAATACGGTGCCTTATTAAGACATAAATGTAGCATTAGAGAAAAATGAAGTAAGGTGAAAGCTCGCAAGTCCGCACGTAGCGGTGCGGGGGGGGACGAAACAAAAGGAGCCCGCTAAGGGGGTAATGCTCTTAATAAAATTTTATACACTTAAATATTTTACAGCTTCACGCTGTATCCCGCATATAGGTATTCAGAGAACCCAGTGTTAAGATAGTCCGTTCCTGCATTTCATCCGTTTTTTTTCAATGCATTGGTTATTGAATTACGAACTTAGAGCCTTGACTTTGGTGCCAGAGGAATTCAAAATATTATTAAATAATAAAATTCATTCTCTCAGGTGGGAATCGAACCCACAACCATCGTGTTACAATCACTTCCTAGTGCCCCTGCACCGTGACGGCTGGTAAGCCCCCCCCCCCCCTTTCTAATAAAAATTTTATACATCTAAATATTTCACCAAACGATGAATTGAGGCGTGCATACACTGATGTAGCTTCAGCGCGGCGTCAAAATTTACAACTTCTCCCCGACGCGACGCGTGAAAGTATTGTGAGTGGATTTCATTGTATGACGACGCTAATGTATCTCAAAGATATTTCAACGAGCCCTTCATATTATATTAATGTTAAGTTTATTTATACCTCATACTTGTGTTAAATAATACGACACGACACGACACGACAAATCGTATATGAGGCATGTAAACAATGCTCTCTCGAAAGTAACACATTCATTCTGTGTTAATAACTCACTATTGAATAGTAAAAAAACCCGCGTGTCGATTCTACGGTTATTTTCGATATCACCATAGATTCTAAATTACAGTGGAGACCCCATATTGATGGATAGACTTAGCTCAGCAGCTTTCGCGATCAAAAAAATTAGATCATTAACTGACGTGGAAACGTCTCGATTTGTTTACTTCAGCTACTTCCATAGTATTATGTCCTATGGGAATTTAATTTGGGGTAATATATTTTTTGAACATGTTATGTATGTTAAAATGAACATTAATGATTTTACCAAAATTAGTGCATAATATTAATACCAGCATCGAATCTGCATTTCTTTTACGGGACGAGAGTGAAAAGATTATCGTATGAAATATTATTAAGTATATTTCAAAGGTGACGTATGAAACTTCTTATTTTCAGTAAATTTATTTGAATTTAATACTTTTGTTTTATTTTTCTTTTTATTATTATACTTGTTAATATTATAATTGTTTGTTTTTTATCCTTTTCTACATAAAGTTCTCGAATTAAAAAAAATAAGGGAACAATATTTTTATATCTAGTGTGCAGCGTTTGTGGTGTTGACCAACTAAATATTATATTCCATGTCTAAAATTACATTATCTATCTATATCTAAAAAGTTATTTTTTACCGTATTACTAATATTATATAAAATGAATTTTTAGGACATTCTTTAAAAAAAAATTACCGTACACAAAATATATTCCATTAAAAAATGTTTAAAATTGTAGTGCGACTTACAAAAATACATTTATGCAACGCTAGTTTCCCTCATATAAAACATATAAAATATATACACTCTATACGTTTTTGGAACACAAACCAATTAACCCGTACGGGCCACATCGCCGTGTAAATAAGCGCCCCAAAGGTGAAGTACCTCCACGCGGAGACACCGCTTTTCCTGTGAGATAATTTTATGTAAATGAAATTCACATTACCCCATTTCCTATTCGAAGCCGTGCACGCGCCCTGACATGTTTTCATAGCGCGCTTATTGCCCTGTTTTGTCTTTATTATCTTGTCTTTCCTGTCACTACTTTTAGCCTCTGTCGGCGTGCTGGTGCCGTATTTCATATTTTTTTGCTACTCGTGCGCCGGTACGCGGACGGTTTTATCGCACTCTAAAAGCTTTGTGAAATACACACTGTGTGTGTCACTTATAGTCAAACCTGTTTGTAATACTGGTAATACTCTATCATTTATAATGTAACTGAGTAGCTATATGAGTACAAATATAGCTGTGGAACTCAACGCCGCGCTTTACCTGAACACCAGAACGAAGAAATGAAAATTAATAAATTTGAACAAATATTTAATTTCCTCGTATGGATATCGAACCAGTCGCGTTTACAGTAACATACTTCTGACCATGCCAGCCACAATCGGTTTGGACTATGAATATAAATATTTATTTCATAACATCACATTCAAATGTTTTTAATAAATATTTTAGAGAACATTTCCAAATTTAAAATTCAATCAGCAACTTCCCAAACAAAACCTTACATTTTTCTGAACTATTACCCCGGATTCCCTAATAAAAGATCTAAAGTTTTAAGTGCGCGCTTGGTAAAAATACGGTGTCGCAAAAGTTTTCTTTATTAGTTCCCCCTTTAATCCGACCAGGAGTGTTCCAATGTTTTTATGGCGAATTTTCAATCTGGTTCTGGACGGAAGCCAGTAAGAAATCAACTATTTGTCTCTGATTCCCGTGCATCGCTTGTAGGGGAGGGGGTTCGATTCTTTATGACTTCTTTTACGATTGCAGATGCATTTGAAATTGGTTCGCGGGAGAGCGAACGGGAGAGCCTTTCCGTGTCTGCTGAGATGCGTGGTAAAAGGATTACAATAGCTAACAGACTGGATCGTTTTTGAGGGTTAAAATATCAAACTTTTTTTATCGGTTATTGGAAAATTTAATATCGTTTCTGAACTTTTTTCATTCGTTCCTCACGTTTACTTTAGTAGACGTTGAATGAAGTTGGATTTTAATAAAATAAGAACTTTTCAACTTAGAAAATTACTATTCTATGTGAATAATAATATTATATACACATGGCAAAGTATAGCATTGAGTTTCAATGCTCAACACACAATACTTTAAATTCTGCGGAAAGTGCGTTCCCTCTGCGTATCCTGCTAAATGCGGGATACAGCGTGAAGCAAAAAAAATACCTATACTCATATGACGTAATCATCAAAATTATAATGTTTTCATACATAATATATTCATAATTGTACAAATTTATTTTTCCGTTATCTCTTATAATGGATAAGAATTTTAATGTCTGTCGTAGTTAATAATACTCACCTAATAAGCAGCAAACGGTGGAATTTAAGTAATCTGTCAGTTTCATAGCACTTTATGAAGGAACATCATATTAAATAACAGCATCCACCGCCACTCGTCTTGTGTAGTACCTAATTAATATTCGCTTCGTGTTTATTAAATAGCCTAATTTACATATTAAAATCGTACCAAAATATTTTTAATTTTATTATAAGGATGTAAATTTAGCTAGTTTTTTTTTGCATTTTTAACGCAATCGATAACGAATTATGTTTTTAACAGGCTAGGCCAAGGCTTCCACGCTAGCTTTAAAATAGGTCAAAGAGAACTAAAACTTATAAAAATAGATAAACTTAAGTGTGTTGGCATGTAGGCTCAATTTGTATTTAATAAACTACAAATATAAGTTTGTAATTATTTTTTTCTTACTTCTATGGTAAGTGTTTGTACATAAAAAGAAAAGAAATGAAAGCCTTATATGATTACTTTATGATCCGTATATATTATATGTACAGATAGTAAGTACAAATAGTATAGTTTATCATTTGTTTTTCCGCGATATGTCAACTACTCGCTAGGTATTTAAGTAGACAAAAAATCAAAAAATATGTTTTAACCCACATAAATACTTATTTGCATTATTGTAAAACTTACTGCATTACCTATGTGTTATAACAACCTAATATATTAACCTCAAATCTATCATTTAATATCAAAACTACCCTACATGAGACGCTTAAAATATATTTTTTTTCTTTTAATTAACAATTTTAAGCTAAAAGCTTTTTAACGATGAACTAGAGCCAACGTAATACACATAATTAAATGAAAATTTATATGGAGTTTTAATGGTTGAAATTTACTGGTTTATTACTTTGTTCATAAGTTCATAAGGATGCGTCGTGTGGCGCCCTCTTTTAAGTCTCTCCTAATACTTTATGACGGTTCGTATGATATTACTTGGTTTCATTTTACGACACTTTTAATCGCTATTTAGTTTCATTGACCCTAGTTCCGTACTAGAAGGGCCACAATTTGAAGATATATAATATTATGGGCACTTCCCAGTTTATGCGTGTCATGAAGTTATGGAAGATCACTCATAATTATTGCTGAGATCAAAGAAAAAATCAGCTTCACGCTGTATCCACAGCAGTGTAGGCACAGGGAATCTTGTGTAAAGACACTCCGTTATCCACTTTCCGCCGAGCTCTGGAGGCATTGCATATTGAGGGCGGAACTCCACGCCACACGTTGCCTCGACACCAGAGCGAAGAAATGAAAATATAAATTTAAATAAATATTTTATTTCCTCGAGTGGGGATCAAACCCACAGCCGTTGAATTACAGTCACATTATTGTGCTACTGCGCCACGGATGGCCTTTGTATGGTAGTGCAAACATTTTATAAAATGTAATTTAAAAAATACGTATTTAATGTTAACTTAACACTACTTATACAGCATCCTTTGTTAATTCTCCCTTGTGCGAATACACTCAATTGTTCTAAGAGTGAAGGATAAAGCGACACTCATTTTAACTATTGTATTCGAGAATGAAATGGCAAAATGTTTATCTTTCTAGAGAAAAGTGAACAGTTTTGTATAAAACTGTGATGGAAAGTGGTCCTCGTTTAATACAATGTATAAGTTTAATCTAACTTTTAAAATTTTCATTTTATAAGTAAATAAACAAACCATATGTTTCTCTTTTGAAATGGATGGATTTAGACCTAATTACATTATATGGGTAAAGCTTTCGAATATATATATATAATTTATTTTTTTAGCTTTGAAGAGTATTTTTCCCTTTATTTTCATATAAAACTCACTACGAGACGATAGTTCCCCTAGCTAGGATAAAAAACAAACATTATTTAACAATATTCTATAGAAAGATCATAAAATCTATGCAAAACGGTCCAACATTTATGCAGGAGGTACGTCGTCGACACGTGTCACGATTAACTCGCTTAACTCACTTCGACTTGCCGTCTAAGTAACGGTGTATTCAAGGAGATCGTGACTGAAATCTCATATTAAAAGCAAGTTAATTTAGTTTTGCGGTAGTCTGGAAGGAGGTTGCTCTTATTACTACGCGTTTTGTAAATGAAAATTGTGTCTTAGTGTCTGTCTGTAAATTGGGTGGTCGTCTATTTGATGAAGGGAAAATTGATTATTTTAATTCTCCGCACTGATAAATAAAGTGCTGTTGAGTTTTTTTTTTTTTTTTTTTATTTTTTTTATGGGAGAGGACAAGGCAAACGAGCGTTCAGGTCACCTGATGGTAAGTGATCACCGCCGCCCACGACACCATGCAACACCAGAGGAGCCACAGGTGCGTTGCCAGCCTTTAAAGGTGGAGATGAAGGGCACCGGGGCCCGGCATTACCTAATGCGAAACGCAGTGGCAAGGGCCACTACTTCACGCCGGTTTAAAATGCCGGGGGTGGTATTAAATCCGGTCGAGTCTGCCCATGCGTGTTGCCATTACTGGCGACGTGACTCTACCACACGTACTTTAGTCGCCTCTTACGACACCAACAGTACCAGGGTGATCCTATTCTAAGCCGGGACCACACGGCTGACTTCACCAGAGCGAAGAAATGAAAACATAAATAAATATTTTCTTTCCTCGAGTGGGAATCGAACCCGCAACCAGTCGATTGTGCAGCACAATTTGTACCACTGCGCCACGACCAGCCTCAGAACTGAACACGCCACTGAACACGCAATTCGAGTGGAAAAGGGAGAATGTAGTAACTTAACACTACGTACGGGATATATCGTGAAGCTAAAAAAAATATCTTCGGAGATAATTTGGGTAGTGATTGTCACTCCAAATATCAATCGAGGTGTTTATATTCTAATATTTATCAAAATCTGTTTATACTTAAACTTAGTACTTTGCCAATATATAAAATTCTCTCCGTCTAAAATAGCTTATGATGAAAAAATAGCTTATGATGAAAAAACATCCAGTATAATACAGCATATCACTTTTTTAATAAATAAAAATAAATAGCGATGTTTGTTAATCCAAAAAGATATTGCAAAACCTACACAATATATTATATATGAAGAATATAGCTTTCAATATTATTTAAGTCTCCGCCCTTAATAGTATTAGTTATAGTTAACTATTTCTTTGGGACGACGAAGCTGTTTCTTGAGGTAATTCAGTTTGACTAAGTGACAGTTTATTCAAAGAGATCGTGACTTACATATCATATTACTTATAGGCAAGTCAATTTACTTCTAAAAGGGCCATTGATGTCTTCATGTTTAACAGTATTTGACGCAAACTAATATTTTATTTCTTATATAATTATAAATAAATAATTGTATAATAGAAGAAATCTTTTTATTATTTTTCTTTATAGCCTCAGAGACTATCCTTTCAGATAATCCTTAAATTTGTAGAGTTAATTTGCAACTAATTACCTACCTACATTCTGCTTGGAAGAATTCAAGCTGCTAAGATATTTGTATTCATATTTTTATAATATATTTAGTTAATACTTAAGTGAAACTCTATTTAAAGTTATTATTATTACCCATGGCAACCGCTAAAAAACACACATATATATATATATATTATAAAACAATTTTCTCCATTCAAGCAAAAAATAAAACATATTTAATTTGGACTTTGGCGTGTTTCACTAATGACAGGCGCGATAACGCCCAACACAAACACTACGGGGCTCGTTCTAAATTAATCCAAACCAAGTAGGTATTACAAGGTAATAAATAGGCTAAAGTTTTCATGTAAGCCAATTGTGTGCCTAATCTAATCCGTGGCGTGTACCGCGATATCGGCACCGTAGCAAGTGAACAATGGAAAATATGCGGATATCCTGGCGTTTTTAATCTCTATGTAATTGTAAGCTCCATTGTAAGCTCTTTTTATTGATATTGGGAGGTAATTGATTTGGAATGTGGACTCAATTATAAAAATAAACTTATTATAAATAGATAATGAATATAGTATTACCGTTACTGTGACGAAAGGGTCAAGTTTTTAATTATAAATTTTATAATATATGTCACAAAATTTAAAAGTGGCTTGCTATTGGTTTTATTAACTTAACAATGTACATTACATGTCGGCAACATAAATATTAGGCGGCACAATGAAGAGACTGAAAAGTTATTTCTAGAGGCACCTGTAGCTCCTCTGGTGATGCACGGGGTCGTGGGCGTCGGTGATCATTTACCATCAGGTAACCAGAACGCTCGTTTGCCTTGTCCTTTTCCATAAAAAAAAATAACTAGAATTCTCTTATATCTAATAATAATTACAAAAATAAATAAAAACAGCATAGCCTATTTCTAGACAATATAATAAAGCCGTTAACAATGTCCATGTGCGTGGTTCACCCAAAATACCCTTGACCAAAATAATTTAACTTATATGATACCATCTCAGAACGTGGGCTGTTCCTCGAGCTCCAGCTGTGAGCTCGGCCCTTTCCCCCTTTGACCACTCGGCCAGAGCCCGAGTACTCATGCGATAAAATAATTACCCTTCCAAATCTGAAACATGAATTCACAAATCGAATAAAACTATACGAAAGCTCAAAAAAAGCTAGTGAACTATTGATAAGATCTTAATATCTAATACATTTGTTTGGATTGATTAATTTATTTTTGTGAATGGAAGTAAAATAAAAATGTTTTAATAATGTGTGTGTTCTCTTAGATAACATATCGAGCTATTTCTATTGCATATATATATATATATTTATATATATAGCTTAAAAATTGTTTCTCATACTGAAACTGTCGTAAATCAAAGTACAGTGTTTAACTCACAATGTCAAGTGGAAACGCGTGTCGAGTGAAAACCGGAGATCAGAGTGTCTTGACATTAAATTCTCTTTGCCTACTAATAAAGGCATGCCTATTAAAAAATATACTTATGAAGATATAATATCTTCAAAGGTACGGCTAATAATTAACTAAACTAATAGTCAACTTTCTACTAACTCAGGATTATCAATAACTACTCTGGAGAAGAAGAGGACATGTCAAAATAGGATATCAATTTCTCCAGTGTGAGAACAAGGCAACTGAACACGTTGCCTGTGTATGCTTGTCATTATTAAACGGTTTGCGTGTTGACAGTCTCTTAAGGATCGTGCTAAGCCCCCCCCCCTCCCCTTCAAATTACACCCCAATGTAAGGCCTAAATAAAATAATATAAAGTATGTTTATGCTAATAAGCTAACGATTAGATGGAACGATTCCTGTGCTGGAACAACACACTCATTTTAAATAAACAAGAAAATTAATGAGATTAAAAATATAAAGCCTTAATTAATTGGCCGCCGTCAAGATTTCGAGAACTTTATCACCGAGACCTGCCATGGATTGTATAATTTCAAATTTATTTGGGTCTTTTGGATTTTCGATTGTATATTAAATTTTAATTGGGGGATAAACTGATTTATAGTCAATTATGTTGCCTATATTAATTATATATGAAAAAAGCAGAATATTTGCTCCACTGTGTGGTGCCGTAGTTATACACATTATCTAACCAAGTGGGCCAACTTTAAAAATATATAAAATTCCAGCCAATTATAAATCTATAATCAAATAAGTTCAAATAAATTAACAATCTCAAATAGATTATTCCTGATTACGACCGAACAATGGTTTGTTGTCAATACAACTCAATTGGCACGTTTAAAACGCTATAACTGAACTGAAGACACGTTTTTTTTTTACAAAAAACCGTTGTAAAATTACAATCTCTACTTAATACAATCAAATCATGTGAATAGAATAACTAGAAACGTCACACAAGCGCAAATTGGTGATACAAGTTTGCAGTCCCAGCGGCGCGCGTCGAAAAGCAATACCGGCGCCCGACTCGCACCTGTTCTGTTCCACTGCAGTCTATTCTAATTTCATTCGCCATGATACATTGTCACTTTATCGATACTATTAATCGAATTTCCAATTCTATACGTTTCTGGCCGTAAAATGAGATAAACTTTGAATTATCCATTGTTTTAACGGTTTAAGCTTTTTGAAGGAGCTATCAAAATTGGAGGCCATTTCGATTGCACCAGCGAGTGACGGTAACGCGAAGGTTTTGGGTCGATTCCCACTCGGGGGAATGAATTATTACTTATGATTATTTTGATTTCTCTGGTAACAAGGCTTTTTGCCTTGTTGAGTTTGCCACGGACACGGATTGTCAAACACTTGGTGACTAATAATAGGATATCTCTGCTTACCCTGCAATATGAAGGACACCGCATGAAGTTAAACCAAAAATATTGAAACCTTCAAAATACTGCATCTGCAGAAAGAATTTCATAAAAGATATCCGATATAAAAGTAGTTATTGAAATAAACAATGGAAGCTGATATTGTACGTGCCTGCATTACTACTTTTCTAGTGTTTTCCATTAGAACTTTCTTTAAAGCGTAACATTGTTTTTGACAGAAGTTCGGAGGAACTGCAAACTAAGTATACTTACTTAATCGTGCTAAATATTTCATGTTTACGACTAGGATGCTAGTTCTTGTAACTTTACTGTAAGTTTAACGTCCTATATGACTTCTTTGTAAAAATGTAGGTGCTTTTTCAGTATTTGAAATTCTTAAAACAAACAAGATAGAATTCGAAATACACACACGTGCTACCAACTCAAAACATCGTTAGTAAACATACATTTACACCACACTCCACTTCCACAAAAGAAACGATAAAAATAGAAAATGTGAAGAACGAGTCATGACTTTAATTTCTTTATTCAACATAAAATGCATAAAAGACAGTGATGGCTGGCTTCGTGAAAAATGTATTCCCGTGTAGAGGCGTCGGGCGGAATAGTTGAACACATTGAAAAGTCTTACGCGCGAGATAGTCTTGCTCGTCAGATGTGATGGTTTTTTTTAGTTGTGCACGCCACCATTGAGTACAGAGTAAGCGATAGTTAAATGTTTCTGTATGGTGTTAATTAACTTGTCGTTTACAGTTTCTATTAATCATTTAGATTTATAAATAACAAATATTAAAGTATATGTATATGTATATGGCTTTTCCTTTTATAACCTTAAATTCCCCTCATCAAATGGCATCAATAAAAAGATAAGGCCGTTCATACTTTTTATTGTTTCTGCAATTGCTTCCATGCCATAGAAAACTAACCGTCACTCGCGTGTTTCAGAAAATTTAACATAAAAATACATATAAAACATAAAATCAAAACAATTTGCTAAACTTCTTCATATTTGCTGGAGTCACAAAGCTTTTACGATTTCTAGTTTATTCGTTGGCTATTCGAGCGGTATTCTTTTCTACGTAAATTGCTATAGGTTGTAAAACTAGTGGGTGTTTGGTGCGTGACTTCGTCCCGTTTGCCCCTGTCCCTTACGTGTCCCATCCCGCCTTAATAACAGATAAGCATGAAATAATTACTTAAATACATCAAAGAAAACATATTTCCAATTTTTTCAATGCAATAAAGAATATACATTTCATTGACGCCAATAACGAGCTTTTGATATGTAATATTTTAAGTGGTACGAAATTAATTAAATTTATAGCTAGAGATCGACGATATCACGAAACAACAAAAATATGTATTCGTTTATATGAGCAAATGATACAATTTTTTTGCTTCACGCTCTATCAGCCTCACAGTAAGGTAGGTAGAGGGAACCCAGTGTTAAAACACTCTGTCCTCCACTTTCCCCCGAATTCTGGAGACGTTGCGTGGTGAAAAGCAGAACTCAGCGCAGCACTTTATCCCATAATCAATATTTCATTTCTTGAGTAGGAATCGATTCCATAACTTGTCATGTTTACAGTCACACCCACGTGCTCCTGCGCCACGACTTTTTTGTTATTTTTAACTGTTTCTCTAAACTGAAATTCTAAATTTGGAATTTATTGTAAATTCATAGCAATATTTCGTTCTTTTCAGATCATGTGCGAGAATTCTCCTGCGGCACACTCTACTACAGGACTTTCTTTGTGGATTCCAAACGCGACGCGCTCTACGTCGGTGCGATGTAAGTTTTGTACTTCATATTTTTACACATAAATAGTAAATTCCGTAATATTGAACATGACTCAAAAATGTGAATATAAATATACACTTGGTAGTACATTCATTTTTGTTATTTTTTTTATCAGTTTCACGCTGTATCCCGCATAGCAAGGTGGACACATAGGAAGCCTAGTGTTAAGATACTCCGCTTCCCACTTTTCGCCGAATTCTGAAGGCAATGGCTCTTTGCCTCAATACCAGAGCGAAGAAACAAAAATATTAAATATATTATTTTCTCGAGTAGATATCGAACCCACAACATATGGCGTTTACATTCACATACCATATCGTATTATATAAAAATAGCTGATAATAATCTAGATATTTAAGCATGCCATCAGTAATAATAAAGCCTCGCATTTTGTTCTTTAAAACGATTATATGTAATCGTTTGATTGTAAGTTTACGTAAGTAAATTCTTCGAGGAAAGCAGTAATTTTGAGCAGTTTAAATAATATTTCTTGCGTGCTGTGCTGTGCTAGAAATAAATTTAGATATTTAAATTACTTATTGCTAACTTAATGTTGTGTGTTTTATTTTAACAACAGCTATGAATATAGCTTCACGCTGTATCCCGCACACAGTATGGTAGGCAGGGAGAACCTAGTATTAAAACACTCAGTTTATTTTCGAGGCAATTCGTGTTGGCGAAACTCTACGCCGTTTTTATGCCTTGGTACCACAGAGAAGAAATAAAAATATTCATAAAATATCTTGATGAATATTATGTGAATATTTTAATTTTGTAAAAAAACTGCATTTTCATTATGTACATTTTATAAAAGATCCACATTTTTGCAGGGACCGATTATACCGGCTTAATATGAAAAACATAAGCGCCTCACAATGCGACGTAAGTTATCACTTTTGAGAATATTTTCAATTTTTTCATCCTATTTTCCAAGTTAAGTAATTCAACATGTTATTTGTTCACAGAGAGATTCTATAAATTTGGAGCCGAGTAACGTAGCTCAATGTGTCTCCAAAGGCAAATCAGAAGTAAGTAATTGCAGATCTACAGCAATGTTTTAACGTTAGCGTACTGTTAATTATAATAATGTTGTACTTTGATGCCTTTGTGGCGCTGCGAGACAGTGTCTGATAGTGAGTGTGATGGTTGTGGGTTCGATTTCCACTTTCCAAAATGAAATATCACAGCGGGGAATAGAAAATTATGTAAATATAATTTTAAATAATTTTCAATTGAGTTTTTGAATGTTACAAGCAAGTTTGATGGTCAAAAGCGTAAGACCAAAATAAAATAATAGTAATAATAAATATTTCTATGTTATATGTATTCCACGGTTATTATTTTCCACTCATTTTAAAAACTTCGTAAGGAGAATTACATTACAGCACTTTCATATATTTAATTCATTTTAAATAAACATTATCTTTAGAATACAGACTACGTCTGTTAAAACACAAAAAAAAATATTTAACGTTAAATTAGGTAACTGAAAATGCAATATAAATATCAAAAAATCCCTAATACTAATTTAAAACCTACAATAAAATAACTACCACAAAAATTATATTTCCAATTTCACTCAAGAATTTCAGAGCCGGAGTATAAAAGATAGCCGGATCTAGTTTGATGATGAATGTAGCGGACTTAACCGGCAGCAGTTGCCATTATTGCCTCATTAAATCAATTGCAAGTTCTTTGTTCCTGTACTAAATTGCACACAGCTAGCACTATTTCCATCAGGGATTAATACCATTTTTAACTAAATGGCGTACGGCTGTTGGCATATTTCATCTTCGTAGCGGGGGGGCTCGCAGCCACCTCCAGTCATATACTCGTGCCCACCGCTCGCTATATTAAGGTCGTTAATTTTGATTTACAATCGCTACGTAAAAGCAATATTTGTTTTATTCCCCATCTCGATTGTTTCGAGTTGCCGCACTGCACGAACCACTAATTCGATAATGGCTAAGACGCGAACGATTTCTTCACTCGAGTGACTCCTCTATTTTGGGGACCCGCTGCGTTTGTAATTGATATAACGAGTACGTTGTGTCGAATTTATTTTATATTTCTCGATTAGGTATAGTAAAAGAAATGAAAATTAAATTAACTTCACACTGCATCTCGGACATAGTGGGAATCTAGTGTTACGACACTATGTTCCCCACTTTCTGCTGAATTCTGGTAGCATTGCGTGTTGAGTGGCAGAACTCAACGCAGCCCTTTGCCTCAACACTAGAGCGAAGAAATGAAAATATATATCTAAACAAATATTTCACTTCCTCGAGTTGGGATCGAATCCACAACCTTCGAGTTACAGTCACACCCTCGTGCCGCTTCATTTCGACGGCCTCAAAAAATATATTAAAAAAAAATATAGAAAAGGATATTATAATAAAAAAATATTGTTGATTATTGGCTGTAAATTCACACTCTCAGCGTTTAATATTCATCGACATGCCTAAACAAATTTAACCGGTATTTGTCAATTGAGATAGTGTATGTGAAACGGCAAAACAAATTTTTATAGTATAGTGATACTATCACTGGAAAGAAACAATATGAGCTATTAAAAATAATTTATATAATTTTTTCCAGTGATAATATACAA
This sequence comes from Heliconius aoede, assembly GCA_037355905.1. NCBI lineage: Eukaryota > Metazoa > Arthropoda > Insecta > Lepidoptera > Nymphalidae > Heliconius > Heliconius aoede. The sequence goes on from JBAIZZ010000272.1 coordinate 401,057, forward strand.
TTCTTAGTAAAATATTTATAAAGCCACTTTAAAAAAAAGGAAAATAAATCATTTCGTCATACGTAGACATTGTACACAGGCGAAAGAAACATAAAAGAAAAGTAGTTAAGTAAGAAAAAAAAGTAATTTGGCATATGCTATAATAAACCTCTTACTGAGAAGAAAAATAAATTTGTTTTATTAGTATTAGAAGAGGTCATAAAAAAGAAATATCCCGGCGTCTATCGCCCTGATTACGGGCGAAGAGAGCGATAATCAAAGTTTTTCACTATAGGCAAGTTTTCCTTTGTTTAAACACGTTATCGCTACACGAAAAAGGCTGGAAAATCTCTTACGCTGATTTCTCATATAACTCTTTTTGAAAAAATATCCCGCACACAGCAGGGTAGGTAGAAGGAACCTCCTGTTAAGACATTCCATTTCCCCCTTTCTGCCGAATTCTGGAGGCATAGCGTGTTGAGTGGCAAAACCTCATAGCTCTTAATATTACGAGAATATATATATTTATTTTCATTTACATATTTAAGAGATGAAGAGGGTATAATAATAATTCACACTACCCATATTGTAGGTATACTAGCGACATGCTCGCAGCGTCGCGTTGCACGATTAAATATTTAAAGCACACACTATAACATATACTGAAAACTAAAGTTTCAGCCTATCCAACGAATCATTTTTTACAGACTAAATATTAATGAAGTTTTCAGAAATATAATATTGGAAACGACATTTAAATCGGTTAATTAACATTTTTGAGATTACCGTGCCCACAAGCGCACTAATAAGAAGACAAAAATTTAAAAAGTTTTTGTTTTGCATACTAACACAGATAACGATCAAAAATAATTTTATTATAAGTACAGATTTGGCGGTGTGACTTGAACTTGTGAACTGCTGTGTCTTAAACTAACTTGGAAAATATTCTAAATATAAAAAATTGTCCAAAAAGCTTTTAATTGTATTAACAAGGTGCCGAGTCAAAAAAATATATAATTATCGATAGACATTTCAAGTTCCTAAATAAATATAATAAGGCTTTCCATTTTAAGCGAGTGCTTTTAGCATTTAATTTACAATAAAATTAATCAAATCTATTCGTCAATTTAGAATTTTTCTTAAATTGTTTAAAAAGTGAATATAAAATGAGAGAACATTACATTTTTAATGAAAAGCATTAACCTATCGATCGATCGATCTGCACAAAAGAGATATTAAGAATTAAAAAAAAAATACGACTTCCTGTCCACATTGAAGTCATTTGTTGAAAAAATGCGAGGAGACGCAAAGCCGGTCGTAAATCTACTTACGTACAAAGTGGCGAATAATTAACGAAATGGACCAATCGAAAGCATTAGCTGCAAGTGGAGTTATGCGAGAGCCCGGCCAAGTGCCGTTAAAAGAAACTTAGATGTGAGCTTTATTGTTCTCCTGCTTAATTCTGATTGCTTCCGGGAGCAAAACACTTCTGTTCGCGTCAGTACAACGGGTGGAACGTTCTAAGTATATCAATCCGATAATTACTTCAGAACAATCCCTAGCAAAGTTGCCAATGCCAATGCAGGCTGGACGGGTGAGCGTGTACCGGAAGTTTTCGACAACATAACTTCCTCTAATAACTTATTTTTTATGCGCCTATACAAATCTAACAACAAAACTAGTAGACTTGTTAATAGGAAATAGTTAAAAATATTTTTCTTACTACAATAATTGATGAATTATATAAAATACAAAGATATATCGTAAAAACACGGCAATATAAAAAAAAATAAGGAAATTATTTGCAACTGGACAACACTTAAATCAAGCAATGTGGCCAAAGCAGTCCAGCCGGACAAAAAGCATTTGTGATATTCCTTTACGTCGTGTATTTCGCGAATTTCAAAATCTGACAGAATATCTGCACAATAGTCGCTCCCGGACGGCTCTCGTCGTGACGTAGAGAAAATTAGTTTCAGTCCCCCGTCCGGCCACGGCCGCCACAGACCCCGCCGCACCCGCAACTTGGTATATTGCTTTTGAAAATATAACGAAACAACTGACAATTCGCAGATGATGTATATATATTTTTTTTACATCCGTTTCATTCGGCGCAGGTCAAATAATTGTTTTCCATGCATTACTTATTGCCCGTTCCGTTCAAAGATGGCGACCGCACGTTTATTATTCAGCAGAACACACGTAGCTCTGTAGATTTTTCATCTAACAAATGTATAGTATATTATCACAATGAAAGTAGTTAAAAAAAGTGGTGTCCATTGATCACGAAACCTAATAAACACAAACACGGAGCAAAATCGTTGATGGACCGCGTTTTATTCACTAAAGCGGTCATCCCATACTCCTGTCGCGCGGAATATTAATGTCCGTTCAATATTTATATTGGACGCAAATTTGCATAATCACTGCCAGCGGACACTCACTCACACTCACCCACGCCCACCCACACTTGCCCACACTTGCCCGAATTACTATTATTTGGATAAAATTTTCGATGCAGCCAATATGTATTCCTTCATTGTAGAGTGCAGTTCATTTATTTATCGTATCGGCTAACCAATTATCCGTATTGCGCCAATTTTGATTGAAATGTAAGAGAATGAGTGAATTTACTGTAGTAATTAGGCTTCATTCTGATTTCTGCATTCAACTTCATTCATTCATTCATTCAACTGCATTCAACTCTATAAATACTTCCACTACATTCTTCTTTCTAGTTCAAAATCGTGGTAGTATGATAATTTTCATTTCCATAGGTACGAAGTACAGGAAAATTATCATATGACTAGACTAAGTAAAAAATATAAACCTCATATAATACATAAAGTAAAACTTTTATAATAGATAAATAATCTTTTATAATAGATAATAGATTATTTATCTATTATAAAAGTTTTACTTTATGTATCTATTTACCTTTTATAAAAGCTGCTTATCTTATCTTAAAACAATGTATATTATGTTTTATATTAACAATATATACTGTTTCAGCACTTCGACTGTCGGAACCATGTCAGGGTGATCCAACCGATGGGAGATGGATCCAGGCTCTACGTATGCGGCACCAACGCGCACAGCCCCAAAGACTGGGTGCTTTACGTGAGTATTAATTGCTATAGAAATTTGCATTGATTATTCTCATACCAATATGAGCTAGATATTATGTATTATTAAAGTACATAATAACCTAAGAAGTATTTAAATCGTAATTGTTTATAAAGAAATTTAACATAAATTCAATGATTGTAATATGAAATAAATGGCATGTACTTTATACATAATTAATATAATAAATCCAGTATTGCCGTCGACGTTAAGAGATGTCGTTACATAAAATCAATTAATGAAAAACATGTCTCCATATTTACTGTGTGTTAAATTTCAATATAAGAGACATTCTGTAAATGCTTTTGTACAATATTATACTGATTATTCGAGTGAATTAACTTAATTTATCTGAAAAATTCTGTTTTAATTGCCCAAGTACGGAAATATGTGTGAAATTGGCAACTGGAACTGTTATTGCTCTTTAAAAAAAGTTTTTTTTATACAATTAACTAATAGTTGCCCATACAGCCAGCCAGATATGTTGGCAGTTCCGTATAAGGGGGTTATTATCTTTAGAGCCACTACAAGAGATTCGTGCACGAGGCTTGGCCGAGCGCCAGCGACGCAACAGTTTCCAGGACCGCCGCACATGTGTTCCATAAATAAAACAGAAAACAACACTTCCTTTTATTGCACATTTTTACACGGCTCACACTTAAGCTCCCATTTCTCTTGCAAATGCATCCGCATAGCGCAGTGGCGTCGCACCGACAACCGCGACGAATTTCACGGATACTGACTTCAAATGACGCCGTAAGATGAGAGAAGATTTTTCCTCGTTGAAATTTCTAACCGAACGAGTTCGTAAAGCCGGCATCCAATGACAATTTTATATGCAACCGTGTTTCCTGTAAACATTTTTAACTAAAAATTTCCATTTCATATTTTATTTTTGAGGCCAGTCGTGGAGCAGGTGCTCAAGCGTGTGACTGTACACGTGGCAGGGTGGCAGTTCGACTTCCACCCAATTTGCAATCCCTGAGGTGCTCTTTCCTCGCTTTGGTCGCGGAAAAGCGCAGCGTTGAGTTCCGCTGCTGCTGTTTTAACACTAGGCTCCCTCTGCCTACACTACTACATGTGTGCTACTGAAAAAAAAAAAAACATTTATATGGACATTTTAAATATATTATTAACAGCCACTTGTCCACTTCACGAGTCGGCGTGCGCGGTGATGTTTTTATGAAATTTTTTTTTTTTAAAGTCGTAAAAAAGGCTTCCACAATAGGTATCGAAAGCAGGCCGCAATAAATTTACTGTACTGTTCACTTTTCACTTTCCCCGCTCTTGACTTTCATATAATTTTATGATTTATCGGCGGTCGTTTTGACCCTTCACTCATTTTATCGTGTTTCAGGCCGAGTGGGTGGCGATTTTTATGACTATTTTGCAAATTTTTACTTTAAAAAATATGAATACGATAATAGAATTTTATCAACCAAAAAGCTTGCATCCTTTTTGTCATACCCGTATCTCCCCCTACGCCGTATACACAATGGTAACGAAAAATTGTGAATGTTACCGGCAAAACATTAATGACACCTATATAGTTATAACATACTAAGTACTGGTACAGACCTAAATCTTCAAATATCTTTGTTATATTGGAAACTCTCCACAATATCAGTACAATATCAATATATGTATATCATATGAAAGCATTTATTTAATAACTAGAAACGTTATTTATTAGTCTACTATAATATTAGTAACTGTTTAAAACGATAAATCCTATTAAATGTCGAAAACCCCACGCGGGCGTCTGAAAATTGAAAATATATTAGGTTTGCGGGGCAGGAATCTTTGAATGCGAACATTGATACAGGCCCGTCCATTGTACAGGTTAGCTTGTTTACAGAGAGATACTTCTACTGGCCATTCAAACTTATATTTTAGTATTTGATCAGTAATATTATACTAGCAACCCAAGCGCGGCTTCGCCCGCTTAAACATATAGTAATATTATAAAAATATTTTTATGTAAATAGTATAATTATGTAATGTGAAATTATGTGTGTATAGTAATATTATGTGATATTCTGATATACTATAAGCCATTTTACTGTCTTTTTTTCATTTAAATGCGTTCACTTTTTTTTGGGTGAATGTGGAACTAACGTTCATCTTCAAAAACATTCACATTCATAATGTTAATAAAAGACAAGACAAAAATTAAATTTAAAAAATCAATCTCTATCAAAACAATAACATAGTAGAATTTATTTTGTCATTTCATAGACAATTTAATTTTTAATCTTGGGACCGACTCGTGATATATTTCATTTATGTTCAGATGACATATTAGAAACAAGAACATGAAAATATTGCAATATAATCTGTGGTTTGAGTAATGCGTTCACTCCCTCACGAGGGTAACGGGATAAGGGCGCGTCAGTTTCAAAAATTGAGTGAAATCACATGTACGCAATTGATAGGCCAGTGATTGTTACGCACTAGCTGTAGCCAGTCATGCGTGCAGGCTAATAGTCCGGTAACTACAAAGAAATATTTTGCATTACTGTAAATAGATTAAAAATACATAATTCCTTAAAGTTTTATGATTTTACAAGAATTGTTATACCTAATGTTAATAATAAGTTAAATAATTAGAATTCTTATGGAAATTAAAAAAACTGTTATGAAAATTAACTAACTAAATGAATTAGTAACTAACTAAGATGTTAAAAAAAAACTGAAATACGATTCAAATAAAATATATTAGAACACGAATGTCATTCAGCAAACTAAATTAACAATCACGTATTTTAAACGAACGAAGCCGCGGGAGACTCGCGAGCTTATAATATAATATAATTCGAATTATGTGGCCATTAAAAACGTTTATGTAAATTTCTTTTGACTATAAAACGCAGGCGCCGGCAGGTCATTTAAAAGCACTTTTGCTACTCTCGAAACAACATCACGTCAAGCGAGATGGACTTGCAGCGTGGGCAGGGCCTCACTGCAGTCATCAATTTATATCTATTCTGGTACAAATGGCGGTTTGCGATCGAGGGGCATCCGAAATAAATGACGGGAGAGATTGCATTCCGACCGCTTGATTTTTATTGTAGCTACTTTGTGTGCTGGAACTGATAAAATGTTTGTTATACTAAACGCTTGTTATGATTTTAACTCTGGTGTATTTTTCAGGTTTACTCTTTATCCCGCATATAGCAGGGACACGACATGACAATATTAAATATTAAATATCCTCGAGTGGGAATCGAATTCATAACCTGTTGCGTTTATAGCAACGCGCTTGTGCTCCTGCGCCACGACTAACCACAAACAAGACCTACTAAGTGCTTGTCAAAATTTTAACTCTTGTTTAAAATGTATTTTAATTGATATCTTTCGTAAATTTGAAATATAAATATATATATTTTTATTTTTTTTTTTTGATGTACGTTTTCAATAATAATTCAAATGAAATATAAATATGAATTGAGACTTGCTTATAAAAGGGTAATAAAAAGAACGAATTTCAAAAAGAAAGGTATCGCTTATTACAGTGAAAACCTGTTCACTTGTTCTATAAGACGTTATTTTCTTTAATCTATTTTTTATTCAAAATACAACTTCCATTGTACATAAAGATGTAGGGTAGATTTCAAAGTATTTTTAATAAATAAATAAAAACGTATTAGATGCTTTAAGCACATAATACCTATAACAATAAATTAATACTATAAAATATTAAAGAAGATTTCCAGCTTTTGTATAAGTTTATCTGAGAAAAACCTAATCGAGCATATGTTAACACACTCTTATAACAATACGAAAATTTGTATAGCTGGCAGATTTACAACACATCACATTCATCTTATTGGAATAAAACGCGATAAGCTCCGCTTATTGATTGTTGCAATTTAAATTGAAAACGTTAAATCTGTAGCTCGTCACGCGAACAGAATAAAAGTAATAACGGTGCGGTTCTGTTATATATATGCGGGTGTGTAAATATTACTGTCTCCAGATATGTATATCCTTTAAAATAATCCAATTATAGTTCTAAAGTATTGGTTTTTTATATTTAATATTTGTTGTTGAAAGTGATATCTATCGCTCTGGTGTCGAGGCAAAAGCGCAGCGTTGAGCTCTGCCACTAAACACGTAATTCCCCTAGAATTGGACAGAAAGTGAAGAAAGGAGTGTTTTAACACTAAGTTCCCTCTGCCTACCTGCTGTGTGCGTGATACAGCGAGAAACTGATTCATGAAAAAAAAAAACAAAGATAAACGATTCTATTTTTTTATCGCTAATTTTATTTTAAGCACACCACTAACATATTGAAGAACATTGCCAATTACAGCTTTTAAAATAATATTAAATGAAGTGTATAATTTTTTCTCAATTGGCTGTCGCTACTCGCTGGCTTAGTGTCATAAGCTCCTGTCATTACCGCAATTACAACGAGTGGAGGCCGCGACACCGCCGCGCCGCGCCGCACACTCGAGAGCACTCAACTCCCACGCTGATGATCTCGTATAAACATTATGTGCCAAGGTTTACCTGCATCATAAAACTTTATATAAACCAAGTTTAAAATACAAGCGTACAAACGTTAAACTGGAACATTTTTATCGCACTTCTCATTAAGATTCTAGTAGGTGGATACAAATAAGACTTTATGAAGGAAACTCGCTTCCACGTACAGTTGTTTTGTACGGCTGCGAACGCTACGTTGCGAAGCGACGTTGATATGCGAAGCACACGGCAAACTTTCCGCGGGATCCTGGGAAATTGAAGTTTTGTGAACATCGGTTATGACAAACCTAATGTTCGCTTTTAAACTTACCGCTTTTGAACTGATTTGTTAGTGTTGGAACATCCAAATCTTGAGAAAACACTTGTATATTATTATGTAGAATTGTTTTTAGTATTGTAAATAGAATTAAAAGATTAGGTTTGAAGATATTAATACGCCACTTCCGGTTCCACCACTCACCACGCAATATCTCGAAAAAATATAAAAATATATATCATAGCACTACTATAACCATAAGCGTAGAAATAGAGAAATAATATATATATATATTATTCATTGTATAATTAAGAGCAACAGTTAGTTACCACAAAGAGTTAGTGCATGGACATTTAATTGTCGATTCTCTTTTTTAGGTTTGTAGTTTTATTGTTTTATTTTTCATTAATTTTTATATATTTGCACAACGTTAATATATAATCATATATAAACGTCTCTTTTTAGATGAATCACATTGTGTTGTGCATAACTGATTACAAACGTTAAAAGTAAATCTTATATATATTTGAGCCCACATTTACATTAATAGATAGCGAGAATGGTATATCGAGCTCATATGTCACACGACCTGGTGCACAGGTGCAGTATCTATCCCATTTGGAATTAGAAGCCAATATCGTACTGTTACATTCATTGCACATTGTTTTGTGATAGCGTCACGCCGCCATTGTAAACGCTGTAACGCTCTTAAAACTAAATTTATTGGGCAATAAAATAATATTATGTTGCCCATTTTCTATATATCTTTGCTTTTCTGTAAAATACATTTCGTACAAAGTTTAGAAATTTAATTATAAAATTCTTTTCTATCATTCGTACTACACGGAGTGTCTTAAAACCAGGTTCACTCTGCTCTGTTTTCTTCACTTAGATATAATATATATAATATTAATGATGGCGTATGTATGTCACAGGAAAGTTTCACTCGATCTCATTATCTGATAGTGACACAGTCGCCGAAAGTTCACCCGCGGCATCCTGCAATTTAAAGATCCTTTGTGCTTGAAAGTCTTCGCGACAATGAGCCATGACGATACAGTATTTGCGTGATTATTAGTTATTCATCTATGTGAAATTATTTTCGTGTTAAATATTTTAAAGCCATTCGCGGCGCTGGGGCACAAGTGTGTGATTGTAAACACGACTAACTCTGCTGTGTGCGGGATAATGCGTGAAGCTGAAAAAAAAATTGTATTCAATACTTAATTTCAGAATATACCACGTCATCTAACTTTTTTCATTATAGCACAAATTTCACATACAATAAGGTGATTCTCCTAGAGAGGTCTCTCTAAACCTACCTCCTCACTGCCTCCCTGGAACCTCAATATCAATATATCGCGAATACGTACGCGACTTGACGTGCTGGATCCAATGCGGGATCACTACACCTGAGTTCGCTTGTTTCACTTTATACGACCGTTCTAAAGTCTTTACTTGAAAAATTTTATAGCACGTTTCTCTTTACAATTTACTTTAAGCGTACATGAGATTACAATACTTGGTTGTTATAGTAAAAAGGAAAGTTGTTTTTTTTAAGTTTACTATAGTAAATAAAATATTTATACACGAGTTTATAACGTAGATATTAATACATAATATTTTAATGAATGTATTCCATATTTTTTCCATAACATCGGTTGACGTTTATCGTCACGCGATAATATCCTCTATCCTAGAAATAAGATTTTGTCCACCGAAACGTTGGACATAAATAAATAATAATAAGTGTTAGTCCACATTTAAGAAAGAAAAATATTTATAAAGAAAACGTATAAAAATTATAACGTAGCAAGATTTGAACCCGCGCCTCTTTGGAAAACCGTCCAAGTCTTCCTAATAAATAACTTGGAAAATGATTTTTTTAGCATATCGTCGTCGCTGCTGAAGGGAGTCCTTCCTTATAAAATAAATTTTTAAAGTAATTGAAACAATTTTAGGCATATATTCTAAATAATTTGATCAAAATACAAATAAATATTAAATAATGCAAAATACTCTCAATGTGACATGAATTAATGAAGCGCATTGTTGTACTCAATTTACAAAATTTCACTGCAGAATATTAGTATTCTAAAAGCAGAATATAATACTACTATATCATAACATACTTATTTTATAGCTTTCATTTAAAAAAAATATACCATTTTATCATATTATAAAGATAATAATTATAAACATGACCAATGGCGTTTTCTATTACTTATTTGCAAAGGAAAAGTTGAGCACAAAAATTTGTCACCCTTTGAGACATGCAAATCTCCTTTTGTAAAGTTTCAATTTATGTGTAATAATAATTGCCGCAGCGGGCGATTCCTTTCTAAGAGCTTGAAAATGCTAATTTTGTAAACAAACAAAGCGAGGGCCTAACGAAGGTTGCGGCTCTGTCCACAACTCTCTTATTCTGCGAGAGAAGGCCGCGAGCTCTTCCGTCCGATTCATTGAGTTGTTAACTTTTATACTGACATTCACTTAGCCGTAGAAATAATAATACCACTGGTTTGCTGTAAATATAACATCAATATTTTGTGAATTTATGTTTGTTTTCTTTTTTGCTTCTAAAACGTTTTAAGTTATGGCTTAAGCTTATCAGTGTAGCCGTACTAAATGCTAGAATCATTAAAAGCACACAATAATGGTAAATAACTCAGAATAGCAAATATATTATTTATTAAATATTATTTAGTTTTCTTTACGTATGTTTCACACCATCATATTATATGTTTTGAATATAAAATGTATATTATAAGTTTTCATGAGTAAAAAATACCATTATACCGTTTTAGCGTTATAAAAAATCGAATATTACAATTCTACTTTATTGAAAAACCACAAAATCAATGTTGTTCTTAAGCTAAACATGTTAACCAGTGTAATATCGGAATTTTACTTTAAAAATAAGAATTTATTCTTTAAAAGACCGGCCCTCAGCCCGGGGCGCTCGTCACGGACTCGTCCTTGCACGCCTAATTTAATCCTCAGCTTATTGAAATAAAAACGACATAGGTTTTCGACAGGTGCCGCGGGCTAGGAGGGGAAGGTGGGTCACAGGTGCCTTCGATGGTCGCAGCGTCGTTAAAATTTACATAAAGTCTCAATCCACTGCGGCGGGGCTCGCTGCCCACCCCACGTTTATGCTACATTTAGTAATTTTATGATAATTTCGAAAACCGTACTGCCACCCATCGCATTATACTAATATAGGAGTTTGTTGGAATACGCCCATACTATACGAAAAATATTCAAGTTTTTTTTTCTAATAATCAGTTTCAGTCAATAAATCGTTCTAAGCGTGGAACGGACGTAGGGGTTTGTTCTAAAAAATTTAGTCGCAGATGTGTTTTGGAGTTTGGCTGACCGGGGAGGGCAGTGCGCTAGACGCATAAATCTACTCGTTAGGTGCTGTTTTTTTTTTGTGCATTTGATTAATTGCACGTGAAATCGACGGTGTACGAATGTGAAAATTTTATATATTTTTATATATATCGTGCTTGCCGTTTTAGTAAAATGAGCTAGAAATTTAATTCTAAATAACCGAATACTGCATAGTTTTTTGCACCTTCCTTCTGGACTTAAGTGTTTTGGGTCTAAATAAAAATAAATGATATTGTTTTGTTGCAGTCCAACCTGACGCACCTGCCCCGTCACGAGTACGTGCCGGGCATCGGCATGGGCGTCGCTAAGTGTCCCTACGACCCGGCCGACAACTCCACCGCTCTGTGGGTGGAGAAGGGCAACCCTGGCTCCCTGCCGGCTTTGTACTCGGGAACTAACGCGGAGTTCACGAAAGCGGACACCGTGATCTTTAGGACTGACCTGCATAACTTGACGACAGGTCGGCGAGAGTTCTCCTTCAAACGGACTTTGAAATATGATTCGAAATGGCTCGACAGTAAGTTAATTTATTTTACTAAGTTGCCGCAGTAATAATGTAAATATAATTTTATTTGGAGCACTGTACTTACGCTATGTCCCGCACATCCACATGGTAAGTAGAGGGAATCTGGGCACCTAGTTTTAAAAGATTCCGTTCCCATCATGCTACTTCTGTTGCCCATAAATTAAACGCTAATATCGAAACATGGTGATGACCATTGCTCACTGAAAATCTCCCAAATTATTAAAGTAACAATATAATGATGGAAGCAATCATTGTCCTGAATGGTGAATGAATGCTTGATGAATGAATTCGTTAATCAGTGAATCTGCAATCAGCTGTAGGTCGGTAATGATTAGAACAATTGTTACAAATTATCGACGCTTACACGAATTAGACTGGAATCGCACTGTTTTCGACCAAACAATGGAAATTAAACTGTTTCCACTTTAACGGGCTGCAATGTGCCCACAATCTTTACGCGTTTATTTCTGTCCCGGTAACCTTAATATAAATCCCCTGACAAATTCGCCGAATTCACATTTTACAATAGTATGACTGCACCTAACTAAGAAAATCTTCACATACATACATTGTGTATTATAATAAAATTTAACTGATCGCCGCCAGACAGCGCGACATAGGAAATATTTGACATTATTTGAGGGCGTTTATCAATAATTTTTATCTGTGCGTCGCCACAGAGAATACATCACTGCAGACGTGAAAGAGGAAAGTATAACGAATACTATTTGGCAAGATAAACTGGAGGAACTGGAGGCTGTCGTGGCGTTAGAAGTTAACATTCATACAAATTCTAATAAACACAAAATATAATCAAAAACAAAATAGTGTAATCTCAAATAAATAGTTTGCAATTTCACCCAGCCACACTACACGTGTGACCGATTTTAGTTCAGTATTTGTGGTAACACGCTACTATTGTATATTAAAGCTATTCTGAGTTCTGATCAAGCGAATAGAATTCACCTCGACTAATTTACAGCTATTGTTTCGGCGTTACTCTACTAACTATTATTAATATATTATAAATATGTTAACCTAATTTTATGAGGCCAGTCATGGCGCAGGAGCACAAGTGACAAGTTCGATCCCCACTCTATATTTTTATTTTTTCGTTTTGGTGTCGAGACAAAGTGCGGCGTTAGGTTCCGCCACTCAACATGCAATGCCTCCAAATTTTAGCGGAAATTAGGTCGGAGTGTCTTAACACTAGGTTTCCATATACAGCGTGTTTTGTTAAATAAAATATAAATTAAATTATTATTTATATTGCCCTTATTTATATTTAAATTAACTGTATTTATCGTATAAATCACACAATTATTAACATGAACCAACATATTGTCCAATCTTAAATATTAATATCTGTATATCTATTCATCAATAAATGAGCCGGTTTATCGGCCATTAATTGCGATCAAATAATTTATAGCAACATAAATTTCAAGGCTCGAGGCTTTATTAAATTTTAATACTCCTTTAACATTATGAGACTGGAGATAATCTCACCTATGGAAACACAATGTGAGATAGAGTATGTGACGTCAGAGTCGTGTGCCTCTAATCCTCGACACGCGGCTATTTCATTTTGGCTTGCAACAAATGAGACCATATTAATACGAACTGAGAACGCCCTGTATATGACATAATTGACACGGCTTCATCTAATATTTATTGCATATCACACGGAATAACAGCAATTTGATACTATGGTATTAACATGGGAACGTGCTGTGTTCCTCTGTGGATATATAGAATTTATGTTTGTAATTAAACTGTTATACAGCGTTACCAGTTGAACGTAATGTAACGGTTGGTGACAAATTATTCGGGTTATGTTTATTAAAATTTATTCAGAGATATATAACTTTAATTAATATTCACAAATAGTGTTTACAGTATTAGTTCACTGGCAACGTGCATTTTCATAATTTATAAATTTATGTCATTTTTGTCCTCTAAAAAGCTTATTACATGAAAATGTGCTTGGACAGTATTTAAGAAACATATGTTTTTTTTTAAGCTTTCCACTTTTCTGGCATGGAACATTAGGAGTAGTAGTGTAAAAATATATACTTTCTTGACCTGACCGAGTCGTCAAAACTTAACGTAATTCTATTGATTTTAGAGCCAAATTTCGTCGGGTCATTCGACGTGGGTGAATACGTCCTATTCTTCTTCCGTGAGACTGCGGTGGAGTACATCAACTGTGGCAAGGCTGTATACTCCCGTGTGGCGCGAGTATGCAAGAGAGACACCGGTGGAAAGAACATACTAAGCCAAAACTGGGCCACATATCTGAAGGCACGCCTCAATTGTAGCATACCCGGCGAGTTTCCATTCTACTTCAATGAAATACGTAAGTAAAAATTAATCAAATTTTATTTTATATAAATATTTTCATTTCATTCCTTTAAACAAATTTTTAAAAAACTTTTCAGCCAAAGCAAACGCGTTATCCACTCAGCAGTTCCGTAATACACACAAAAGACTAAATATTGCAGCTATTTTCTGTGCCTCTTCAATGAACGATTCTGTGTATCCAGACTTACCAAGCCTCGCCAACTAACTTCATAGCTGCACCCTAATCCCAAACATGCAGAGTTACCGTCAATCTCGAGCAAATATTTCACTTCGATTCAATAGTGCATAGGAAGATTTAAAACGACAAAAGTCTAGCCAATTCCTCTCCGAGACTGGAGCCCCGCTCGCGAGTGCCTTCATACAATATTAACGTTTCCCGCCTCGATTTTACCACCGTTTTTCACGCAGCCCCACTGCATCCTGCATTTCTCATGAGGACCTAATAGTTCAAGTGTAATGTTTACATTTACTTTTAAGCTTGATTAGATTCGTAAGCAAACTGTAATCGGGCTTCCCGTTCATTAAGCTTCACTAATTTAAGCTTATATACCATCTAAATTAACAGTTATAGTCGAGCTATTTCGAAATTCAAGGTTTCGTACAATATTAGGCACGCATTGTATTTATTATATATGATTATTTGTGGTCTAATTAGTAAAAGGAAATAACTACAAAACCGACTTTGATTGAGGTCGTCGTGGCGGAGTGGCACAAACGCATAACATTGAACGCGACGGCTGTACGTTCGATTCTCGCTCGGGAAAATGAATGATTATTTCCTAATAATTTCATTTCTTCGCTTTCTTCTCTTTCTGCGCTGCACACATCTCTTTTTGCACTCAACACACTATGCCTCACTAGGTTCCCTCTCCCTACCCTGCTATATGCGGGATACAGCGTGAAACTGGTTAACAACATTGACCTGAACATGTGTTAGGTAAATCGCGTATTTAAATAACAAGGCCAAAAGTAATATATTTATAAGCGGCACGCGTCGAGCTTTCGTTTGACAACTGTTTCGTGTTGTGTTTGTGAATTATGTGCTTGCTTTTCCCCAAAACATCGTTTTACGCGTTTCCCAAATTTAATATAAGCTTTATTTATGATCTCTCTCAAAATCTACATCTTACGGTATTTCTTTTTAATATTATGCTTGTAATCAAAATATATACGAGTAATATGCCGTATATTACAAGATAGTGTATCCCGAACCGAATTTTTTTTTTAAATATTTAATATTTCCCTGAGTGGGAATTGAACTAAGAACCGTCGCGTTTATAGTCACAGCCTTATGACACTAGGCATCTTATATATTACATAATGTATCACATTGAATACCACTTAATTGATTGATGCTTATAATAATGCCTACAACATAGTTTAATGCTACGGCAGCGTCTGGTGACATGGAGATATAAAGTTCAAAGCCACAACAGTAATTTAAGCGAACTCGTGGAAGTTTTGACAACTATGTACATTCTACAGATTAGAATTTGTGTTCGTACAGATATATAATTTGAATCATTTCAATGGATTATTGTACAAGTTTGCGAATACGTCCCTAATTAATGTCACAATTTATGTAATTATAAATTAAAATACTGTTACTACATTATACATTATAGAATAATTATAACGATAATATGGTAGATATATTTATTGGTGCCAGTCGTGGCGCAGACAACAAGCGTGTGGCTCTAAGTGCGACAGGGTTAGCTTCGATTCTCTCTCGAGGAAATTAAATATTTTTTTTTCATTGTTTCGCTCTAATGTCGAGGCAAAGCGCGGTGTTGGTTTCCGTCTCTGTCTTATCACCAGCGCCCCACTACGTATTTATATTTGGATTTGGATGTATATATTATGTTATTCCTTATTAAAAATATAACTCTAAGAAAATGATAACAAAAGTGTTATATTTATTGACTAAAGACTATATAGTTATTTAATTTACTGAAATACATAAAAAATGGAGTTACTTTGAAAATCTATAAACCTGGTAAATAACAATCTCACAATATAAGGACGACAAGTTATCGGACTAAATTCAGTTATAATCTCTAGGGAAGCATTAAAAGCGAAATGCGTACTACTGTAAATGTAATATTAACTTTATATGTTCCACCCGTAATGCAACACGAGATGATAAAATAGAGTATTGCTTAGGTTTCGTAAATGTTGGTACAATTTGCTTGAATATGAAAGGATTTCTTAATATATATTTACTTATTAATAATAATATGAAAGAGTTACGAATAATAAAATTATTTAAAAAACAATATGTACAAAACGTGTACATAAGACATACCTATGTCTTATTTTTTAATTTACATTGATTAAAACCAGTTAAATTTTATAGCTTCACTCTGCATGGTGCCCGCAAACAGCAGGGTAAGCAGAGGAAACGTAGTGTTAGAACACTCTGTTCTCCATATATCGTCTTAATATGGAAGTGTTGTGATTAGAACTTAACGCCGCGACTTGGAATTTAATATCTTCGAGTGGACATCACATCCCTTACCTGTCGCGCATTGGGTTAAGCCACAACTGGCCTCAACTTTTGTTTTAATTGTTATTTTTTTTCTACAGAGAGCATTTACAAAGTACCTGGTGACGACAGTCGTTTCTATGGAGTGTTCACGACCGCTTCAACTGGCCTTATGGGGTCAGCCATTTGCACATTCACCATTGGAGATATACAAAAAGCTTTCGAAGGAAAATTTAAAGAGCAAGCCACGTCTAGTTCCGCGTGGCTTCCAGTGATAAGTAGCAGAGTGCCAGAACCAAGGCCTGGCACATGTGTCAACGATACCTCTTCTTTACCCGACACTGTGCTGAATTTCATCAGGTTAGTTTTTTATATTTTAAGTTTTATGATAGTCAATTGTAATAAATCTTTGAGTTATATATATAGAGAGAGAGATTTATCTGTGAAATATTACTTATTTACATAATACAATATTGAAACAAATAAATTCCATTAGGTAATCCACTTAATAACCATACATTAATATAAATCAAATCAGCTTCACGGTGTATCCCGCACACAGAAGGGTAAGTAGAGGGAACCTAGTGTTAAGACACTCCGTTCCCGACTTTCTGCCGAATTCTGGAGGCATTGCGTGTTGAGTGGCGGAACTCAACGCTGCGCTTTGTCTCGAAACCGGAGCGAAGAAACGAAAATATAAACTTAAACAAATATAAAACTGTAATAATATTAAAACAAAATATTTCAGACACAGCTTGCTAAAACTTTTTAAAATTCTAAACTCAGACGGTAAAGGAATGTCGACAATAAAAATTGTCACTTATAAGCATATACGAGCTAGTCTTTCCAGGGTCCCGACCTCATTGAAATCCGCAGGCACTTTTATCTAGCGACACGTCCTGTTAATTATCCAACGCTCTCGCCCGGAGAGTGTTCAATTATTTTTTTTTTCCCCACTTTTTACACAATCCTCACGTTGAAACGTTGAGATTTTAGCACTTCACCTGAACCAGTCGGGTGGAAATAATACATAGAATTTCTCTCGTGCTAGATTGAATTTTTTTTAAATTTATTTTTTAATTAAATTGAGAACTGCTGTTGGCAACACCGTTCATCTATCAGCGGCATATTTCATATTTTGTCTATTCTTTGTGGAGTATAATATTTTATCTGTTATATTTAATATTCATATGTTTTTTTTTATTTATCTATTGTAAATGTAATTTATTATTTATACTGAATAAACTTAAATCTATTATGGTTTTCGACTAGGCGAGTAGATATATTTGTCATACATTAATTGTGACTATAAACGCGACAAATTTTAGATTCGATTCCCACTTGAGATAAAATTATTAATATTTTCATTTCTTCGCTGTACGCTCGAGACAAAGCGTGGCGTTGACTTGCGCTATTCAATACGCAATGCCTCCAGAATCCACCGAAAAGTGTAGAACGGGAACGAATGTCGTAGGACTCCAGATTCCCTCTGAATATTTGTTATGTGCGGGATACAACGTGATCCTAAAAATACATGCGTGTTTGTTGTAACAGGTCGCATCCGCTGATGGACAGTGCTGTATCCCACGAACATGAAAAGCCGATCTACTACAAGAGAGATCTCTTCTTCACGCGACTTGTAGTGGACAGAGTCAAAGTGGATATGTTAGGACATCAGCTGGACTATACTGTTTATTACGCGGGGACAAGTAAGTGCAAATTTTTCTTACATATTAAAATTATTTCAAATATTAATTTACTTAATTAATGTAATTATTACCTCATTTAGTATTAAATCCGGTAAAATTTAATTTTATAGTATAAGCTAATGGTACACAAATGGTTGTTCATAGAGTCAGTAAGCTTTGTCCCTAGTGAACATTATTATACATTTATCTTAATGGATTAATCTAATTATTTAACCCCCAGAGCACCGCTGTCTATATAAACTGATAACCGCGTAACGTCTCTCATTTCACGTATATGGTGCATTATTTATTCAGAATATGAACATAAATTCAACGATCTTCTGGAAATCAAGGTGGAAGATTCGACGTTACTCGTAGTATATAGCTAGTAATAGTCTATACTGATCAAACATCGAAAACGGCTTAATTTTGACTGACGTAATTTAATATTGCTGGCAGATGAGGGTCTAGATGAAGCCATGCATCTCAAATATTGATAATTTCACTTATTTGTTATATAAGATAAGTAAATAAGTAAGTGCTTGTGTAAATTATAATAAATATACCTTTGATTAAATAAATAGTTTATGAAAAATAAACATTATACTACACGGCCCATTAATAAAAATTCATTTTAACCGTAAAACAATTTTATAAAATAAAAATGTCACTTGGCTAAAATACATTATCGGCCCAGTTTTTCGAGAACAATAAGAGAGACTCAGACTAAGGGTGACATCGGGAACAATCACGGGAGGACATAAAATTTCATAAAAGCTCACGAATTAAAAAATTCCTTCGTGCGCGGGAAAATTAAAAAGTGGTCGCGAGTGAAAGTGGCACAAAGGCTATAACTCGTCTCGGCCCGACGGCTGGACATTCATGCTGGCGTACGAATATCATCAGCAGAGTACCTTCGTCGAAACAGGGGATTCCATTCAAAACACGAAAAACCGATTATACGTTCATTGTATGTAGCCAAATAGCGTGTGGAACACCTACTCTTTAACACTTTTTGTCAACTCTCAATTTATTAACTTTTAAAAGCTTGCACTAAAGCTTTTAAGCTGTGCCCGTACAGCATTCCGTTTGGCTATTTCGTAGCATAACAGAGAGGGCTTCAGTTTTGGCGCTTTGAAAACTCAGTTTCTAGTCTTGTATTGTTCTTTTCTTGGCTGCGTGTTAGTTCCATGATTTTACAGTCGTTTTTTTTCTAAATATTTTCAGTTCTGTTACAATTTTTCGTTTTATAAGAGTTAAATTAAATATTCAAATCCAGCTTTTTTTTGCCTACCTATATTTTGTTTATAGCTTCACGCCGCCCACTATTCGTTGCTTGTTAAGTGGTAAAAAAAGGCACGGCCTTTTTGTTTTTATCATTCGAATAGAAATCGAACCCACAATCGTCGTGATTATAATCAGATCGTACATTTTGTTGACTAAAATTTGTATATAAAAAATTTTACGTTTAGTATATACATAAGTTATATTATTTTTATTTATAAAATTTTAATCCAACAGTTCACTTACTTTTGTGTACAATTAATGAAATTTAATTCGAAATTTTTTTTAATATAATAATAAACAATAAATATAATTCAGTAGTCTACTGTAAATAGACGAAACGCTGGTCACAGACCACACAAACCTCACGTCACACCGTCATATAAATTTGTACTTCCGGTCAAAACAACACCCACAAAAGGTAATTTTCGCGTATATAGTTGCAATATTCGCCAATTCTCCACGAGAATCGTATTCGACCGAACCTTCACAGAATGGATTAAGCTCACGTAGATATCTAACGAAGGGGAGTTCGTTTACTGAAAACAACTTTTACGTAAGGTGTACATTTGAGTTGGCGCTTGAAATGCTTGTGTGCAGAATATTAAATTGTTAAACATCACCTTTGACGTTCTCTCGTACTTTTGCCACGTACTGTAATAATTACTTGGAGTTAATCTGCATAATGTAACTTTGTACCGATGTTCGATAGTTGAGCGAAGCCTCTCCCCCCTCCCCCGGCGCTAGCACATTGCGGTTGGGGGTACGTACGCTGATTACAAAGCTGACTGGAACAAACTAGGTCACTGTGCAGACTTTAAACACTCCGGCTGGTCTGGGTCGTAGACGGTAGTTCGGTTAAACGGCGACGAGTTTTGAACGACACAAAATAAAAATGTAGGTAGGTACCGAAAATATATAACTCTTCTCGTTTAGTTCGCTGTTATACACTAGCACCAAGTAAGTTGGGTAAAATTCCAGCACTACAAAGAGCCTGAGGCGTTCCGTGAAAAAGGACAGTTTATTCTTTCAATAAAGAGTTCTCTCGTGCTGTTCGCCGCAATATTACTCCCCGCTCAGTCCCTTTCGAGAGTTCGAGAGCTCACCGCGTTATAATATGCATTAAACTGCACTAAAATCGGCTCGGCATCGTTTCAAAGTTGTAGCCGCTCGAGGTGGCGGCAGATTCCCCGCAATGCGGGCCTCCTCGCTTTATTTCATTTGTTTTATAGCGCCCGAGTCGTTGTTGCGACGAAACTCGGAGACGTTCCGCGGGCCTAATGAAACTTTGACAGCTACTGTCATGTACACAACCCCCACCACCCCCTGTTTGTCAATGAAAAGGAACCGAGGTATCAAAGACGTTAAGAGTATTTAGTAGTTAACAAAGTTAATTAAATTCCTCGAGTAGATGACGACAGCGAGGAGTCTCACTCCTCAGCATCAAGGGTGCCTTTGTATACATCCAAACGTAATATTTATGTTAACATATCGCGCACAGACAGAAGCTCGTATTACAACAAACTCCCAAACTTAATTACACCGTTCAGAAACATAAAAGAGTGGTTTCTATAACATACGTAACATCCAGAGTGCTGCGGTTTAGTCTACCAAAAACTGGGAAATCAAATAGTATGCATCTCCCCCTAAGCTAGCTTTGACGTTATGTGGGGGATACATGGCTATTAAAAACGATTTAAAATTCACAGTCGGCTTAACGGCCGAGTCGCCGCTGGAAATATGATAGCTTTTTGATAACACCATTACTCTAGAAGTCGCAAATATTCGTTCTTTGACTCTACAGGATTCGCTTCGGAAAATTGTCTATATATGGAAAACGTTATGAAATACTTAATATTTTCATGCTTTCGCTCTAGTTTCGAGGCAAAGTGCGGCGTTTAGTTCTGCCACCCAACATGCAATGCCCAGAAAATTCAGTGAAAAGTCGGGAGCACTAGACCACTTTTGCCTATGCTGATACACGCGGGATACAGCGTCAAGCTGAAAAAGAAAAGAAACAAAATATTGAAAAGTTTAATGCGCGATTTTACCAAAGATACTGGTCTTCGTGACGACACTTAATAATTTAACGTTCAAAGTCTACGCTGAGAACGGTAATTTGCAATCTACTTTCCATACTCGAGAACATTATATTTAGTGTTGTACGATACGATATCGCTTTTATAAGTATTGGAAACCCATTTTGTTGAGTGCACCAAGTCAAAGTTTTGCCATAAACATGAAATGCGATTTCAGTAAAATGATACGTGAAGGTGGTTAAATTATCGTATTCTGTAACGCCCATATATTGAGTATTGGTCGTAATCGAAGAAATATTCTTCCCGTAGCTTCTTGGAGTTATTCTGATATATGATCGCGTCGGTGCGGGCATCTTTAACTTACATTGCCCATAGGACGAGAGTGAACGAAATTTATAGATCACTTGCCGTACGATGTTGTGGAATTACATTTTTAAAGCAATTTATAGTATGTTTATAATATATTTATTCTATGCAATACTAGCCACACACTATAGTATTTGTCTAGTTATACAATATTATATTAAAATTCTTATTTTACTTGCTCTTGTAGCGAGGCAAAAGCCCGACATTGAGTTCTACAATACAACACATTATGGTTCTAGAATTTGGGGGAAAATGAGGAACGAAAATATCTTAATGGGAGCAGAATATCTCAACACTTCCCAGGTTCCCTCTGCCCAAGTGTAATATGCGAGATCCATATCCACCTTAAAAAAGTGATTTTATTTTGCTACTGCACGTGACACGCAATATACGAGAGGCCAGATCTCTTTTGTGACGAGCCATTTAAAAAAGCATTGCACCTTCACACAAACACAAACAATTAGTATCCTCGTAATCAGTATTCAAATGGCGTCCGGCGGGAAATAAACATTGATTTTTTATTCCCCAAAACTGGGGAGCCCGCTGGTGGTCGGGATCGGGCATACTAATGCGTTCACTTTTGAACGCTTATTCGCGCCCCGCTAAAGGCACCCAACGTTTTTTGCATAAAACATCTCATCAAAGGATTGCTTAGGTCCCGCAGTATATTGAATATCAAAAGGTGTACGGGTGAGAAAGTTCTTGGGGTGGCGCGGTCGCGGCATCCCTAATGCCGGCCGAAAGCCGTCTTTAAAAATACACCTTTATACGTGTCCGGAATAATCGTTGGTTTATTATAAAATCTGAATCTGGAATAACAAGTACACAGGTCTCGCCCTTTTCGAGTATTTTATTATTGAATTTAATAGACAGTGGTTCGGTCCCGAAGTAGTAATAGATAACTCTATGTTATTTATTACATATTTTTAGAGCAAAATCAAAGAAAGATACGTTTCATTTTAACATTAGTTTTTATGCTCCCATAAATAAGACCCGATCGTATAAGCCCACTAAACGTTAATAGCTACAGCGAAAACTTTGGATTCGGAACATCAAATTATTCATATCGACCAAAACATAAATATTATGAAATCGGTCAAAGGGCTCACTCGATCACATAAAATTTCTAACGACAAATCTCATAAAAGTCCGTGGAAAACTCGTAGGCAAACGTTAGATGCCTCGTTCCGCGATTTACGGCGCCTATAAAATACATATTGCGATTCGTGATAAAAGTCAGCACGCATTTGTTGATGTAAATGACAAGCATTATTTAGTGTTGCCATAAAGCAAATTAGTTTTTAATTAGTGGTGTTCACATTTTTAAAAAATATATAACTTAATTTGTTTTATTTCTTTTTTATTTAATTAATTATATTAAATTTATGTTTAGTAAGCTTAAATGTATTCTAGAAAATATAACACGAAATATATTATTATAACACAATAAAAAAATATTTCATTTATCGGCAACGTATTCTGACACTATTACGCGAAAATATTTTATAAGCATTCATTACATCTGATGTAGGATGATAAAAATATACGAGGACGGTCCGCAATGAAACGTGGAAAGTCGATCGGTGGTAACGTCAGCGCGTGAGAGGTGAATTTAGTGAATACCTTCCCAATCGGCCACTCCCGAATCTTTAGGTTAAACGGGGACTTTTTATGAAAACCAATAAAGATGTTAGAGCTACTTTGTGTTTGGGAATTTATACCACCACTTCGACGAATAAAACTTATATTGTTGGAGGGATCGAAAAAAAGTTTTCACTTAAGGCCTGTCGAGGCCTGAGAAATCTTTATTGGATTGCTGGATTATTTCTTTGAACCCTTATTGAAGGCACCCTGATCATTGGCTAGGAAAATATGAAAACATAATTACGGCCTGCACCAACCCTTACCTTGCTTTGACGGCTCTAATTTCATTCGACCCGGGAATATTATATTGAATAGAATTTACGGGAAATAAACGTTTAAGAAATCTTCAAATAACCTTTTTGTAATGCTTAAACAAAGAGATACCTAACTTAACATTTTATGTTATGTAAATAATATCTACTGCTGTTTATTGTAATATTATTTAATTTTAAAGTACGTTTCTAGAATTTGAGGCCAATTGTGGCGCAGAGGCCCAAGCGTGCGACAGGTTGTGGGTTTAATTCCAATTTGAGAAAAGTGAGTTATTAAATCTTTATACTCCCTCTAGTAAGGAGACCAAAAGCGGCGTTGTCATCCGCCACTTAACACGCAATGTCTCCAGAATTGGGTGGAAAGTGTGGAACAGGGTGTCTTGATAAGAACTACCGTCTTCTACCTGCTCTGCTGCTTACAGGATAAAACGTGAAGCTACAAAATAAAATGTATAATTTACAAACTACCCTTATAATAGCGTTAATATTTAAGACATATTGCATGTACATGGTATATAATATATAATTTCATACCATCCGGCTCTAAAAGAGTTTACGGCGGGACGTGCTTCGTATATTATCTTACGTACCTAATTCGTTACTAAAGCGGATCCAGGGGGAATCCCCGATCTGAACCAATGTGGGATTGTTTAATTATTTTGCTACAGTCAGCTGTGATCGGAATTAATGACTGTAAGTGAGGGAATTTATAAGCCCGAACGTTAGATAGATTACATTCATACAGTATCGATGTTTGAATCTAATTAATTTTCTTTACGTGGCATACGTCGTGAGGTGAATAATAAATTAACGGTTCGCTCGCTCGCTTCGCTTTTGAATAATAATTTCTGTAGTTTTTTCATGATTTAATTAAACAATTACGCATCTTTGCTTTTAAAAATCTCGACTTAAAGATGCCTTTAAACAATTTACATTAATTGAATTTAGAGGCTCTCGGCCCCTGATAATTATTGGTGTTAAAAATAATATTAATGTACCGAGTGTTAATAACTTAAATATTTTTTAAAATCTATTTAGTAATACCAATATTTTTTATCCAGCCCGGCGTTATTTCACATAGAATGCTTCAAAAAATTCGACGGAAAGTGGGGACGGAGAGTGTATTAGCATTAGGTTCCCTCTGCCTATACTGCTGTGAAGCTAATTTATTTATTTTTAACTATTTTAAATAAAATATATTATGTCGAAACTCGAAACCAAATTTATTTATAAACGTGTAATCTGTCAGTGTCCCCATTTCACGAGGTGTCACGTCTTAAGGTACTAGCGTGTCACAGGGTTACTGTAAACAGATTCCATCGGCCCCTTACACCTCACTACAAACAAACACACTGAATGATTTCCCTTGTACTCTATTATCGCATCAACTTGATCTCCACATTGAACAAATCTAATACATTATTCGAGAGACATCAATGAGAGCACCCTATATGTATATTATGTAAAATAGATACTTAACCGACTTACAAATAAATTGAGCAGCCCCTATAACTCTTATAGGCGTTTATAGTAAAATATGTTATACGATTTCCGTATTTTTATAAGTAAGTTAAAAACAGATTACGAATATATTTTTGTCTTATTTCGATAGATATTTTATTAATTGATTAATCCTCATATTACGACCACACACGTTTATTGCGATCTTCTATTTTTATTTCTATTTATTCCAAAAGATAGAATGAGAATTTAGTTATATCAAAGTGTGGCGTTGGTTAACCCCACTCAATCTTTGCCGTTGCCTCTGCTTACCCTATATGCGGGACATAGCGTGACGCTAAAATAAAATTATATAATATACGTCTATCTTATCTTTATTGCATTAAAATAGTGTAATACAAACCTTTCATACGGCTCATTTATTGTCGTTTAAAAACACTAAAACAGGCTCGTTTAATATTAATTTCAACCTTTTTCCTCAGTTATGGCGGTGATTGGGGTTGCCATGATAAAGATCTATACAGCGACTAGCGAAGGCCAAATATTAACGGCACGGTCACGCCGGCACTATTGCCCCGAATATGTTTCTCATTATCCTTTGTTTTACTTCTGATTATGTCTGGAATGATATGAATTGAAATGTAGACTCGGTCGGACAAATGTTATATTATATGTAATTGTGTTACTATTGGGGCACCTATACTATTGTTGAGCTTTATATACATACATGGGTCATAGCTTTTCTTAGGTTTCTATGTAGCATTTTATTTTTAATTATGGAATTCCGTATGTAAAAAGAAAAGAATAGTATCTTTATACGATCACTTTGTTGTCCGTCTATCAAGAGCTGGAAGTATCGGTCTGAAATTATTATCAAATATACAGATCTGCAGCCGATTGGAGCAGAAAAAAAATAAATGTAAAGACACGAGCGTTTATGAATCGGTTTTGCTGCATTTTGTATGACATTCATACCTTAATCAAAACTTTTAGGATACTTCTCCTGGACTTACAATAATGAAATTTTGCAAGAGGAATTTTATTTAAATATAATTGATTACCCTTATGTATAGCAACGCAATTATAAAAAAAACATTCAAAATTATTAAAGTGACTGTTTTATATATTTTATAATATATTATAATTTTTCCATAAAAAAATTCAATACGATTTCATATACGACCGAAACGTAACGTTTTCCTATAGCGCTGGTCAGTCTGTGCGGCCGCACTCGACGACACGTGATTAAATATTCCCTCTATAAAGTGTTTTAGCCGGGGCCGGACCGGGCCAGACCGGGCTCTGTTATGATAATCCGGAGATTCGATTATCTCGCCGTTGCGAAAATCATCATGTTGATTTGTTTGTTTTTGAGCAATGGCAACACTAAATTGATTGTTTCGAGCATTAATACTGTAATTAGTCGGATTTTTTAAATTATTTATACAACAAAAATTGATATATAAGGATAATATTATATTAAAAGTTCTTATTTACTATTAAACATGTACTTACAGCTTATTACGGTCGCAGTAATGTGTGTAAGCACGGAGAAGCTCATTTTTTTATTTTTATCACATAAATCAATAAACACACAAACAAAATTAATTTCTTTACAAAATGAATCATGTGCTTAGAATATATTATATAGAATATATTCAATACCTTTTAAATAAATATTTTTGATAATTCACATTTAAATAACATATTAAATTAGAAACTACACTGTTAACATTTTAGAGAACCATTAGATTCTAACAATTTAAATCGAACAGTAGTAATTCCACCTGCCAGAGATCTTGCGAGAGCAATTTCTATATTAACTTACTTCATACAGTATTCCAGAAGTAATTAACAGAACTTGTTTGTGTCGATCACTCTCGTAGTTTGCTCGAATTAATGTTTATTTTCTATTCTAGATTTTACTTCTGAATGAAATAATTAGCTGAAACTACTAATTATAATCTACAAATTTCGGTAATTTTATTTATATTAGCGTATATATGACAAATCTATACCTAACTCATGGGAGCGAAATCAATATATTATTAAATTTACCTTTACCTACAGCTTCATCGCTGTAGACAAATGGATTTTTTTTTATAACATACGATAGATTTCAAGGCACTGAGATTACTCTGACCGCTGGTACAACGAAACTATTAACTAGATATAGGTAAATTATCTAACACAAAAACATTTTTGGCAACGTTTTTGAATTTTTCAACTCTATAATATTAGTATATATAATTAAAGATCCCATCAGATAAAAAATATATATTTAAGAGTCACATAGTACCTACAGATTTATGTTTAATAACTTAAAATTTAATGTATTTGAAGACGTTAAATTACACATATCAACTTATTAACTCTAAGTACTTCTTACCATCAGAAAAATAATGAAAAAATATATTATAAAGACGGAATAGCGCTGTTGTTATGAGATAGGAAATTCACAGAACCAATTTAACCTTCAAACCTTTCACGGCCCAAATGTATGTATGTATATTGGATATAGAATTTTATTCATACATATGTAAATCACGTTTTAAATTAAGGTATTTTATTGATTAGCTATCAGAAATTTTCAATTATTTTTGCGTGTAATATCAAAAGCTTTTTCTTAGCATCACGCTGTTTCCCGCACACAGCAGGGTAGGCAGAAGAAACTGAGTGTTAAGACACTACATTTTCGCTGATTTCTTGAGGCATTGCGTGTTAAGTGGCGGAACTTAGCGCCGTGGTTAGCTCGCCACCAGGGCGAAGAAATAAAAACATCAAATATTTCATTTCCTCGAGTGGGAATCAAACTCACAATGCCAGACATTTTCAGTTACCATTTGTGTCCCTGCGCCACGCCACTGGCCTCATATAAAGAGCTACCTAAGACTATATAAATTGTATTTTTATTATCATGTATAATATACATAGGTATTGCTTGTGCCTATCTAGGAGTTACACTCTGTCTTTTCCAATACTATAGTAGTAACTTTATTAATATTCCACAATTAGTGTTCCTCAAGTCTACAAAGTTTTCATTGTGCTCAAAGTTTCTTTCAAAGATATAAATTCGGCTTTAACATATTAAACAGTTAGATATATGGAAAGGCCGTCGTGGCGCAGTGGCACAAGGGTGTTGCCCGTAAACGCGACGGTTGTAGGTTCGATTCCAACTCGAGGACGTGAAATATTTCTTTACGTTTATATTTCCATTTTTCTCCGCTCTGGTGTCGAGGCAATGCGCGGCGTTGTGTTCTGCCACTCCACACGCAATGCCTCCAGAATTCGGCAGAAAGTGGGGAACGGAGTGTCTTAACAACGAGGTTCCCTCTGTCTACCCTGCTGTGTGCGGGATACAGCGTGAAGCTGAAAAAAAATTTGATATATTATATATAATACATATATAAATTGTCGTAGATTTTTTTACTCCACTCTGTGTCCTATAGCAACATATATATAGCAGGCTAAGCAGATGGACCTTGCAAGTACTAGATATTTAATTTCCTCCAGTGGAAATCAAACCCTATACACAGCGTATGTGCCCCTGCGCCACGCCTGGCCCTGTCATAGGTATAATTTAATATCGATCTATATAAATAGAGCCGCGCATGCTCGACACACGAACTGTGTATGTTGCTTCATTATGAACAACGTAATACAATTACTGATTTATAGAGCAACAACTACTACTTAATGAACACAATAACAATAACGCTTTGCTATTGGGTGTCAAATATACATATATACATACACATAATTCAGGGGTGAATCTTCTATTAGTATCGTTATTATATAATAATTATTGTCAAATATGTAATAGACATAGAAAATCACATTATTTTCTTTCTTTTTTGAGTTCATCACCTCCTGGTTCTTCTGTTTTCAACTATTCTATATCTTAAGAAGAAAGAACAAGTTATTGGATTAACTTATTAATATTATTTTGTTTTTTAGAAGCTATGATTTTATTTAGATTAGATCTATGTTATTTTAGGGAAGCTTAAGTAAAATTTGATTCATTTATAATGAGTGTTAAAAACAAAGATTTTATATATATTTTCATATTTTGTAACAGGATACTGATTCAGATAAATTCTATGTCGTGAGCCGTAACTTTTCATTCAAAACTATTTATTTGCGAAACAATCGCCTATGGTTTACGATTATTATTTACGAGACATTCACAACGTCGTGGTTTGCGTGTTATCTCAAGTGGGAATTGAACCCGAAACCGTCGCGTTTACGTATACATCGCTTGTGCCATTTATACACCAAAAAAATATATATCTATTCTATTGCGATTAACAAATTCAACAAAACCAATACCGCAGCTGCAAACCCTAAGGACGACACGTAGGGTACGTACGCCGCTGTATGTAATTCAGTTAGGTAATTTCGGTACATGTCTAATCCAATTAGCTATTATGATTCGTGTACCGAATATTAATTTGATGGCTATTTTGTAAGGAGGCTGCAATTCTGCGACCTTATGTTAACAACGCTCCCACACTGATCACGTACCAAACTCAATTGGCCGCCATATTGCATTTTATCTTATTATTATTTATGTAACTTTCGATTTAAACAATGTTTATACGTAATATAAGATTGAAAAAAAGTATATATATTTAGCTTCACGCTGAATTCTCTATATAGCAGGGTAGGCAGAGAAAGATTATTGTTGAGACACTCCGCTCAGTCACCTTCCCCATAATTTTGAAAGCATTGCGGATTGTGTGGCAGAATGCAACGTCCCGCTTTGCCTCGACACAAGAGTGAAGAAATATATAGATAACGTAACTTCTATAATATATAGATAACGTGACTTCTATGAAATGACGTAGTGAGCTGAAAATCGTCATATCATTTATGACTATTCAACATATCCAGAACAGCCGTAATAAATAATGAATTTGCATTTACTGACGTTGCACAAAATGTAGTAAAGCGGTCGCAGGCTACAATATTTACGCGACTATTCGCTCGTGTCTGATAAAACAACAAACTAACAGATCCCGCTTAGCGGTAATCTGTTGGACGCGTCAACGGCGGATTTTGTACTAAACGATCGAGAATTTATATTGTTAAGGTTAATTTTACATGATTTAATTTAATTATTTATTTTTTAGGGTTCTGTGACTAATACGCTAAAAACTGAAGCTCATAGGACACTTTTTTGTCAGTTTGTTAAGACCATTTATTTCGAGATCTGTGATACATTTGGCACGAAATAAATATTTACAACATAAGGAATAGATCATTACATAATTATGCCCGCAAACTTATACTGTATATACGTTAATATTTTATGTATAAGTAATAAGTTATACTTCCCGTTGACCTACAATCCTGAAATTGTCGTACCAAAAGCTCAAAAAAAAGCTCTGAGCCTAAGTGGGCGACTCCGACTCGCATTTAAGCAGTATGTATATAGAAAAACATAAACGGATATTAGCAATCTCAAAAATGTAATATTAAATCACTTATTATTTTCCTCCATTCAATATAAATTGTAAGAAACTGTGGCACATACATGCTACATTTTAACCCCACGGAAAACCTACGAGAGAAAACAGTGAAAGGTATCGCCAAATTAATTTGCTCCGGAAACGTACCTACTTTGAAAGCAAACGTAGAACGGACAAAGGCATAATATATACAATAAACAGCCGCCTTGCAGACCTCGCTAATTGATCCCCGATGTAACGAAGCATTGTAATTTCTCTTATGACTAGACGGTGCCTTCACAGTTACACAAAACCTAATTACTAGGAAGAAAATGAGATGGTAGAAGAAATAAGTAAATAAGTAATTTGAAACTAAAGCTACTAATAAATTGATTCGTGTGAACGTTTATATGTGTTCACGTTTCTTGTGAATAACGAGAGGTTTCAAATTCTACTCGTCTTATTAAAATAATAATAACAAAATCTTAGCTAATATATTTGTAATTATGAAAAAATATATGGAAATCGTGAGGTACGTCGAGGTGCAGGGGCATGTGACTGTAGATGGGACAATTTGTGGGTTCGATTTCCGCTTGAAGAAATGAAATATTGAAAAATTTTCGTTTCTTCGCTTTGGTTTCGAGGTTCGCCGCGATTTGTCCCCAGAATGCGGCAGAAAGTAGGAAGCAGAGTGTCTTAACACTGGACATACAGCGTGAAGCTGAAAAAAAATAAAGAAATCGTCTCAACATTTTCTTGATGAAAGCATTCCTGAGTCCAATGTATTTATGATTGTTACAGATGAGGGAAAAATTCATAAAATCGTACAGTGGACTCGCAACGGCGACAGCCAGTCAGCTTTACTTGACATCTTCGACGTTACTCCCGGCGAACCAATTCAGGTATGCGAAGAATAAATTGCATTTTAACGCCCGCTTTTCACATATGAACGTGATAAAAATTGAAGCACAAATTTTAACATTGATGACGAAAATATTTTCAAGTGCTGCTGCTCAAACGAGTGCTCGATTTTTTTGTGATTACATTGACTTTTAAAAATGCAGCTATTTTGCACTGAAATTGTGTAGTTCTCACTTAAAAATCTGTATATATAATATAACGCAGTACATGTATATTTTTGTTATTTTTCATATTTTCTACCAAATAATTTCGAGGTCACACGGTTTAATTATATTATATTATAGCTGCAATGTCTAATTGGACCAGTGATAGGCTCTTATATTATTCTTTTAAAGGAATTAATTTGAATAATTACATAGCCTAGCGCTGTTGAGAAAAAGAACAATTAAAGTACATTTGTACTACGACAGTATCTTAAAATTTTAAATCCTAGTAAAGTACAGTTAATGGATGCTGGCGAAGTGGCCTAATTCACATTTCATTGAGAATTATTTTAAAGTTAGTATGATTTTAGTATCAAGGCTTTAGTGAATTTGCAGTGTTGCACAATTTCTATCTTTTTACTATTTTCACACAAAACAAAATGCATCTGCATCTATATCTAGTATTTTTTTATTCTGGAATAGCAAAACGGAGTGTTTTTACAATATGTAGGTACTAGCGACCCGCCTCGCGGCATCGCCTACTCAAGCTACACTATTATTTATTTAGTATTCTAAATTGCTTTTCATATAATATAGACTGTGAACTAAAGTTACAGCCAAGTCAATAAATAGTAGTTGTATAGCAATATTTCTATTGATATAACTTTTTGATTTAAGAACCAATCGAAATAAGACAAATGAATGAAACAAATAATGACAAATGCATTTAAATCGGTTAAGCTATATTAGTATTAGCTAGATTAGTATGCGCCAACGCACTGACAAAAATTTTAAAAAAATTGCTTTAGTTTGAATGAACCCAACAATATTTTTTGTCATATATCTTCTTCGAACAGACAGCGAACAGTTAAATTTTTGTAATGTGTATGCATAGATTGAATTTTTCATTAACATTAAAACAGGCAATGGCTCTATCTCGGGAACATGGATCGTTGTATGCGGCGTCGGACAGGCGTGTGCTACAGCTACGCCTGGCGTTGTGCACGCGCCGCTACGACGCATGCGTGAGATGCGCACGCGACCCTTATTGCGGGTGGGACCGAGACACTGGCATCTGTAAAGAATATATTAATAATGCTGGGTAAGTAAAGAATTTTAATATTTTTATACTTAGGAACGAAGGGAACGTGGCGAACGAAGTGTCTTAACACTAGGTTTCAAATATCTAATCCCATATATAGGATATTTACGTTTAAAAAAGGTAGCTATTTAGTTGATTGATAAATAATTTAAAAAATTATTCAAATAATGGCTCAGTTAACCGTATTTATGGCAGTTACGAAAAAAGACTTTAAAAAGTATTTTTGTTAGCACAACTTTAAATGAAACTACAGTTTTAACTACTCTATAAAAGCCTAATACAATTAATACAAAAGAGATTTTGCCAAAAATTAAAAAGTAATTTTTCATACAAAATAAATAATAAAATTATCGTTGTAAAGTAAAACGTCATTTGTTAAGAAAAACGGACGCGGACATAAACCTATCCGCAGGGACACACACGCCGCCCACGCCTCAATCACGAAATCGAATCTTAAAGTTGTTATGTTAATGGTATCTATACTATGTCTATACTGTTGAGGTTAATATTGCGTATAATGTTATAAAAGCGGAAAATATTAAATAGTGTCATAACACTAGACTCTCTCCGCCTACCCTGCTATAAACAGGCGCGTATCGCGCGTAGCGTGAGGCAGAATAAAAAAAAATTGAACTAAAATTCAATAATACACCCAAAACGCATGAAACATCAAACTAAACTTCAATTAATATGCGCATAAAATAACGAGCGTCGATAAACCGTATACGATTCGCGCGGCACTAGTAGGTACGGAGTTCCAATACCGCAACGCGAAATTTAATAACGATACATTCTGTTAGGTAATCAGGGCGCACTCGCCCGAGTGCATACATGCAATGTGTTTAATCAGTATATATTATAAACACACTTTAATAGTGAAACTGCTATGGTAATTATTTAGTCTATATAATATACTGTGATACAACATTTTTAAATACGTGCTGTGTTAAGTTACGTTATTGTAATAATAAAAATTTATTTATTTAGTATAACATAGATTATCGATAAAATGTTGCCAGTATATTGTTACAGGATCAAAGTTAGAAGAATTACTAAATATTAATTATAACCAATTTTAAACAAGGCTTATAAAACAAGAATTATAATAATGGTAAAAATTGAAACTAAATTTATTAATTCAAAAATTAATTAATTAAATTAAACTAACAATATTTTTACTATATGTGTGTATGACTTTATAATGGTTTCATAATGTGAGCTATTAGAGCGTTTGTGTACAGTGAGGCGTTAGCTCTTATTATGTATGGTCGAGCTCACTAGCTATAGCACAATTTATATATTATTTTAAATTAGAGACTGTAATGCGACGATTGTGGGTTCGATCGCCGCTCGGAGAAATTAAATATTATATTAGTGTTTCATTTCTTCGCTCTGGTACTAAGGTAAAGCACATCGTTGAGTACAGCTACTCAACACGCTAGGTTCCCTGCGTGCGAGATAAAGCGTGAAGTTAAAAAATATATTTTCAATATTCAATTATTTTCTCCGGCGTATACAAAGCAAATCTCACGTTGTGTGATATTTTATTTTTTAAAATATCAACTTTTTGACAATAATTATTTTTCTATAAATTCAAATAAACTAATAATAATTAATTTAACAGATTAATACAAGATGTAGCAAACGAAACGGCTGATATTTGTGATTCATCAATTTCAAGAAAAAGTGTATCAGCTACTTGGGGCCAGAGCTTACACCTTGGTAGCTTCGTCAAAATGCCGGAAGTTCTTCAACCCAGAGCAGTTACGTGGTACCATTATTCAAGAGAAAAGGGAAGACATCCAATCACTTTCAAGTACGTTAATAGCAACGCTAAGTGCCTTAGTTGCCAGTTCTTACTTAATTATGTTATGGAACAAACTTTTACATTTACCTCTATGATGATATTGAAAATTCATTTTTAATTCATTCATCTGGTAAATAAAACGTGGCGTTGAGTTGTCCACGCCACACGCAATGTCTCCAAAATTAGGCGTAAGCAGCGGAGTGTCTTAAAAATGAAGTCTCTGTCTAACATGCTATTCGGGATAAAGCGTAAAGATGGTTTTGTTCATAATAAAATATCGATTTGAAGAGATATTTGACAATGTTTATTTATATTATTATTTAAGCTGATATTATGTAACTAACCATATGAAAATTTATCTATTCAATTTGACTTACAGAGTAAACTTAGGCTGTAAGGCACCCTATATTATCCAAAATATATAAAATAATTTCAAATATATTTCATAATAGTTTCCAACAGGTGTTACAATAGCTTTTAACTGTCAAATGATACCACAA
Organism: Heliconius aoede; assembly: GCA_037355905.1. Classification (NCBI taxonomy): domain Eukaryota; kingdom Metazoa; phylum Arthropoda; class Insecta; order Lepidoptera; family Nymphalidae; genus Heliconius; species Heliconius aoede. The sequence goes on from JBAIZZ010000272.1 coordinate 436,357, forward strand.
AAAAAGCTAAAAAGCGGCGAACAGTAATTACGCATGGCTCACACAAACAGAACGCGTAACGCGTCACAACACTAATTAAAGTGTTTCCAAATCCGCCATTATCGCCACTTCCTTCGTAATTAAAATGCAAACGGAAACTCGAGACTTTCATCCCACGTTTTTAAACGAGGGTTTGTTCGCTCTACCATAATTATATCTTAAAATACAGATAGATGATGAGATATTAAATTTTGGTGAGGTTAAATGGAAAAGGGGTTAACAGTATTTTTTAAATGACGTCCAAATAGAGATAGCAGAAGCAATTTAAATTGCTATATTGATCTCAATATTATTTGTCTGAATTAATTGTTAGAACAATATATTATAAATCGTTTCTTAATAATTAATTCTTCTTCTCTGTTGTAAGAGGCGTTGTGGGCTTAGAATATATATATAAACTTCTGTATTATCGTCTGATTGTATATGCAATGAATTGTAGATCTGTCTCCAAGTCTGTCAAAGAACGGCGTAGAGTTCCGCCACTCAGCATGCAAATGCAAATCCAGAAACATCCCAACTGCAACGATTATACTATAAATTTAATATTAAGATAGAAATAACATCGGCTAAGTAGATGTTATTTTTTTCTAGAGATTTGCATCCTAATGTGATTTTATTTTAGCGAAAGGCCCAATATCATTGGAGGTCTTATATGATAATAGTTAGGGTAATACATTGACAATGATGTAAAGTGTAGAAGAATCGCCGTCTTGCTATTAATTTCTCTCTGCTTTTCTCATCTAGAGTGGTAAAAATGTGAACGTGCTTTTAAAAGTATTCATTTCGTGAAATTAATTTGCAGCAAACCGGAAAAATATATAGAGACCTCGGAACATGGCTTGCTTATCATATCTGTGAATGAGGCCGACGCCGGCAGATACGACTGTTGGCTTGGAGGCTCCTTGCTGTGCTCCTACAACATCACTGTTGATACTCATAGGTAAGATAAATGTCATGGTCTACTTTATTTTATGAGTTTTATATTTCTATTTCTAATGCAATTTGTAATGCAGGCGCCGAGGCAAAACGCGGCGTTGAGTTCTGCCATTAAACACGCAATGCCTCCAGAATTCGGCAGAAAGTGGGGAATGGAGTGTCTTAACACAATATTCGTCTGCCTACCCTGCTGTGTGCGGATTTTCATTTCTTCGCTCTGATGTCGAATCAAAGCGCGCGAAAATCAAATGTGTCATATTCAATAACTAACATGGACAAAGCATTCAAAATTCAAATGCATAATACAACAATATAAAAACAAATCTTTCTCCAGATGTTCACCGCCGGAGAAGAGCAATGAATACCAAAAGATATACTCGAATTGGTGTCACGAGTTCGAAAAATATAAGACCGCCATGAAAACTTGGGAAAGAAAACAAGAGGTAACTTAACTTTGTCTACACAAACAAAAGAGCCTTTGTACAGTGGAGTCGTGCCGCTCGTGTCAGGAAGCGGCTGCAAGAACTCCCTTTCACTGTTAGAACTAAAGTCAAATAACATTTAACTTCTTACTTTAAATATTATTTAGGTTTTCTAGTTTACTAAGTAAATAATAAATTTGTTTTATTTTACGTTTAGAAGTTACTTACCATTAAATATAATTTTCTGTTACACCAGTATAGTTTCTAAATAAGAATAAACTTGTATGGATGTTTGTTCTATCTTGAATTTATATGAAACTTTGCAATTATATAGATTAGACATCAAAAACTTTAAGTAAATTTCTGTAAAAAAAAATATAATTTGACTATAAAGTAATAATAAGTTTAAAGGTTCAAAGCCGCGGGTGGGTGGCTAGGTATTATATAAATAAGTAATTAAACAATACAATTTCCTTTTCCAGCAATGCGCGAGACAGAACGACTCGAATCAGAACACGCACCCGAACGAGATAGTGTGATAGCTTCTGAACATCGCCTATCTCATGTATCAATCCGTCAACTACTACGCCGGGTCCATCCCAGTGCCGTACGTCACCAACGCACTCAAATACTTCAATATACTCTCGTGAACGTACCCTCCATTTTGAACACCTCAGTAGTGAATTTAGTGTCCCGTCAGATGAATATAGTGTCGTAAATCATAGGACTAAACCCCCATAGAACAAGTGGAACACCCTTTATTATGTGGAAATAGTGATGCGACCGTAAATCAACGTACAGCCAGTGATCTTAAATTATAAATAAATGAACGTTTATCAATACAAATATTAAAAAAGAGAACAAATTGTGTTTGATTGAAATATTTATATTTATATATAGCAAAATAATAAAATTCCTATATGAAAAACTGCAGATTTATACGAAGTTCTATATGCATCGGAACATGAGAAGGTGATTGATAAATATGGACATAGTAACTATAAGCGTATGGACTATAGCGTTGTGCGTTGCTTTTATATGTAAAAAGATTTCATCTATCATTATATATAAGTACGCTTCGAGTAAGTAGTCTTAGAAAAGAAATTATATTGTTTCCAGTACATTTTAATAATTATAGTTAACTGACCAGATTGAATTGAACCCAGAACCGTCGCTCGCCATTGCTAGTGGTTAGACTCGTACACTATTATTAGTATTGCATTTAAATTGCCTATAAGCCATTGTAGTGCGTGTGATATATCATAATTATTAATTGTATTTATTCAGTATACCCTGCTAGGCATTTCCATATTATTATTTACGTTTTCGATTAATGCGTCAGATAAATTTATTTGTCATATTATAACACTATCACCAGGTAATTTCGATAGCGTCATTGAAATATTATATATACACGTCGAAAGTTATTTATTTTATTATAACAAACGCTCATGCGTCGATATTAGTGCTATTTAAATGAGAGAAAATTTAGAAGCCGCGTATCTTAGTCCAGATCTAATTAAGTTCGTTAGAGAGTGTTCTAGACACTCTCTCCCTCTCTCTGTCTCTCACTCTGTAATGGGTGAATAATGCGTATCGTTATTCGGTTCGTATTTCGTATTTTCGAATCTCCGAGGGTTGTGGCCTCATTATTTTTCCCCTTTTCGTGTAAATAGTTACCTAATTCTTTTCCTAATATAAGTGTACTATAGAATGCACGTCCCTAAACGTAATGAATATAATTTAAGCCTGTGATACGTAAGAAATTCGTTTAAGATATATAATTTTATTAAGTATATATCAAACACTGGTATGAAACTTATAATTTCTTACATATATTTATCTTGAAAGTTAATGAAAAAGCGTTATTAAGCACGAAATTTCTACAGAAATGGCATATATTTTAAATATAATCACAGACTAGTATAATATAATACACATTCCTTTGCCACTGCCGTAATATAGAAATATACTTAACTGTTTATGTGTTGTATCTTTTAAGTGAATGAAATGTTGTTAAGATTTTAAATAAAGAGTACTTAAGTTCGACGCTGTAAAAGTGGTCTAACCTAAAAAAAAAATTAAAAAATAAAGTTTTTAAAAAATATTTTACGCTTTTTTACTCACTCTTAAGAATAAGCCTAGTTATTATATTTATAATTGCAATTTTTCTTTTTTGGGGGAAGATTACGAGTAAATTTTATTTACAATGAAATAATCGATAAAGAATTGATAATAATTTTTATGTCTATCGTTACCTGTGGGGTTAGATCACTTTATTTATTTCTAACTTACGCGTATAAAAAATAGAGGTTTACGGTGCAACTGTATTTTATTAGAAACGAAACAGCAATAATATGTATTATAAATTTTTGATTTTAATATAGTAAATATTGCTCACTTGAGTGTAAATTATAATATGTATTCGTGGACGTAAGGAACAATGGCCTATTACAACTATATAAAATATTTCTTAAAATCTAAAAAAAAAAATACATAAATAAAAATGATTTTCAAATATTAATTTATCTTTTTTAATTCTGACATTTAGAAATTTCAAACCTACTTCCTTATGTCTGCGTACATACTGACTCGAAATATTTATTCATATTGTGAAAAATTGTGAAGAAAATATTATATCGTAACCAGTGTTTAGGAAATACTCTGCATATTTTTGTACAAAAAAATTTAAATCTAAATGTGTCTAGATTATTAGTACGTAAGTGATTTTTCTCACGTATCATTCTCATTGGTACCTTATCGAAAGTGAATGTAACGTTTACACTTTAGCGTTTTATGTTTGCTTTGAAAAATTAAAGCTATTGAATTAAAATCTATATATAAAATTTCTATTATATGTGTATATTAAGAAATGCTTAATTAATATTCTATATTTAACTTATATATTTCTTCTTTAGCTTCACTCTGTATCACGCATATGCGAGGGTAGGCAGCCAGGAACTCCATATATTTATTTGTGGTATAGAATATTATATAAAATATTCGAGTCCCAAAGCAGAAAATGTTTGATAAGCGTAACTGAAAAAGAACCATTAAATACAAAAAGCGCAAAAGTGTAAACGGAGCCACACCACTCCATATCATTTAAACTACGTAAGAGCTTGTATAATATTGTACTTAGTCACCAATATTTCTATTTATAGCGCAGTCGAATTAAATTTACAAACGAAATGCATATTAAAAAAAATTATATAAATATTTTTTCTAGTATTTTATCATGAAGCCATAGCAAATCGTTTTACTGTAGCACAATTCTTTTATTTCATATAAAATATAAAACACATTCCCTAAATTCTGAACGCAACCAAAACCGGCCATTTTATACTGACGTTGAATTATTTTCAAATTAAGTATTCTATAGATGAAATTGAAAAGCTCAACTAATGAAATAATCATTTTCATATGTTATCCGCCATATTAGTGTAATTATAAATTAGGTGCTTTCAATTACAATTATTTTCCGCAAATACATATATTTTCGTGTCATATCATGATGTAAATACATGATTGGATATAAATAGGAGTAAATATATGAGCTTCGTCGTTTATTGATAATAATGTATGTATTTCATAAGATTTAAATACTTTAGCGATTATGAATGAATGGATCTCCCAACTTGGGGCAGGCCCTGCGCAATAATTATAGCTAACTTACTACTGTCTGTACTATTGGAATAGCTCTGTAAATTTCACATGTTACTATACTATGTAAGTTAAATTTCAAAGTAGAGTTAAGATTTTATATAATAAATCTATGAAATGTATCTTGCAGTTTGTTCGAGTTTTATTTATTTTAACCTATTTTAAGCCTGTAATACATTTTGGTTTTCTAAGACACATTTGGCACTTTGTTTAGTTAATAATTATGCTTTCATAGTAATATTAATCCAGAACAATTACTTTCGTATAAACCAGTGTCAAATATTTTTTTTATTTATTACTTTTGAAATTTACTATTTCTTCCAATAAAAATATCCACACGTAAGTACCATACTTTACAAATGGATTCTTAACGTGGAACAAGACTCATTTTTTTATTATTGAGAGGTCTGGGATAAGGACGTTTAAAATAGTGTCAATTCATCAAGTCGCATACCGGGTTGACATTTTCGTCATAACAGAAGTGGGGGCGAACCCCTACGCCGAGGGTCTATAAAAAAGAGCGGACGCGTAATTATATAGTGCCACTAAACTAATTTCACGATACATTGCCCACGAAATCTGTGCTTGGCACCGCCTCGCCCACTAAATGTGATTTTGCCTTCCAAACCTGATTACTATTGTTATATGCCATTTCATATGAATTACTAATATAGCACTAGGATGTTTTGGAAAATTACTCATGGCAGTGGGTCGGCTATTACTGTTATTTATTTATGATAAGGAAAAAATTGTATGCAGTGTGATTAACTTTCTGAAATATAATAAAGGTAGGTAGGTATGTCTGTGTTTATTGTAACAAACATGAATTTGAATACTAGTGCTCCTGCGCAACGAATGACCTCATCTATTATATCTATCGTATTTTACTATATACTTTCATACAATTAGCTAATAAATCATTCATATAAAGCCTAAACAAGACAACGCCCCTCACAGCAAGCGAATACCAACTTCTCACAGATTGCAATCCAAAGATAAAATTGCAGATCGCGTCATAACCGGTGGAAAGTTAGCGAATTTGTCAAACTACCCACAACTTGGAACTTTAACTAACGTACGACTACACGTAACAAACTGCATATTGCCTCGAGTTCTAGTACGTCGTAACTTATATTACTTCACGTGTGTTCTTTTAGGTGCTTAATAATGTAGGCAGGCGAATTATTAATATTAGACAAACAGTTATATAGCATGTTGTTTGTATTTTTTTTTAGTGTGAAACCGATGTATCTCGTAAGTCGCAGGGTAGGCAGAGTTAGCCAATTATTAATACGATTACAATTATAGATTGTTGTTTTACGGTGACGCTCCCATATTTAAGTAAGTTATTTGCGAGTACGGATAGGAAGTTGGAGTTTTGTGTTCCTTTATATAATTAAATACGTAAATAAGCTTGGAATAAAGTTGGCACTATCAAAAGCATATTAAAGATACAATTAGCTCTTTTACTATCAGCTATAAAGCACTAAGTTAAAAAAGATAATTTCAACTTTCAACTTCACGCTGCATCCTGCAGGTACGTATAGGGAAACTAGTGTTAAGACACTCTGTTCCCCACTCTCCACCGAATTCTGGAGACATTGTGTGTTGCGTGGCAGAACTCAACGCTTCGCTTTGCCTTGATATCAGAGACAAGAAATAAAAATAGCCAATTTTTTTTGGAAACCCAGTCACGAATTAGTGAATATGTTGAACTATATTATTATTACATGACATGACATTTGATTGTTATAAATTTATTAATTCTAATTAATTCTATTCTCTACATTTCTAAAAAATTAGTAGAATTATATGGAAATGTAGTGCAAAAATTAAACAATTTATCATAGCATATCTAATTGCAGTTTTCTATGGGTGCGGACCGCGTAATCGCTCATTTTACGGCGTTCCCGTTGCGGACTTCATCCTCATTAAATAATAATTGCTGGTATTAGAACCTAAGCGAGAACTTACTGTAATTGACTTAGCGTTAAATATTCTATGCAATAATGGTTAAATCGATATTTGTCTTATTAATATCGATAATCGAGAGCTTTTTCGTATCTTTTTTTATGCTGCTATATCTAATTTATTTTTATGTATATATTTTATGTATATATAACATATATTTTATGTACTTGTTGACTTATATTTATTTCTACATATAAAAAAATAAATTAAAAAATGGTAGGCATGTATGAGATTCCTTGTAACAAGAAAAAAATCAAGAAAAAAAATAATTTAAATAATTTAATAAAAAAATTCGATATAAACTTGGTTCAGAACCCTCAGTGAGAGATTCCGGGTCACACTTGACCTGTTTTTACAAAGGAAATAAATATTTGAACTTCCATTTATAACGTGAAAAATTGAATAATCATTTCGCTGTAAGCTGCCAATAAATCTGATAAGCAAATGTATGTATAATACTGTAGATGTTAAAAAAATTGCTATTTATAGACAACAATATATTATCATTCTCAGTGTTGAAATTATATTGTAAGAAATAAGAGTAAAGTAACGAGTTAAATATTATATTAAAGTATTCAACTGCCAGATTAAAAATGAAGGCAATTACGAAATTTGTTCTTGTATCATTTTGCCGGCGAGGGTCCAGAGGTCTTTATTGGGAATTACTTCCGGCCAATATGTCGCCAGACAAGGGTTCATGTCGTATAGACACATTCGACATGATGAAGGACTTAACAACTTTCTTCGAGATTGTATATAGACAACGATACAAGTTACATACGTACAATGTATATATACAACGATACAAATTACATATACGTAGGGGCACAAGCGTATGACTACGCGACAGTTAAAGGTTCGATTTCCACTCAGAAAAGTTAAATATGTAATGTGTACATTTTCTCGTTCTGGCAATAAGGCAAAACGCTACGTTGAGTTCCGTCATTCAACACTCATCGATTGGGGAATTCCGTGGAAAATGGTGAACGGAAGTGTGACACTAGGTTCTTAACTTCCCCCGGTTTACCTTGCTATTTGTGGAATACTGTGTGACGTTTTATATTTTTTCTATATTTTTCTATATAATACTGTGTGACGTTTTATAATTTATTTATATTTTTCATGATTCTGATTTGTTTCTACAAACAGTGTGCTAGCAAACAGTATGTTTTATATTACTTCATTCTAGCTAAGACTTTTATCTTGTTACTTCATTTTAAATTGATGGCTTTCTCCACAGTCAGCTAGATATATTAAAAAAATGTATATTTAGCCTTTTAATTAGTATTAACAAAAGAGGACTCCTCGAATCTCAGCATTTCTGTTGTCGCAGCCCTAAGAAGCAAACAGAAGGCGTAGACTGTAGTGCGGTCAGGTCAGGCGTGTAATCCTTTATTACCACGGCTGTGGTGTCCCACTCTCGTAAGCGCATTATCCGAATTAACAATTAGTCATGCCTGCGTCTGCCAAAGTTTGCTTAAATTTACATAACAATAAAGCCCTTTCGTTATGGCGATTTTTAAAATTAATTGGATTGCGAACCGTAGGAAATTTGTATTCCCCTCGCTGTGCTCCATAATTTCGTGGTCAGTTTGGAAACCCGCGTAAAACAGGAAAATATGACAAATTGTCGTTATTGTTTATTTTGTGAACATAGAAATGATGAATAAAATTTTTACATAATTTTATTTTGGAACATAAATTTCAAATCACATCGGCCACATTTTCAACATAATAAGAGTTTCTGTATTATAATTTTTTATTTTAGAAAATTTATTATTTATTTAACAGTATTATAAGTTTCAATAATTATACATTTATAATTATATCACGTTTATAATTATACATCCACATATCCATTAATTTATTGAAAAAAAAAAACAAACAAGGATACAAAAATTATATTTTAATACTCATTTACTGAAAGTAAAGTAGTTTTGATGTACGTCAAAAGTCCATTATTCCAGCTTTCAATATCGCACCAACACGTTATACGCAATAGAATTAGTGGAACGAGCTTTAGCGAACGTATCATTTAAATGGACATCGATAAAAGCTCAAAACTAAATCGAAAGCCGAATGGACAAGAACAATACATAGTTTAAATTATAGAATTGTGAGCGGCCAACACATAAAGAAGAATAGAGTCATTTTCCTCTAACAATATTGCTCTGTGACCCCTCTCACACTATCAGTTTTTGTTTGTTAATTCACTGAAAAGGGCGTAACTCATTCTGTGTCATCGCGTAATTTAATTTCATTGAACACCCCAAAGTTGACGTTCAGCTTCGTCACAAGAACCGGATATAGAACTAAATACAGTATCTTAATTAAAGAGAAAATACAGCTCTACCCGCATATCAGGATAAACAGCAGGAGCTTAGTGTTGAGTCACTCTGTTCCTCACTTTATGCCCAATTTTTAAACTCCTGCTTAAGTGGCGGAACTCAACGCCGTGCGTTATCTATCAGAGCGGCGACTAGAGAATAATTTGAGTATAATTAATCCCTAAATGCACCATCGCGTTAAAAGCTGGCCCACTGCGTCGCAACGGCCAACGATATCTTCATTTGTTAATTAAACTTGTAATTTACAATATCGTCACGAGTAAATTATATTGATATGGTCAAGAGAATGTTAATATTTTTATTATTTATTGTGTCTAATATAAGATCGAATAGAACAGAGGTAATATAAATATATATATAAAATCGTATATGAGGTCAGTCGTGGCGCAAAGGCAAATAACCATGACAGGTAGCGACTAATCGCTCTGGTGATGAGACAAAGCAGAGCGTTAAATTTCTCAGAATTCGGCGAAAACTGGGAAACAGAAGCGTCTTCATGGAAACGGGATGTCTTGACGCTAGGTTCCCAGGTTCTCTCCGTCTACTTTGCTATGTGCAGGATAGAGCGTAAGTCTACAATCTTATATGAATTCATCTTAGATAATCCAAGGACTTTACAGTATGCGACTACATAACAATAAGTGACATCGGGTCGTTGAAAAATGCTTAAAATGCAATTCTACAAGGACATTTTTATTTATGACCCCCAAAAATGTAAAATGCAAACGTTTTATTGCCGAGCTTTACAAAAATAGGAAGAACAAACAATGTGCCTTGTATCTCAAGATAGGGGACGTCGGACCGTATTTGTCCTCTCGCGATGCGTCAAAGGGGGACCCTTAAATTTATTTTTAAGAAAAGAAACTCAGGTAAAGGACAGACAATGCCATTTTCTCCGCAAATCTTAAACCAATATTGTAGTTACTGGCATATATACTTATAACTACTAGTATATACAAGTATACAAGGAACTAGACAGTAGATGTAGGATTTACGTAGACTTCTTGTGTCTGCTAGATTACTATGCGGTGCTTTGATTGTGTTGCTCTTGTATTATTGAACATACAATAAGATTTGTACGTGTTAATTTAAACATATACGTTACAATATATTACTTACTCAATTATCATGTGAAATGTATTTATTTATATTATATCAGCTTCACGCTGTATCCCTCATATAGCTACCCTATAGCTAGGCAGAGAGAAGCTAGTCCTGACACACTGCGTTCCCCATAACCCATGGAATATTATTCATGGTGTGTTGAGTGGCAAAATTCAACTCCGCGTTTTGTCCTGGTGCCAGGGTGAAGAAATGGAATGTGAATAGAACTCATAACTATCGCATTTACCGTCCTACGTTTGTACCACTGCGCCATGACGGTTTCAATTATTTGAAAACTATTACTACCAAAGAGCCCTTCATTTATATTGTAATTGTTAAAACTAACTAATAAAGAATATAGAGACGTTTTAAAGACCCTTTCAAATCAAACGGAGATCCGAATCGCTGATAAATTTGATTATTTCTCTTAACAAAGAGATTTCATTTTGATAAATCAACGCTTATTGTTATTGAGATTTGTATGTTCACTTCTCACCCTTTGTTTTGAATACAAATAATAATAAAAAATACCTTATTTTTCAACCTAACTAGATATCTAGTGTTAAGACTAACTTATTCTATTACCGTTCCCTTCTTACCTATACCAGACGAAAATATTAAATATTTCATATAATATTGAATAGGAATTGAACTCACAACCTGTCACGTTCACAGTCGAACTCTTGTTCCAAGACTGGCCTCGTTCTGACTGTAATCATAAAACTTAAACCAAAATTAATAAAAATAGTTAAAAATATTTTATTAATTATATATATACGTGGCTACGTACATGTATGGACAACGTACATTCAAGGGTCAACCTAGAACAATTAATTGTAAGCTCCACCATTTGAAATACCTCGACAGCGCATTTTCTAACAAAAAGTCACTCAAACGAAACGAGGTATCATCCACAAAGGTGTTCCAGATACAATGTGATGGGTAATTTGCCTCCTTTATATAAAATGATAGCAACATTATTCTCGCGGCGCGAAGCTAAGTGGTGAAGAATGTGAAATATTTAAGATGCACGGTTATATAATGGGATAGCTGAGATTACACCTTCATCTCATCTATTTTTAATGCAGTGGCTGCAAGTGGGACATTTTTATTGCCTCCGGGCTCCAGATTAGTTTTGTTCAGAGTTTGATGCATATACAATGAGCTCGATTATTCAACGCCCGCTCAACTTGCTTAGTATTGTAATATGAATTTGAAATGCCGTATGACTCTTCAATTTTGCTTTGAAAAATGTGTTTTATATTTATATCTCGTGATTTGTGATAGGATAACGATATTTCTGCAGTGTTAGGTAGGTTTGTACAATATAGTTTTTCACTATTTCCCGCACAGAGGAAATTTCAGACGCGCGGAGTGTCTTAGCACTAGACACTAGGTAGTGCTAAGACACTCCGCGCCCCACTTTACGCGGGCGCAGGAAATGAAAATCTGAATTTAAAAAATCCAAATTGTGTAATACATTCTTTCCATTTATGTGGATACATAAAAATATATTAACGTAACCGATAATAAAATAAGTGCGACGTATTTCATAAATATATTTATAATTTTCCATTTTACCGTAGCTGCACAGTTAAAGGAATCGCGACAGGAGTGACATACTGTATCGAATGTGAGCACAAAAGTGCGAATATGAACATGTGCAAAAAATATCTCGCGTATGCATTTGGGAGTTTCGCGTGACAGAGGATTTAATACGAGGGGAGTCTAATATTAAACCTCGGGGACCCATCACTTTTAATATCTGGCCGTCGTCCTGGAGGGCATCTAAATTATTTACCAAATGGAAAGGTAAATGGTCGTGGAAGAGTGCGAATGAACGTATGCAAATTTTATTGAGCACGTATTGTCATAAAACCTGTTGGCCGCGCACTGGAGTAATAAAGAATGGTCGTCGTCAAAATCAAGTTATGGGTGCCGTGAGAGAATTACACAGCACTTTGCAATTATGAATCGCGGGCTTTTAGTGACACAAACCTCGTTTAATTCACTTGTATGAAAGTTTAATTAATATTGGTGTAGTCGTTTTATGGCTCTTAAGCTTTCTTTGTCCACAGCTCGAAGTTATACCAGAGTGTCATTTACAATATGATTTATTTAAATAATTTTAATTACTAGACTAGATATATAAATAACATTTTAAATATACTAGAGTCTCGTTTTGCGAAAAATCTGTTACACAGCAACGCACCCCCGCCGTACACATTTAGTATTATGAAAACAAAAATTTATAATTGGTTCAAGAATTAAATCAATGAACATTCAGCAGAACGAGCGTAGGGGTTACATAGAAAAATCAGTATTAATCCTACACGTGTCTGCGTTTAGATTGTAGGGGTGAACGAGTCACGGACCATAAACAGTCACGGGTGCTGGCGGCCGGATAATGAGGACCCCGCGACCGCGGCCGCGGCGAGACGCGACGCAACGCGACGCTCGAGATTAAATATTTCAGCTATAGACATAAAATTCAGTAATCATATCACTTATTAAATGACTTGATTTTATTATTATTAGCATCTATTCGCATATTATATTCTACAACTCTATATATATATATATACTCGCGACTTCGCCTGCAATGCTGTACTATGTACGTCATGGCGCAGCGGCACAAGGTACACCGCATTGTAACGCGATGATTGTGGGTTCGATCCCCACTCGAGGAAGTGAAATATTTATTTACATTTATTTTTTCATTTCTTTTCTCTATGATGTGGAGGTAAAGAGTGGCATTGAGTTCGCCCACTCAACAGCTGAACCGATTTTGAGACATTCTTTGAAAAATACGAACAACGTTTTATATGAAGCGCGTCAATCAAGTCCAACCTGCCTAGACCACTTACATATATATAGATTAACTACCCATTTTTCTAAAAAAATTAATTTCTTGGGAATAAAACCTCAAAAAATTTAAATAGCGATTTATTAAGTATTTAACAGTACAGACACCAGCACTAAAATAAGCAACTAATTTTTCATAAATATTTTTAAATAATATTAAAAAAATGTTCGTATAGATCAAGCGAGCGAAGCCGCGTTGGGGCCGCTAGTGATAAATAAGACTGCAGTAGATAGTGTAATAAAATTCATAAATCATATCGCCTTGAAAATATCAATCATGATAAAGTGAAAATTATAATCGTATAATCTGCGTAATGCAGCATAATGTATAAATAAAATATGTTATTAGCAATTAATTTAGATAAATATATATATATGCAGTTATGTAAAAACTATGAACTCCAAATACATCGTCTGACTGCAAACAAGTTAGTAATGGGTTCGATTTCCACTCAGGATAACATTTATATTTAAAATCTTGCAAATTGGGCAGAAAGTGAGAAACGAAATGTCTTAACACTAGGTTCTTACCCTGATTATGTGAAATTATAATATTTTTAAAATAAACAAAAAATATATATAAATAATTCTTTTAATTTACTAACTTTAGATACTGCTTTCAAAAGCTTATTAAGAGATGACACTATTTGAACTCAGCGGTACTCGACTCGCCACCCAGACGCTTTACGCCAATGTTAATCATAAATTTTATACGTGACTTCAAGAAAGTACGACTTAATCTTATACAGATCTTATAGATCAAGACGTATCTGAATACTTCTAAACTTTTTAAAAGTTTTATTTAACACTTAGGAAAGAAAAATGCTTTTTAAACGACATCAAACTTTGAACGAAGCGGGATTTGAATGCGCGCTTCTAGGAACCGTCCAAGCGGTCTGACCAACGTGTCATACGTTCTTATCAAGCTACGTCGAAATTCTTATATGCTTATATTACAACTCAAATGGAGTTCAAATCCAGTTACGTTAATATTTTCGTATGTTTTCTAATAAGTAACTGAATAATTTGCTTTTTATAAAAGTGAGTAAAGGAAAAATTTGTATTTAAAATTTAATCTTTTATTTTCTTGCCAAATACATCAGATAAAAAAAATTGTCAAGATGAAATGAGCTTCACGCATTATCCCGCACACAGCAGAGGATACAGAGTAAACCTTGTGTTAAGACAATCCATTCCCCACTTTCCGCCGAATTTTTCAAGGTATTAATGAATTCCCGAATGAGGGAATCGAACCCACAACCGTCGTCTTTACAATCACACTAGCGCCCCTAATATATCACGGCTTCTAATATATCAGATACTCTATTTCAAAACATAATTCATTCATTAGATTTCATAGTAATAAAATTTACTATTATGCTTTCAAAATAAATGAATATAATTTATTTTCAAAGTGTTATATAACAGACGATACAAGGGCATACCGGACACATTGTAATGACATGCTCTACTCTACATTCTTTATCTAATTAATAATATCATCGTTATCTTCGTAATTATTTTATATATTTAATCCTTAGTAAATAATTAATTTTTGTCAGCTTAACATATTTTCCTGTCTATAGCTGATATTAACTATCAATTGTATGATTTCAGTATAAACATAGTTCTTTAAATTTCTTTAATTTTTTATTTTTTAAATTGTTTCTCACAAGTAGGTCTATATTACAAGAAATTATTCACATAAATTATAGGTTGTTCCTAAAATTATTTTGCTTTTTCCCAAGAGAAGATTTTATTGTAATTTCTTTAATACATCTTCCAATAATCATGAAATATTTTGAGAGCTTATATAGCCAAGTTGAAAGAGTTCCATTGAATATATATACACAATAGTTTTGGGTTGCTTCCTTTAAATATATAGCACAATAAACAGTTTTTTTTGTTATATTTTTCTTTGTACAGAGTAAAATTTATATCGAAGCAAATCCCTTAGTAGTTACATTTCGTATCTAGCTATTGTCACATTTTGTTTTGTAAAATGAAATCTTTTTACACGTCAAACAATACTTCCCTTTACACTTAAGTAGCTTGTCGAGAATGTGAATTTCCACCAAATAGTCAGATACTTTTCTACGTTTTATAGATTACTCAAATGGGAACCTTAACTTCCTTCTTATGTCAAATCATAAAATGTATGAATATAGTATGCGCTGTCTTGCGCGCCGTCAGAATTCCGTTCGTAACATAAAAATGTTACGATTATACTTCTAAGCAAACGTTTAACACTTTTCGTGGTGTTTGAGAGATAAAAAACATTAATAAATAATTATTTTTCAACATTTTTTTATAATACACTTTAAATACACTTATTTATTACTATAGCTTTATAAGAAACAACACGATATATACATATATGAATCAAAAACAACAAAATAACATAAATGAATAGAAAAAAAAACAACAAGCAGATTGGAGCACGTAATTCGATTATCGTACATTGTACCTCCTGTATAGTTCGTTAATCAGCGGAGGGCGGAGGGTGGAGGGTTACTTTTCAACGCAGATTTACTGAGGACCAAAAGCAACGCTGTCGTTTCAAGTAAATATATTAAATTATTTACTCTAAAACAAGCTAAGATGAAGATAATTGTTGTAACTATTTTTACTAAATAAAAATATTGGAAAGAGACTTGGAAAGATTTTGGACGGAGAGTCCAGTGACGCGATATTCCGTTCTGTAATTTCCGCAAATGCAAGCTTACAGTCACACTCTGTGCCGCTGAGCCACGACTAGCCTTAAATAAACATTACAACAATATGATTATTATTATATACCGTAATTAATTATTATTATAGAAAATATCAACTCGCTCGCGGCTTCGCCCGCTTGAATTACACAATGATTTGTATACTTATCTAAATTACTTTCGTGTTCTAATAACATTACCATTTTAAAGACAGTATCCATATATTGGTAACTAAAGTTTCAACAAAATCAATAAAACAGTAATTTTGTAGCTAATTTTGTCGAACAAAATAATTTATATTGAAATTTTTTTTTGTTTATGAACTGATCGAAATAAAATAAACACTAAATGAAGTTTGTCAAAAACAATAAGGAAAACAGCATTTAAATCGTTTAAGCCGTTCCCGAGATTAGCGTGTACAGCAGCGTGACGCACAGATAAAAACACAAAAATTAAAAAATAACATTGCTTTGGGTTCTATTACAAAATACTTGATAAATTTCCACAATAATAGATTTGCCCATATATCTTCCACGTATAGACAGAGATCCGTTACAATTTTACTACATGTGTTGATTAATAAATATTTTAAGACTCGATGATTGGGTCGTTCGATATCCATTTTGAGGATTTTTTTTCCCCTCTCTGGATGAGACAAAGTATGACTCTTAATTCCGTTCCTTATCACTAACTCTAGTGTGTCTTAAACTAGATTCTATTCTACTACTTCTACCCGGCTCTACCTTTATCGTAGTAAAAATATTAGATACCTAAAAATATAGAAGAGAGTAAAAACGTACCATGAAAAATAACCGTCAATTCCATTACAGAATAGCCAAGCCCCGTATAATTACGTTCATACTGCCAGCATTCCAGCGATGGTGGAGGCAGGCATGCCCAGGATGCGTTTCAGACAGGTGTTTGGTTACGATTGTGGTCACTGAGCGATGTTCCACACTAACCACACGCCATTTAGTACTGTATATAGCATCTACTGTACAAATAGGATAGCTCGAAATAAAATTATAAGATATATTATGTTTGAAAATCTTTGTTATTGCTTTTTTTTTTGAAAATCTTTTGTGGTCCCGATTTTTGTATAATTATGTTAGTTGTGGTATTTAGAGTAACAATTGCCATTGACATGCTTAGTAATCGAACCCACAACTTTGTCCTCAAAGTGTAGATGATACTTGAATAATAAAAAAAGTATAAATCCACATAAAGGATTATAACCAGGAATATACAGTTTTCAAGGACTTTTTGAAATTGTCCAATTTTGAACAAAAATTTTGAATTTAGATTGGAATCTATAGGACACTAATATTATTACTTATGTACGAAACAGATTTAGATATATATATAATCAATTTGTTTTTAAATCCTATGAAGAATATTAAGATTATATAAAAGTGTAATTATTATGAAAAATACGCGCTAAGTAAGTTTAAGAGAATTAATGTATAATATTTATACATTTACAATTATATATACATATATTTTGTAAATATTGAAA
Organism: Heliconius aoede; assembly: GCA_037355905.1. Classification (NCBI taxonomy): domain Eukaryota; kingdom Metazoa; phylum Arthropoda; class Insecta; order Lepidoptera; family Nymphalidae; genus Heliconius; species Heliconius aoede. Next base: position 453,932 of record JBAIZZ010000272.1, read on the forward strand.
TAAATTAAAAGTAATCAATTATATGAATTTTATATGGCGAGTACCAAAAAAATTGAATTTTCATGGAATTAAGGTAGATATGAATACGATAGCAGTGGAGCAGCGAGAAACAAAACAAAATTATTGTACCACCACACATAACATTAAAAGCTCCTTACATTCTCTACATTTTGAGAGCGGTATTAAAAAGCATTTGCAAATGTTTGCTAATTCTCGGCAGAAAAGAACAATCGCGGCGCGTGAGTGCTATATGTGTACGTAATGTTGTCGCTGAGCCCAAGTTATGAAAGACTTTTCTTTTTATTATGAAATAATTGAATATTATTTGAGGCCAGCCTTGGCCTAGGGTCACAAGCGTGTGATGTAAATGCGACAGGTTGTGGCTCGATACCTACTTGAATGTATTCAAAAATTGCATTTCCATGCTCTGGTAATGGGCGCAAAGTGTGGCGTTGCGTACCGCCACTCACCAAAAAACCTTCCATAATTCGCAGCATGAGAATGGAATATCTAAACGCTAAGTTTCCAGATTCCTTCTGTCTCCCCTACTTTGTGCGGAATACAGCGTGAAGCTAAAAGAAAAGAAATAGAATATAATGTTTTTGTAAAAGGCCGTCATCGTGTAGTTGGACAACATTTGACTGTAAGTGTGATGATTGTAATTCACTGAGGGAACGTTAATACATAAAAAATTTTCTACTCTGTCTTTGAATTTCACGACTAAAAAAACAGTGCCCCGAACTCGGACAGGAAGCGAAGAATGAGATGGCTTAACTCTCTCTTCTTTTCACTCTCTGATAAGGATTGGGAAACACATATTATTGTATTTATAAGTGTGTAAATATTTTTTATACTACTTTTTAACATTTGCCACTTATCACTATAATAATACACAAATACACTACAATAATATTGAAATCGTATAACTTAACCCAAAGTATGACACAGAAAAGATTAGGGAGAAGAGGCTAGTATGTACATACATATACAAACATGAGCCAGGCTTTCCACTACTCTGTCCATTATTAACTTCCTCTATACACCTGCATTTAAAGACGACTGTTTTATTTTATTCCTTTTTCCGTGTATTGCAGCGTTTGAACACAAACGGGATGTAGCGCCGCGAATTCTCCTCTAAGAGCACAGTGAATTCGATGGTAGGTACGTATAATAAAAGTTTATTTTTATTCTCACGAATGAAAATAGTTTTAAAAAAATATTTTGCGCTCAACATTGTAGGCGGAGAGTCTAGTGTTAACAAATTCCATTCGCCATTCCATTACAGAGAGAGTGCTCTCTCCACTTCAGTGATCTTTGCGGTGTGTCAGAACCAATCTCGTAGAATTATCATCGAGTTCTGGATGCATTCCGTGTTGAGTGGCGAAACACAACGCCGCACTTGCATTGACACCAGAAAGAGGAAATGTAATATAAATATATTTCCAAGAGTGGGAGTCAAACCCACAACCTAGAGCATTTACAGTCACACACTTGTCCTCCTGTGCCACAACTGCACTGTCTGTCTGCATGTCTGTAAATAATATAATAATTTAAAAAATTACAATATTTTTTTCTTAAAAACACACAAAAAAACTAGACAAAATCGTATCTACAGACCCCACCATAATAATATTAAAAACAACATTGAGATAAGAACCTACAAATCTAACGTTTGTCCAGCGTCCATCCGTTCGGCGTTACGTTTAATGCTTCAATCCCCCTGTCACGTCCGATGCGTAAATCGGTCATGGCTATCTCTATGGTAAACATCGCGATGACGCTGTCCACGCTTGATCAGACACGCTGTTGGGAAAGGAAATGACGTGACATTCAGTTGACGTCATGAGGGTATCATATTCGTTAGATATAATGTAATCAAGCTACTTAATTTTGGGGATTATAATGTTAGAATAAAATACATATATCTTTTATATCTATATCTATATTTTATGTAAAATATCTATATTTTATGTATATATCTATATTTTATGAAAAAAGTACTTTGAAACGGTTTATATATTTATCGAATTCATGAACACAGCTTTAAAATTTTAGAGACATATGACGAATAATAAAATACTATTAGGTATTACAATATACTTATTATTTTTTTTAAATATGTGAAAAAAATATATGAAGTTTTAAGACACTTGGTTCCCTCTGCCTACCCTCCTGTATGCGGGATATTGCGTGAAATTTTTTTTATGTTTTTTTTATTACCTGCATGGGGATATCATCAAACTAGAGACGGCCGTAGCGCAGTAGAATACCTATGTACACTGCTGTCCGGGAAAAAGTGTCACCTTGCTATAATTAAATAAAACTTTAAAAAAAAAACATTATTCATAACAAACACCTATAAATTAAAATAGGCATTTATGCCCAGGAGTATATCGTCTAACTAAACGGCCACGTGAACTAAGTTAGCTCCTCGAAGCGACGTGGAACGCCAAAACAATTTATCATCATTCATTAGTTACCCTCCGATATATCAGCGCGTGTCTCCTGTGGTCGGATTTACAAAGGGTTAACTTCAAGGGAAGTATACATATTGTGAAGATAGTTCTAATAATACTAGACTAGCTTTGGGTGCATCTATATTTTTTTTAAAAAAGTCAGCGTTACGATTTTGGCGGAAGGTGGATAACGGTCGTGTTAATGGGAAACTGAGAGTCTTAATACTAGGTTCCCTGGTTCCCTCTGCCTATCCTGATATATACGGGATACAGCGTGAAGCAACAAAAAAATAATGTAGTATATAAAATCTTGAAACCAATTACTTAATCCTCTAAAAATATTACGTTTACTATTTATGCACAAAATGAAAATTTCTACAGCATTTTATACATAATTATAAGTTAATAAATAATTTATTATCGCATGGCAGTTGTACCGCAGAGCACGCTAGTCTATATATGTAGCGCTAGCATTAAGTTTAACTTGACTAATGGTTCTGGCTTCGAATCATTATAGATCAGCCAAGGAGCGCTGTCCCTGGAGTCCCTGGGGCATGGGGGCTGTCGAAGAATAATTGTTGTCTGATATTTGTTAACTGAAAATGAGAGCTTCAATTTCTATTGTACCCTCTAACTTGAAAAGCTATCACAAATTTATGTCAAATGTCACTCAGGTGACGTACACGTTTGTAAATTACAAAAGCCTAAAGGCCGATGGGAATTTTATAAATAACTTTCAAATAAAAATTATGTTACATTTGAATTTTTTTTATTCTCTTTTATATTCTAAACTACCTATCTGTTTTTATCAACTCTGTAAAAATGTGTTAATATTAGAAATGAACCATCCCAATAGATTCATATAGATATTTTATTAACAATTAATATTTCCCAGATATTATACATATATTATATGGAGTAAAATACTTTGTATTCAATATATTGTAGTTTAAAAAACCGGTAGTATTAAACCAGAAAGAAAAATATAATTCTAAATCTATCCTTCTATAAAACTCCAAGTCTAAAATATAATTTTAAAAAAATTAAAAATTAAAACAAAGAATTCAAATGATGTACAACACGAGTATATCAACATTACCTGGAAATATTCCATACTTTGTACTCGCATATAATGTGAAGCAAATTGTTTACGGCAACCCAGTTTCCTATGGCAACTATTTAATTTAGTTGTCGTCGCAACTAAGTTGTCGAGACAAGTAGAAGCACTCACGGACGACCGGCTACATAGTTCTCTTCCAGAACTGATTCACCTATATTATACAAAACTAATTATTAACTGTAATATACGTTTGTTTGTGGAATGTAAATGGTAACAAATTTAGATTGATTGATTATATTTCTTTCTATATATTATAAAATATAAATATATTTTTAAATTAATTACAAATAGTCTATTTATAAATATTTCATATATAATATAATGAGGATTGTATGGAATATTATTAAAAAATCATATATGAACGTATAAAAATAGTGTAAAAGTGGACGTCGAGTATTTAATATTGATATAACTGTCGCGAGCTAAATCCAAATAAAAACTCCACGAACTAGACGCTTAGGCTGACTGTCCACATATAGCATAATTTATTATGAATATTTAAAAAAAGGAAAATTGCTCTTAAATAATTGGCCAATCTGTTCAAATTTATTTTCAAATGACTTTCTAGAGATCTAATTTAGAAAATTAAATAGAAAATTTTAATTTTAATAGTTATAAGATTATTTTTCAAACATTTTATCAACTTAGATATTAATGTTTTTGGTAAAATTATATTTCGCAGTTGACTTTTGATATTTTTTATACATTTTACATGTTTCATATATTAAAAGTATTACCTATATTAAATTATATGTGTATATTTTTAGTTATAATTAAGAAATACTTGTCTAAATTACTTGTTAAATGTGTTATGTTAAGTAAAGTTATGTTATGTTTTATATTACATTATGATAACAGCTATATGAGAGACATAAAAGAATAGACAAAAGGGTCAAACTATTCTATTATATACGTACGTAAAATATTAACATTCCTATTTTTCAAATATCTTGATTAATATTTAATTATGAGGAAAAAAACCATTCACGTGTGGCAATCCTCACAATTGGAGTAATTGCAGTAACAAGGGTGCTCTAACGTTATTTAGCACGCTGACATTAATGTACACGTATGATGAATTTAATTTAAATTATTTTCATTCATTAATCCCTGAATCACTTATCTGATAAATTGATATCGTTTGAAATCCAACAAAAATTTGGTTTTCCCAATCAAAATCAATAATAAATATTTTTGCACGAGTGCTGTTAAGAACCTATTATTCATTTTCCTTATCACACTCACGATTATGTTAAGACCGAGCTTATTAATCTATGAAATCTACAAAAGCTTCTTGATAAAGTCAGCTGACTTTATCAAGAAGCACTACTCAACATAGACAATAACGATAAGGAATATTTACGAAATATTATGTGTAGTGTTAAAGCCGTCAACAACACATTGTGACTCAATTACCCCATGAGCCGTCAGTCACGAGCTGTGATCGATACAGTTATGTGTAAACTACGAGTAAGCCAGGGCTCGCAGCGCGATAATCTTTGCAACGACAACGCCAGCACGCACACGATAACACCTATCATACCTCTATAACATTTTCATTTAGTAAATTAAGCCAAGTTTCATCATGTTATCTTTTTTAAACCTGTTTGTTTTTTATAAAGTTATCACTAGATTATATTGGATATGCTTATCCAGAAAGAATGTACGTGTTAATTAGTTTCAGTAGATTGATAACATTCAGATATTTTTTGGTATTTTTACGATTATATTTGCTCAAACAACAAAAAATGGCAATATATCTTTTTATTTATTTCTTTTAACTTCACACTGTATAATGTAGATAGCATGGTAGGCAAAGGTAATGTTAGATCACTGTGTGATGAGTGCCGGAACTCAACGCTGCGCCTTACCTGGTCACATAATAAATTACCTGACCAAGCTATCTGATCAAATTCCACAAGAAATATCTTCAAATAGTTATTTTTTCTTGTTTAATTAGTCTATTTATTATAAAGTTCTTCCAAATAATGTAATGTTATGACACAAGATGATAAATGACACTTCTATGTCGTTTATTGTTGGTATTTTCTTATATTCTGCTTATTTTCTGCTCGTTTTTTATTTTCACAATTATTATATATGAGTAAAAATTTAAATAGTCTATGAATTTATAATTATAACTAAGCTTGTATTTAGAAAATTGTTGTCACACCAATGTTACATATTATTATAAAATTTAAAGGGAAAATGCTTTTAGATGCACCTCACAACAGCTATAATGTAAGAGGCAAAAGAATTTAATCCCCTAATGGACGTCCTTTTAACACATTAACACGTTTAAATTTTCCCAAAGTGGCGATGGCGGCTGGCAGCATTAATTCAGAAAAAATTTCAAGCCCATTGCAAAAAGCGAATTTGATCCGAAAAATCTGTTCAACCATACCATATGTACTTTTTTATATGAGTTTTAAGCGAAAGTTTGGCCTTTCACATACATAGTTTTTCCAATATATTTTTTTATTATTTGATAACAATTTTGACTGGGACGCTTTTAGAAGTGGTTTTCTGACTGCGTTAGGAAGATAGCGTTGCATTCAAAATTTTTTATAAAAAATATTTATTTTGTATATATGTTAAAATATTTAAGCTATTGTTGGAAAAACCAAATTAAATATCTACATTGTTTTCATATGAAATCAATTATTTTTTTATCGGGGCTTTACAGTAATAATCTCAAACATAGTGACGGTATCTCAATTTATGACGAAAAATCGAATTATTATTTAAATTTAATATTTAATTTAGAGTGAGGCCACCGTGGGGATTATATGGAGATTAATACGTTTAATTCTGCAAAGAGTTTCGATGCGCTCAAAACGCAATGTCTCGAGAATTCGGTGGAAAGTTGGAAATGAAAGTGTCTTAATGGGAACAAAGTGTTCTAACACTAGGTACTTAGGTTCCCTTTGCCCATGCTTTGTATAGAATACAGCTAGCAGTAAAAAAATATCGAATACATTTGTCTGGAGTGACACTAAAATATTATTTGATAAGTCATGAAAAGTAACTTTTTATACAGAAACCCATATCAGGTAATTCCAATCACAAACAAAACCTATAAATATGTTTAATCAATGAATTTCTAAAACCATTTCTAAACGTGTACTGCATTGCGTTGGTCCTCACAGCCTCTTGACATCCCGCAGCTGAGATCTCTAGTCAACTCGAGTAATCTGCAAGCATCGAGTGAAACTCAAGCTCACGCAATATGAACACACACTTGGAAAACCGGAATTCGATTAATGCTTAATATGGATAACTTTGACTCGATTTCGAGTGTAAAGCAAGTAATCGAATCAGAATTCGAAGCCGTATTGTACAGTTTACTTTAAATTTTATTTACATATATTTTTATATTGAAATAGATTATATATAAATTAAATAGGACGAAAAAATTAAACGTAGGTTAAAATAGTACGAAAGAATTAAACGCTAATTGATATCCGATACACAATATATTAAAAATGCATATTATGACAACTGAAATAAATATAAGTATAAGGCAGTCGTAACCACCCCCACTCGAGATTTATTATTTATTAATACTTCAATTCCTTCTTCAGCTTCTGGCGCAAGGCAAAATACCGGCGTTAAGTTCCACCAACATCAACACGTAATGCCCGAAAAATTCAACGCAAATTGGGGAACGGAGTGTCTTAACACTAGATTCCCTCTGACAACCCTGCCATATGCGTGAAGCTGATCCGAAGAAATAAACAGCATCCATACCGAATGACAATTTTTCGCTGAAAACAAGCGATAAAAATGTAGTTAGTAAACAAAACGCTCGTGAGCGCACTAGTTAACACTAGTGTCGGCAATCGCGCCGCACGGACCGACGCCCGCGAACAGAGACGCCAATTAGAATCAGCACGTAACCTGGCGTCATCATTGCCACATTACCACGGCTGGCGCTTAAAATGACGTCTCCATTAAATATGTTCAAAAGTTATAATATATATTATTATTATATTTTTTACGACTCTATTCTTTTTAATTATCAGTTAAGAAATGACCAGCGTGTCTCTTATAGGCTGCAAGTCCTAAGTTACCTTTTAAAATACGCAACATAGTTTTGTTGTTCCTATCTTCATCCCCCGAGATAAAATATTTTGTTTCCAGGTAGGATTCTTCGGATTCCATTCTTGTGGACGATCAGATTTTTTTCTATCACAAACAGAGGAGATTTCGTAGTACCTATCAGTAGCCTGGTACACAAACATTTGATTAACACCAAATGAATGAAGGATTTTAAAAATTGAATCTGGCTCCATACTACCTTTATGTAATGCAACCGCAGCGCCTCTTTATCATTATTAAAAATGATGGATTCCAAAGTCAAAATATTTCGTTTATTTTTTACTGTATATATATATTTTTAGCCAGACTAAGTATATATATATATATATATTTGTTTTTTGAAGTTAAAAAGCATTACTTATATTTCTACAGCATGATATTTGATTCGTAGTATTTTTATTATAGTAACCTATCGAATCACTAGTGTGCAACATCTTAAAATCCTCGCAACGAGAAAATTTCTGCGATAATGCAAGAATATATATTTTAGAAGACGAATTTACATTTTAATAAATATTTACTAATTCGCCCCGATTAAGGAAAGAACCCACAACCATCACGTAACACCGTTGTACGCCAGCGCCATGACGGATAACAGTAAAAAATGTTGTGCAGCATTTTAGACCGGCTAGAGGAGAGCTAAATTTTTTATCGGATAAATTAGTCATACCAGAGCGTAAATTTAATTAGCGCATTAATTGGCGCACAGGGTTCGTTTTAATCACCGAGTAGAGCATTGCAAAAGTCCTATTAAAAGTCTCAGCTGCTTAAAGTAAATTCTTTTATTGACGAACGATATTTCTACAATAAAATAAGATTATTAACAGGCGGTTATAGCACAGTAGCACTGCGTGTGACTGTAAACGCGACAGTTGTGGGTTAGATAAAGATAATAGATAGAAAACATAGAATAGGATGTAGATTATAGGTAAAGTAAAACATCAAGTCATTAAAATTTATCTATTTTACAAAATATTATAACTATTTTTAAACTACGAATTAGCCTTTTCAAAATAGTTTAAAAATTATTAATAATATAAATTTAAAATATTCTATGAATATTTAAAAATAAAATTATATGTTCAGTTTGATTTATCGATAGAATAAAAGCACTGAACGGTCCTGGTCGCTCTTTAAAAAATCATTGGATACACGGGTCTGCACTCTTGCTGCATGCATTCGGTAATGATCGGCCAGTGTACTGTATAACTCGTGTGGGCCTTCACTCCACTGATAATCTAGCTTATAATAGTAAGGGAGACTTAGGGTACATAAGATTTGTATATTGTTATACATTCTTACAATTATTTGTATATAGCAAACAAATATTATAAACTATTACAGCCATTTTAGATTTACGGCCATTTTAAATAATCTCTAATTTAATTAAACACAATTCTAACTAAATAGATGTGTTTTTTTATATTATATCAATTCACGGTTTTAACAATTTTAAATTAGTTTTTTTTTGTTTTTTGCATAATAAGAAGCCGTAATCTAGAAAAACAGTAGCAGTGTTCTCATTGTTCAAAACTCATTGATTTATTTTTACTGACATATTTATTATGTTACTTATTTATTTTGTCTTGACATTAAAATTGAATAAGGCAGTAACGTCACTAGTTATTATAAAATGAAAAACACATAGATAAGTTAAAATATTGTAAATGAACGTAGATAATGTAATTAATATCCAACATATTAGTTTAACAGCAGCGATCGATATCGAAATTGATAAAGTGCTGTTCAAATTGCGCCCCGCCGGATGTCATGATCGTATCTGTGTATACTCGTAGCACAGTCGACGCTTGCATAACTTCTATACAAGTCGTACGATAGTCTGGGACTTGGCCAATCAACGCTTATTGTTCCCGTCATTTATATACAGAACTATGTGGCCCTCTAAACATCATGTATTTGGAAACTGAACAAGTGATACTCCAGAAATATTGGGCATATCCTTAATAGATTTCCTGGATCTTTTTGGTTAAAAGTTTGGTAGGCTAGCTTCCTAAAATCCATTAAGCAATATAAAAATAGATATAAATTATCTAATACCTTTTTAGGTATATGAAAGATAAAATTGACTGTCTGTCTGTCTAAGCTTATCCATCCAAGGACAGTCAAATTGAGCTAGATATTGTGAATTGTATTTGACATAAGTAGATATTTGTAAAAATATAACAACAACTTAATACAATTTAATATAAATATACACAACATATTATCAACGAAATTAAATAAGAAAATAAACATGCAGTAAAACAAATATTTCTTTACAGTCAATAAATGAAATAATTAACTAACCTAACTTAACTTAAGTGCACGCTGTATCCCTATCGAGGTAGTCAGAGAAAACGGAGCGCCAAATGCTGCAGTCTCTACATACCTCTTCCGTCCACTGCCATCAAGCTCTTTATACATGCCCTCCGGGGAGTCCTCATGCTTTTTACGGGACCTGCCTCCAGTATCTTTGATACTATGTTTTCAAAGGTAAACCGAGGTCTTCCCTTAACTCTCTTTCCATTAACTTTTCCATTATAAATCTTTTTTGCCATTCTTTCATCGCTCATTCGTTATAAGTGCCCAAACCAACTAAGAACGTTCTTCTTCATTCTCATAGTGAAATTCTTGGTAGTAAGCTAACTCCGCATATCCTACGAAGATATCGCATTTCTACGGAATTTTTCTTTCTTCATTCGTCTTCTATAATACCCACGTTTCGCTGCCGTATAATCCAACATACATATATAACGCCGCGGCGCGGTGCGTTAAATTGTAGACACATTCAATTAAGATTGCTTGGTACATTACATTATAAAATCAGTAGATCGCGTTCGTGATAGATATGTACATGTGATATAACAGCCACTTCTATTACTGACAATAGAATTTATTACAGTAGTATTATTGTTTTTAAAATACATTACGTCATAGGATTGTCACCGTCATTCCTATATTTTAAACTTGTTTATCCTATATTGCAATATTTTTAGCGCACCTATAATGTAATGCACCAAAAATTTTGATTAAAAGTTTTCGAAAATCGATTTGTAACTATTGATAACAATAGTCACATATTAATAAATAAGATTAAAACTACTTCGATAACATCATTCATATTAAAGGTATTAGTTTATTACACATACCTACGAGTGTATGACGCAAGTGGATTCCTAATTGGCCATTTACCGTTACGTGATTTATGACAGAAAAATATTTATCTATAAATCTGAGACTAAAAGACTTAGTCTCATCACATATACACTACCTATAAAATTAAATTTGAAACTTTATTATAAACTTGAAAATTTATAATAAAATTATATAATATGTATAAATGTATAATGTTTGTGTGTTTGTTGTTTTGTTGTCTATTTCACATTTGAAAAAATCGTAAAATATAAATGCTATGCAAATAAATGAACCTTTTTATTGTTTACCAAAGAAATAAATACACATCTTTTGTTCATATTTATTTATTTTTTGATCAAAATCCAAGATATAAGAATCAGCCCGATATCAGACTGTCAAGTATAAAAAGAATGATTGGTAATGTAATTATTTAATACATAGTTAGCATCACCACCATGAAGCAGCTAGCGTTTATTCTTTTATCTTTTGTGGCTTTTGCCGCAGCTAACGTAATCCAGCCCAACCTGGAAATACCAGAGTACAACACCGCTTATGGATATTTAGAGAGATTCGGTATTCCAGCTGCTGAAAGAATTGAAAAGGCAGAGAAGGAGCTTCTTAAGGGTTCAAGTTCCAGAATAATTAATGGTTTTCCAGCCGAACTTGGACAATTCAAATATCAAGTAACTAATTCATATTAATTTGTAAAAAATAAATTTAAAGAAAATAAAGTTAACAATAATTAAACTTCAACAACAACAACAAACATTTTTAACTATCCGATATGTATCGGCATACTGAAATAAAAAATATTGAAAAACCATAATTAAAAAAACATTAGAAATTTATAGATTTAATTGCTGAAATATAGCTAACCTTCGAATCTCGAACTGCGGCACGATAATGTGGTAATAATATGAATCGTTCCAGCTGCTATTGATAATTTGTTTATTCTATTTAATGTAGGCTGGCTTGATAGGAGAATTTGAAGGACGTACAAACAGATCAGTGTGCGGGGCTGTCCTTGTTAACGACAAACGTCTCCTCACTGCCGCCCATTGCTGGACAGATGGTGTGAACCAGGTCTACAGATATACGGTCGTGCTAGGATCAATTCTATTGTTCAGTGGTGGAGTCAGGATTCAAACGAATGACGTCATTGTACACCCTGGATGGTTTCCTCTACTCATCCGCAATGATATTGCTGTTGTTGGCCTACCTGATAGTGTACCAAAATCAGGTATGTTGCTGTTCTTATTACTTTTTTATTAACAACTTTAGTGGTTACATCGATGAAACAAACATTGAGTACCAATAATAAGATGGACTGTTTTTTAATGCTGTCATATTTTTAAAAGTATTTACAGCTCGCTAGGCTTAAGCTGGACTTTCATATAAGTGATTATAATATTAGGGACATAAAAACGTTTGAAAAATAGATAATTTCTTCTGCTGCACTGCACTAGTCAAATACGTTTTTCCGATCATGTACAATGAGTGCCAACTTCATATTTCCCTTTTGATAAATTGTACACAAAGATAAAATATATCGAATTAATTTTAATTATTAATTTTAATTTTTTAATTTTAATTAATGTGACGCTGCTAATCACGCACAAGAGGATGAACCGGCTTGGGCCAATCAAATGACATTACACCATCATGAACACAACATAAATAGAAAGCTCACCTTAGAACTTTCGATTTCTATATTATATTTCCACGGGATCATATAATAAGGCCTTTTATTATGTACTCTTCTCTAATTCATTACGTAAATAAATTATAATATATGCTTATGGATTCGAGAAATCTCTTAAAAATTCCAATTCTCTATCTGAAATAGATTTTGAATTCATTGACTTGATTGACATGGAGATATAATATAAAACAGGTTGGTAAAATGCAAATACCAGCAAAGTAATTAAACATATATTTTTTTTTTCAGCCTTTATTCAACCTATTCGCTTACCTAGTGGTCTTCAGCTTCTAGATGATTATGCTGGTTCTGAAGCTGTTGCTTCTGGTTTTGGAATCACTGCTGATGGTAAGCCATCATCAAATTATTATTTTATCAATTTTATTAACTTAGAAGTTGAAGTAAACTTATATATATTTAATATAAAATCAGATCATCTTTTTACTCTTACATATCATCGTCATCATATGAAATGACGCAAACAAATCTATTGTTCTCAGGAGCCAACCTTTCAGATGACCAATATTTAAGCTTCGGCCGCATGAGAGTTCTTGAAAATTCGCAATGCTTAAACTTCTTCCCATCATTAGTTTTCCAAAACTCCAACATATGTACAAGCACTTTCCGTGGTGCCAGTACTTGCGGTGGTGATTCTGGTGGACCGCTGGCTGTTGAAAGGAACGGCGAACCCCTTCTTGTATGTTTATATTTTTTTTTCTATATTTATATATTTGTTATTCATTAACTATTTTTATAAAGATTACGCAACATATTATTTTGAAATGTCGTGTGAAACTGTATAGATTATTTTTTATTTATATAATATTTTTGTTTACATTTATGTATACAGTAGTGTGATCTGAACATGTTGTGTATATCACACTTGAAAGCCCACAACCTCGTCTCGAAAAATATTTCATATGTTATCTTTGTATTGACTTTTGTATCTCAAAGTTTCTCTGCTTAAAAAAGTGTAATGATAAAAAGAAAGTAGAAAGAAACAATATTATTTTGTAATTTAAATTTCCAGATTGGTCTGACGTCTTATGGCTTACGTTGGTGCGGCGTCGGTTACCCAGCTGTCTTCGTTCGAGTGTCATCATACATCGGATTCATAAACCGGAACTTATAAACCTTTAAAATTTCACCATTAAATTCCTAAATTTTATGATATTTTTATTATTATAATTTAGTTGCATTAAAAATATAGTCTTTCATTGTTCCTTTGCCTAACTGTTTTTACTGAAATAAGAATAAAAAAACTAAGCTTAGAAAGTAAATATTTATCAATCGAAAAGTTTTTTTTTTCTGAAAAGGAGGCCAGTCGTTGTGCAAAGACTTAAAAGCCACTTTGGATGTGGGCTCGACTTCACTCAAGGAAATTAAATATTTCTTGACATTGATATTTTCATTTCCTCACCTCTGGTGTCGTGTCAAAGCGCAGCGTTGAATTCTGCCACTCAACACGTAATGCCTCCAGAATTCGAAAGTGAGAACAGAGTTTCTAAATACTAGGTTCCCTCTGCCTACTCCGCTGTGTGCGGGATACAGCGTAGAGCTGACTTATTTATTTTGTTAGTTTATGAAGAGATTTGTTAAATGACAAATTTTAGTAACGAGGTCGTCACGGAAAGGAAAGGAAACCTATGCAAAAACTTACGCATTCTAAGATATCTTAGGTTTTTTATTGGGTTCAGTATCTGAAAGGAATCTGAACCTTATAGGACTTTATTGTCTGTGTGTTAGGTATATTTACCTAGATATTGCGTGGAGTGAGAAATGGCAGACTACATATTTCTTAAATTACCTTCGATATGAATATCAAATAAAAACGGTTGACTAGAAAAATACAGCACACTATGAAATAAATCCGGAATGGCCGCCACAATACAATGGTGGACTCTGCATATTTATTATGCACTTCTTAATATGGGTTTCAAATCAAACGGATTTATCTAAAATAATACGCCAAGCACCGAAATAAATAACTTGAAACATCTGCACAATTTTTATATTTATTTCTAATGTAAGATCGTTCTGTTTTTATAATTTTAACTTCCCCTATTTTAATTGAGTATTGTGTAAATTTATCCACTTATCTTAAAATTTTTCTTGTAGCCAAGCCCTTTTATTTGATACCCATATCGGGAATGATTAAAAAAACATATATTCCGCCATTTCGTTGTGACGGCCATTCTATTTTATTAGTTGTATTTTCCATTGACCTATAACCCTTAATTTTGTACGGAAACCACGACTGGTAACCGATATGTTTCTATCTTATTACTATATTTAATTTACATATATATATAAGGAGATATTCCCACTGACTGAGGTAAGACGCACGCGCAGCTGTAACCGCTGTGCGATAGAAACGTAAATTTGAACAGATGTTTATTTATGTAATGTGTACACCCGCTAAAAAGGGAAAATTTTTACCCTAAAGGGATGAAATAGTGTGAACTGAATTGATTGAACACGTGTTTCAATCAATTCAGTTTGTTAGAATTCACCGCCTAAACTGAGAACAATTTCATAAATTTCATATTATTTAATAAATATTCGTATAGATCAAGCGTACAAGGCCGCACAGCTCGGCTAGTCATATAATGGGGAAAATATTTTTTTTTGGGTATAATTTTTTATTTATTTATAATGTGTATGTGCTGTTTTGATCGATGACTTGTTGCCATCTTATGGGTAGTGTCATGATTCCATTCCTGTAGACATTTTGAGATGCTTGATTAAAAACTCTGACAGGTAGTGTTCACAGTGTTTTTTTGAGGTTAGCTTTATGCTTCCTAAAGAGTTCTGCAATGACCAAAACAGGTGGAAATCTAATAGAGCAAGGTCAGGGCTATACGAATCCCAGCCAAGGTCTCTCAATTTTTGCTGCATCACTATAGACGAGTGCGATCTGGCGTTGTTATGGTGGAATACCACGCACTTCCTATTCACCAGCTCCAGCCCATTTTTCTCAATAGCGTTTTTAACCAAAACAGTTGTTGACGGTACAGGTCAGAATCCATAGTTTTATCCGATGGCAAAAGTTCATAGTGGACAATTCCATTCCAATCCCACCATACACATAAACAAAAGTAACTAAAAATTTTGAAAAAACAATTACTTTTAGGCGTTATTAATTTTTTTTTTGTCATGTTAGAATAAAATAACGTCAAAGTTATGTGCCGTGTGATCCCGGTCTAGAATAGGATCACCCTGGTATACCCTGGGCAGACTCGGCCGGATTAATACCACCCCCGGCATTTAAAACCGGCGTGAAGTAGTGGCTCATGCCAGTGCGTTTCGCATTAGGTAATGCCGGGCCCCGGCGCCCAACCCCACCTTAAAGGCTGGAAACGCACCTGTGGCTCCCTCTGGTGTCGCATGGGGTCGTGGGCGGCGGTGATTTGCCGTGTCCTTCACCATAAAAAAAAGAAGTAATCTTGTAGAGTTTTCAACAAAAATTTCGCTATAAATTTGTTTAATTTAATTCATTTATTTGGGTTTTGCAGAGCTTCGACTGTGACCGGATTTTTATGAATACTCGCAAGAATACGACAAAAGCAAACAATTATGTTTATTTTTCATATTTTTATATTTTTCATATTTCTTTTGATGTAAAAAAAATATTAATTTATAATTGACGCTTTTCCCTCTACCGAACAGATTTTAACAATAATTTAATACAGCGTGTACATTTACGAGAATTGTATGCAGGTGAAAAAGCCCAACCTATTCCAACTGAATTATTGTAAATGCTGCGTGCATTTGACTGAGTACACATTATTAAAAAATATCAACCGCTGAGATTGATATCCTAATCAGCAGCAGTTATCTTTGTACTTTGTATAAAAGACGGGTTATAATGTTCAAAATTACAGTCGACTGCATTTCCATAATGAAACTGGCAATAGTACTCCTCTCTTTGGCAGCACTTGTTGCGGCCGAAGTTCCGGAATTCAACACTGCCTATGGATACCTTACAAGATTTGGTGTTCCCGCAGCCGAAGAAATACGTGCACGTGAAGAAGAATATTTTAAAAATCCCCTTTCACGAATTTTTAATGGCTCCCCTTCTTCACTTGGACAATTTCCTTACCAGGTACTTACCAAATTTTTTATTATTGATGTGCATTCCCCAATTTCCGCCAAATTTTGGAGGCATTGCGTGTTGAGTGGCGGAACTCAACACCGCGTTTTGTCTTATTACCAGAGCGAAGAAATTATTTTTTTATAAATAATAATTAATTGCCCCGGGTGGGAATCGAACCCACAAGCGTCGTGCTCACAATTACACGTTTGTGCCACTGCGCTAGGACGACCCCAATCATTTACTGCACTTAAATTATGTATACTCATAACAATAATTACCACACTGAATTACAGATGTTTCTCTTTACATATTTTTTACTTTGAACAATTGACTGCAAAATTTCAAATACGAACTTGTCAAGGTGTATATTTAGTTAAAAAAATCATCAATTCCGGAAAATATTTTACACATTATATAATGTGTAAAAAAATAAAAATATGTTTGCAAACCAAATAAAATAATCTATTTTTCCATATAAATAATAATCTATTTTTATCTAAATATTGAACAATCTAAAATAGACAATTACTTAGTCGAGCCATTACTTAGTCCAAATATATTATAAATATTTAAGTAGTAGTTATAAGTGTTTTTTTTATTATAGATTAATAATAATAAACTTTGTCAGTTGTTTTTGAAAATATGGGTTACAGAAAAAAATTAAATATGTAGGTATTTTTATATATGTATGTACTTTTTCGAGAAATAACTCAAAGTTTTATGCTTGAATCAAAGCAAAAACATATATACAATTTTTTTTAATTCACCTTACTATATCTCGCACACATTTAGCCGTGTGGTCCCGGCTTAGAATAGGATCACCCTGGTACTGTCGGTGTCGTAAGAGGCGACTAAAGTACGTGTGGTAGAGTCACGTCGCCAGTAATGGCAACACGCATGGGCAAACTCGACCGGATTAATACCACCCCCGGCATTTAAAACCGGCGTGAAGTAGTGGCTCTGCCACTGTGTTTCACCTTAGGTAATGCCGGGCCCTGGCGCCCAACATCCTCCACCTTAAAAGCCGGCAACGCTCCTGTAGCTCCTCTGGTATTACACGGGGTCGTGGGGGGGGGTGATCACTTACTGTTGGTAAGTGACCCCCGCCGCCCGATGGTGACCCGAACACTCGTTTGCCTTGTCCTCTCCCATAAAAAAGAAAAACATAATAGGGTAGGCAGAGGAAACATTAATCTAGTGTTAAGACAATTCGTTTCCATAACGACACCCTTTTCATCTTTCTGCGTTATTCTGGAGACATATATTTTTTTTATTAATATTTTATATAAATGTACACCTGATTATAATTACCTGTTATTATATTTTCAGGCTGGCTTAGTAATAACACTCTCACGTAATACAGCTGTATGTGGAGCCATCCTTGTTAGAGCCAATCGTCTTCTAACCGCTGCTCACTGCTGGTTTGATGGCCAGAATCAAGCGTTGATGTTCACAGTTGTTCTTGGATCCACGACTATATTCTCAGGTGGTACCAGAATCCAAACAAGAGATGTCAGGATGCACCCAAACTGGTTACCATCACGTGTGATGAATGATGTCGCCGTCGCTGCTATACAAACTGTCCCTCTTTCCAGTACGTAAAAAAAATTAAATATATATATATAATATAATATAACTAATTTTATATCTTTTATTTATGTTTTTTTTAATATTTCAGCCATTATTAACCTCGTTGCTCTGCCTATTGGATCACAACAAAGTGAGTCATTCGCAGGTGAAACAGGTATTGCATCTGGATTTGGAGCTAGAGGAAGTAAGTTTACTTTGTGTTATACTTGTACTTTTTAGCCTTTTGTATAAAGAAAAATATTAAATTGAGGATATTTTCCGGTCAAATTGAATACAATTTGACTGAAAAACACTACATAGTTTACAATTATATAATATATTTTGTTATATTAAATTTAAATTATAAATGTGTCTCACATTGCAGATGTTCCTATTGCATCCAATCAATTCCTCAGTCATGCGAACATGAACATAATTTCTAACGCTCAGTGCCAGCCCTTCTTCCCGACTTTCATACAATCCAGCAATATTTGCACTTTGACATCAGCCAGCACTTGTGGTGGAGACTCTGGTGGTCCACTCGTCGTTCGAAGAAACAATGTTCCTGTAGTGGTAAGTTTTTTATTTGACATTCTAAAAATGTTAAAATATTAAAAAGCAATAGTATTGATTATATGTTTATTTAATATCTAAGTCATTTCAATTTACAAAGAGCAACACCTGACTGCAGTAATGACATGTACAAACTATTATTCCAGGTGGGCATTACCTCTTTCGGACTCCACCCTAATTCAGGAGGCTGCGTAGTCGGCCATGCTGCTGTATTCGCTAGAGTTTCGTCTTTTATGAGCTTTTTTAACCAACATTTATAAATCACAATTAAATTTTCAATACAATAAAATATTTTGATAAAATATATTTTTTAATTAATATACCTATCTTAACATATTATCCTACAATCACAAAAGAAGATAAAGAAGTTTGAAATAGTCTCTATACAATCACTGATTTAGATTAGGCTTAGGCCTGCTCATGGCAATTTAATTTTTTCATTACAATAATCACATTAGTTTTTACGTGACATATGTAGTTACATCAAAACCTAGCTCTGCTTAACTATATTGAGTTCAGTTGCGGCGCAGTGGCACAAGTGTGAGACTGTGACGCGGTTTAAAGTCCGATCCCCACCCACGGAAATGAAATATTTATTTTAATCTATATTTTCATTTCTTCGCTTTGGTGTTCAGGCGAAGCGAGGCTTTAGGTTCCGCCAATCGACAAACCAATGCCTCCAGAATTCGGCGGAAAATGGGTATCGGAGTGTATTAACAGTAGGTCCTCCCCCCCCCCCCCCCCTAGTTAATTTAATTAATTAATTTAAAAAAAAAGAAATTAATTAATATTCACTTAACTGTTTTTTTTAACACCGTGGTGAATGTGACAAATTAAAATTTGTCACCATATTACAAAGCGCTCTAAGAAAGAAGAGCTTACATTTATTTATTAAAACAACTAATAACATAGCAGTGCAGGACGTATTTTTTTACAACAATTAAATATCCTAATAATAATAAGGATAATAAAATAGCAAAGTTTAAGAAATTTTGTCATTAGAAGTCGCTATAAGTATAATAAATTTAATTTTACACATATACACACTATCCATTTTTCATTATGTATAAAATATTAAGAACACAAAATATTTCACTGTATTAAATAATCGTGTAGTCCAAGCTGGTGAAGCCGCGGGCGGGTCGCTAGTATATATACAGGTCGTACATAAAATACACATAGTTGAGCAAGGGCCGCCGTTATGAAATATATACAATAGATATATTCCAAACTAAAACAAATATACTATACAGATATAATATCCTTGATAATATTAAAAACACAATATTAATTTGGTAGTCTAATGCGTATTATGGTTTGTAAATTTTAAAGATTTATTTCATCCCACTTTTTCGCCTTTGTCACATTTTTCAAACGATGAACACGTGTGATTATTTTATAATGCCATATTTCATAGGTTTATAACCCATTATATCCTTATTATATTATACTTACCAAAGAAATCAGGATGAGGAAACGAATAAAAGCGACATCTATAATAATAAACAGAATATACTGTAACTGTTCAA